>JBAIAC010000270.1:2500-347776 GCA_037349315.1 Chelydra serpentina
CTAAACCCTAAACCCTAACCCTAAACCCTAACCCCTAACCCAACCCTACCCCTAACCCCTAACCCTTAAACCCTACCCCCAACCCCCAACCCCTAACCCTTAACCCTTAACCCCTAACCCAAACCCCTAACCCAAACCCAACCCTAAACCAAACACAACCCGAAACCCTTAACCCTAACCTTAACACTAAACCCTAACCCTAAACCCTAACCCTAAACCCTAACCCTAAACCTTAACCCCAACCCCAACCCTAACCCCTAAACCCTAACCCAACCCTTAACCCCAACCCCAAACTCTAACCCCTAACCCCTAAACCCAACCCCAACCCCTAACCCTAACCCTACCCCTAACCACGACCCCAACCCCTAACCCTGAACCCTTAACCCTAACCCCCTAACCCCCTAACCCTAACCCTAACCCCTAACTCCAAACCCTAACCCCAAACCCTAAACCCTACCCCCTAACCTCTAACCCTTAACCCTTAACCCCTAAACCATAACCCTACCCCTAAACCCTAAACCCTAACCCTAAAACAAACCCCTAACCCTAAACCCGAACCCCTAAACCCGAACCCCTAAACCTAAAACCCTAACCCCTAACCCGAACCCCTAAACTGAACCCCTAACCCTAAAACCCTAACCCCTAAACCCGACCCTGACCCTAACCCTAACCCTAAACCCTAAACCCAACCCCTAACCCGTAACCCGTAACCCTAACCCTCACCCGAACCCCTCACCCGAACCCCTCACCCGAACCCTAAACCCCTAACCCCTAACCCTAACCCCGACCCTAACCCCTAACCCTAACCCCCTAACACTAAGCCTAACCCCCTAACCTCCTAACCCTAACCCTAACCCTAACCCTAACCCTAACCCCTAACCCTCTAACCCTAACACTAACCAAAACCCCTAACCCTAACCCTCTAACCCTAACCCTAAACCCGAACCCCAAACCCTAAACCCTAACCCCTAACCCTAAACCCAACCCCAACCCTAAGCCCTAACCCTAAGCCCTAGCCCTCACCCTCACCCAACCCTAACCCTAACCATAACACTAACACTAACCCTAAACCCGAACCCGAACCCCTAACCCGAACCCAAAACCCTAACCCCAACCCCAACCCCATGCCCTAAATCTAAGCCCTAGCCCTCACCCAACCCTAACCCTAACCCCTAACCCTAACCCCAACCCCTAACCCTAAGAGAACACTAACCCTAACCCTACCCCTAAACCCCAACCCCAACCCTACCCCTAACCCTAAAACCCGAACCCTAAAACCCCGAACCCTAAACCCTAACACCTAACCCCTAACCCCTAACCACAAACCCTAACCCTAAACACAAACCCTAACCCAACCCTCACCCTCACCCTCCACCCTAAACCCTAACCCCAAACCCAAACCCTAACCCAACCCTCACCCTCCACCCTCCACCCTCACCCTAAACCCTAACACTAAACCAAACCCAAACCTCACCCTAACCCCTAACCTAACCCTAACCCCTAACCCAACCCTAACCTCCAACCCTAACCCTAACCCCAACCCCTGACCCCTAACGCTAACCCACTAACCCTAACCCTAGCCCTACCCCTAACCCTAAACCCAACCCAACCCTATCCCTAACCCCTACCCCTAAACCCAAACCCTAACCTAACCCTAACCCCTAACCCTAACCCTTGACCCTAACCCCTGACCCTAAACCCTAACCCTAACCCATACCCCTAACCCCTTAACCCTAAACCCTAACCATAACCCCTACCCCTAACCCCTTAACCCTAACCATAACCCCTAACCCTTACCCTACCCCTAAACCCAACCCCTAACCCTTACCCTACCCCTAACCCCAACCCTTAACCCTTAACCCCAACCCTTACCCCTAACCCCAACCCTTATCCCTAACCCCAACCCTTAACCCTTAACCCTAACCCTAACTCTAACCTGACCCTGACCCCAACCCCAACCCTCTAACCCTCACCCAACCCTAAACCCTAAACCTAACCCTAACCCCGAACCTGACACCTGACCCTAACCCCTAAACCCTACCACTGGACCCTAACCCCTAAACCCTACCACTGGACCCTGACCCTAAACCCTAAACCTAAACCCGAACCCCTAACTCTAAACCCTAACCCCAACCCCTAACCCTAACCTGACCCTGACCCCGACCCCAACCCTCTAACCCTCACCCAACCCGAACCCTAACCCTAAATCCGAACCTGACCCTAACCCCTAAACCCTACCCGAAACCCCTAACCCTGAACCCTAACCCCTCACCCATAACCCTAACCCCTAACCCTTACCCTACCCCGAACCGCTACCCCTACCCCCTAATCCTAACCCTTAACCCTAACCCCTAACCCTTAACCCCTAACCCTAATCCTAAACCCTAACCCATAACCCTACCCCTAAACCCTACCCCTAAACCCACCCCTAACCCTAAACCCTAACCCAAACCCTAAACCCTACCCCTAAACCCAAACCCTAACCCCTACCCCCTAACCCTAAACCCAAACCCTAACCCCTAAATCCTAACCCTTAACCCACACCCTACACCCTAACCCCTACCCCCTAAACCCTACCCCTAACCCCTAACCCCTAACCCCTAACCTTAACCCTTAACCCTTAACCCTTAACCCTAACCATAACCCCTACCCTCACCCTCAACCCTAAACCCTAAACCCTAAACCCTAACCCCTAACCCCTTAAACCCTAACCCCTAACCCCTAACCCCTGGACCCTGGACCCTAACCCCTAAACCCTAACCCTAACCCTCCCCCTAACCCTAACCCCTAACCCCTGACCCTGACCCTAACCCCTAACCCCTAACCCCTAACCCTAACCCCTAACCCTAACCCCTAACCCTAACCCTTACCCTTAACCCTCACCCTAACCACCCTCACCCTAACCCCTAACCCTTAACCCTTAACCCTAACCCCTACCCCCTAACCCTACCCCCTAACCCCCTGACCCCTGACCCCTAAACCCTAAACCCTAAACCCTACCCCTAACCCCTAACCCTAACCCACACCCTAACCCACACCCTAAACCCTAACCCTAAACCCTAAACCCTAACCCTAAACCCTAACTCTAAACCCTAACCCACACCCTAACCCCCTAACCCTAACCCTAAACCCTAAACCCTAAACCCTAACCCTAACCCCTACACCCTACACCCTTAACCCTAACCCCTAATCCCTAACCCTAACCTTTAAACCTAACCTATACCAACCCTGACCTAACCCTAACCCCTAACTACAACCCTTAACCCTAACCTTAACCCTTAACCCTACCCCTAAACCCTAACCCTAAACCCAAACCCTTAACCCTAACCCAACCCTTAACCCTAAACCCTAAACCCTAAACCCTAACCCCTAACCCAACCCTACCCCCAACCCCTAACCCCTAACCCTTAAACCCTACCCCTAAACCCTACCCCCAACCCCCAACCCTTAACCCCTAACCCAAACCCCTAACCCAAACCCAACCCTAAACCAAACACAACCCGAAACCCTTAACCCTAACCTTAACCCTAAACCCTAACCCTAAACCCTAACCCTAAACCTTAACCCCAACCCCAACCCTAACGCTAACCCTAACCCCTAAACCCTAACCTTAATCTTAACCCTAACCCAACCCTTAACCCCAACCCCAAACTCTAACCCCTAACCCCTAAACCCAACCCCTAACCCTACCCCTAACCACGACCCCAACCCCTAACCCTGAACCCTTAACCCTAACCCCCTAACCCTAACCCCCTAACCCTAACCCTAACCCCTAACTCCAAACCCTAACCCCAAACCCTAACCCCAAACCCTAAACCCTACCCCCTAACCTCTAACCCTTAACCCTTAACCCCTAAACCATAACCCTACCCCTAAACCCTAAACCCTAATCCTAAAACAAACCCCTAACCCTAAACCCGAACCCCTAAACCCGAACCCCTAAACCTAAAACCCTAACCCCTAACCCGAACCCCTAAACCGAATCCCTAACCCTAAAACCCTAACCCCTAAACCCGACCCTGACCCTGACCCTAACCCTAACCCTAAACCCTAAACCCAACCCGTAACCCGTAACCCCTACCCCTCACCCGGACCCCTCACCCTAACCCCTCACCCGAACCCTAAACCCCTAACCCCTAACCCCTAAACCCTAACCCTAACCCCGACCCTAACCCCTAACCCTAACCCCCTAACACTAAGCCTAACCCCCTAACCTCCTAACCCTAACCCCAAACCCTAACCCCAACCCTAACCCAACCCTAACCCCTAACCCTCTAACCCTAACACTAACCAAAACCCCTAACCCTAACCCTCTAACCCTAACCCTAAACCCGAACCCCAAACCCTAAACCCTAACCCCAAACCCTAAACCCTAACCCCTAACCCTAAACCCAACCCCAACCCTAAGCCCTAACCCTAAGCCCTAGCCCTCACCCTCACCCAACCCTAACCCTAACCATAACACTAACACTAACCCTAAACCCGAACCCGAACCCCTAACCCGAACCCAAAACCCTAACCCCAACCCCATGCCCTAAATCTAAGCCCTAGCCCTCACCCAACCCTAACCCTAAACCCTAACCCTAACCCCAACCCCTAACCCTAAGAGAACACTAACCCTAACCCTACCCCTAAACCCCAACCCCAACACTACCCCTAACCCTAACCCTAAAACCCGAACCCTAAAACCCGAACCCTAAACCCTAACACCTAACCCCTAACCACAAACCCTAACCCTAAACACAAACCCTAACCCATTCCTCACCCTCACCCTCCACCCTAAACCCTAACCCCAAACCCTAACCCAACCCTCCACCCTCCACCCTCCACGCTCACCCTAAACCCTAACACTAAACCCAAACCCAAACCTCACCCTAACCCCTAACCTAACCCTAACCCCTAACCCAACCCTAACCTCCAACCCTAACCCTAACCCCAACCCCTGACCCCTAACGCTAACCCACTAACCCTAACCCTAGCCCTACCCCTAACCCTAAACCCAACCCAACCCTATCCCTAACCACTACCCCTAAACCCAAACCCTAACCTAACCCTAACCCCTAACCCTAACCCTTGACCCTAACCCCTGACCCTAAACCCTAACCCTAACCCATACCCCTAACCCCTTAACCCTAAACCCTAACCATAACCCCTAACCCTTACCCTACCCCCAACCCCAACCCCTAACCCTTACCCTACCCCTAACCCCAACCCTTAACCCTTAACCCTAACCCCAACCCTTAACCCTTAACCCTTAACCCTAACCCTAACCCTAACTCTAACCTGACCCTGACCCCAACCCCAACCCTCTAACCCTCACCCAACCCTAAACCCTAAACCTAACCCTAACCCCGAACCTGACACCTGACCCCTGACCCTAACCCCTAAACCCTACCACTGGACCCTAACCCCTAAACCCTACCACTGGACCCTGACCCTAAACCCTAAACCTAAACCCGAACCCCTAACTCTAAACCCTAACCCCAACCCCTAACCCTAACCCCAAACCCTAACCTGACCCTGACCCCGACCCCAACCCTCTAACCCTCACCCAACCCGAACCCTAACCCTAAATCCGAACCTGACCCTAACCCCTAAACCCTACCCGAAACCCCTAACCCTGAACCCTAACCCCTCACCCATAACCCTAACCCCTAACCCTTACCCTACCCCGAACCCCTACCCCCTAATCCTAACCCTTAACCCTAACCCCTAACCCTTAACCCCTAACCCTAATCCCTAACCCTAAACCCTAACCCATACCCCTACCCCTAAACCCTACCCCTAAACCCACCCCAACCCTAAACCCTACCCCTAAACCCAAACCCTACCCCTAAACCCAAACCCTAACCCCTACCCCCTAACCCTAAACCCAAACCCTAACCCCTAAATCCTAACCCTTAACCCACACCCTACACCCTAACCCTACCCCTAACCCCTAACCCTACTCCTAAACCCTACCCCTAACCCTAAACCCTACCCACTAACCCCAAACCCTACCCCCTAAACCCTAACCCCTAACCCTACCCCCTACCCCCTAAACCCTAACCCTACCCCCTACCCCCTAAACCCAAACCCTACCCCTAACCCCTAACCCTACCCTAACCCTCTAACCCTAACCCCATACCTCTAACCCTAACCCTCTAACCCTAACCCTACCCTAAACCCTAACCCCTAACCCTACCCCTAACCCCGAACCCTACCCCTAAACCCTAACCCCTAACGCAACCCCAAACGCTAACCCCTAACCCAACCCTAACTTCCTAACACCTTTAACCCTAACCCCTAAACTAAACCCTAACCGTAACTAACCCTAAACTCTAACCCTAAATCCTAATCCTGACCCCTGACCCCTAACCCTTAGCCCTAAACACCACCCCTAACCCTAAACCCCAACCCCTAACCATAACACCTAACCCCTAACCCTAAGCCGACACCGCGCCCTCACCCTAACCCTCGCCCCCTGACCCCTAACCCTAAACCCTAGCCCTCTCCCTCGCGCTGCCCCGACCCTAAACCCTAACCCCAACCACTAACCCTTAACCCAAAACGTTGACCCTTGACCCTAACACTTAACCCTCACCCCTCCCCCTAAACCCTAACCCAAACCTAGCCCCTAACCCCAACCCTCCAACCCCTACACTGACTCCTAACTCCAAACCCCTCACCCTAAAGGTTAAACCCTAACCCCCCTAAACCTAACCCTAAACCCTGAACCCTAACCCTAAACCTTAACCCAGACCCTGACCCTAATCCTACCTAACCCTGACCCGACCCTAACCCTAAACATAACACCTAAACCTTGATCCCTAACCCCTAACACTAAACCCTCCCTCTGACCCCATACTCTAACCCTACCCCAACCCTCACCCTGACCCTTAGCCCTAATCATACCCTTATCCCTAACCCCAAACCCTAACCTACCCCTAACCCCAACCCTAAACCTAAGGGCCCTAACCCTAACACATACCCTAACCCTAAACCCTTACCCTGCACCCTAATTTTAACCCTAACCTATACCAACACTGACCTAACCCTAACTACAACCGTTAACGCTCCAATCCTTAACCCTACTCCTAACACTTATCCTAAAACCCTAACCAGAGACCCTGACCCTTAACCCTAACCCCCGCCCCTGACGCGTACCCTCACCCTTAACCTAACCCCTACCCTCACCGAGACACTTGCACTAACTCTAAACCCAAGCCCTACCCTAACCCCACCCTAACACTAACCCTAACCCCCTAACCCTAACATCCTCCTAAACCTAACCCAACCCTAACCCTTAGACCTAACCCTACCCTTAACCCTTACCCCAAACCTACCCATAACTCCCTAACCCTACCCCCTAACCCTTAACCCTAAACCTAACCCACACCCTAACCCTACCCTAACCCCTAAACCTAACCCTACCCTTACCCTCACACCACCCCAACCCTTAAACCTAAACCCTTACCCCCTAACCCTAAACCCTTACCCTACCCGCTAACTCTAACGTTAACCTATACCAACCCTGACATAACCCTAACCCCGAACCCGAACCCTAAACCCCAACCCTTAACCCTACTCCTAACCCCTAAACACTAACCCTAAAACCCTTACCCTAGACCCTTAACCTTAACCCCTGACCCTGACGCCTACCGTCACCCTTAACCCTAACCCCTACCCTCACCAAGACCCTGACCCTAAACCCACCCCAACCCTCACCCTTAGCCCTAACCCTACCCTTAACCCTAACCCCAAACCCTAACCCTACCCCTAAGGACCCTAACCCTAAACCCTAACCCACACCCTAACCCTAAACCTACCCTAACCCTAAACCCTAACCCCTTACCCCAAACCCTAACTTTAAACCTAACCTATACCAACCCTGACCTAACCCTAACCCCTAACTACAACCCTTAACCCTAAACGCCAATCCTTAACCCTACACCTAAACTCTAAACCCAAACCCTAAAACCCTAACCACAGACCCTGACCCTTAACCCTATTCCCCAACCTTGATGCCTACCCTCACCCTTAACCCTAACCCCTACCCTCACAGAGACCCTTGCCCTAACCTTAAACCCAACCCCTACCCTAACCCAAACCTAACACTAACCCTAACGCAACCATAAGCCCCTAACATCACCCTAAACCCTAACCCTACCCCAACCCTTAGCCCTAACCCTACCTTTAACCCTAACCCCAAACCTACCCCTAACTCCCTAACCCTACCCCCTAACCCTAAGCCCAACCCCTAACCCCCTAACCCTAAATCTACCCTAACCCTAATCCCTCACCCTAACACCACCCCAACCCATAACCCTAACCCCTTACCCCCAACCCTAAACCCTTACCCTACCTCCTAACTCTAACCATAACCTATACCAACCCTGACCTAACTCTAACCCCAACCCCTAACCCTAACCCCTAACCCTAAACCCTACTCCTAACCCCAAACCCTAACCCTAACCCCTAACCCTAAACCCTACCCCTACCCCTAACCCTACCCCTAACCCCTAACCCCTAACCCTTAACCCCTAAACCATAACCCTACCGCTAAACCCTAAACCCTAACCCTAACCCTAAACCCAACCCCAACCCCTAACCCTAAACCCAACCCCAACCCCTAACCCTAAACCCTAACCCGAACCCTAAAACCCTAACCACTAAACCTGACCCTGACCCTGACCCTAACCCTAAACCCAACCCCTAACCCGTAACCTGTAACCCCTACCCCTCACCCGAACCCCTCACCCGAACCCTAAACCCTAACCCCAACCCCGACCCTAACCCCTAACCCTAATCCCCTAACACTAAGCCTAACCCCCTAACCTCCTAACCCTAACCCCAAACCCTAACCCCAACCCTAACCCTAACCCCTAACCCTCTAACCCTAACACTAACCAAAACCCCTAACCCTAACCCTCTAACCCTAACCCTAAACCCGAACCCCAAACCCTAACCCCTAACCCTAAACCCAACCCCAACCCTAAGCCCTAACCCTAACCCTAACCCTAAGCCCTAGCCCTCACCCTCACCCAACCCTAACCCTAACCATAACACTAACACTAACACTAACCCTAAACCCGAACCCCTAACCCGAACCCTAAACCCTAACCCCAACCCCATGCCCTAACTCTAAGCCCTAGCCCTCACCCAACCCTAACCCTAACCCCTAACCCTAACCCCAACCCCTAACCCCTAACCCCAAACCCTAACCCCAACCCTACCCCTAAACCCCAACCCCTAACCCTAACCCTAACCCTAACCCTAAAACCCGAACCCTAAACCCCGAACCCTAAACCCTAACACCTAACCCCTAACCACAAACCCTAACCCTAAACACAAACCCTAACCCAACCCTCACCCTCACCCTCCACCCTAAACCCTAACCCCAAACCCTAACCCAACCCTCACCCTCCACCCTAAACCCTAACACTAAACCCAAACCTCACCCTAACCCCTAACCTAACCCTAACCCCTAACCCAACCCTAACCTCCAACCCTAACCCTAACCCCAACGCCTGACCCCTAACGCTAACCCACTAACCCTAACCCTAACCCCTAACCCTACCGCTAACCCTAACCCTAGCCCTACCCCTAACCCTAAACCCAACCCAAACCCCTAACCTAACCCTAACCCTAACCCTAACCTAACCCTACCCCTAAACCCAAACCCTAACCTAACCCTAACCCCTAACCCTAACCCTTGACCCTAAACCCTAACCCTAACCCATACCCCTAACCCCTTAACCCTAACCCATACCCCTAACCCCTTAACCCTAAACCCTAACCCCTAACCCTTGACCCTAACCCCTGACCCTAACCCCTTAACCCTAAACCCTAAACCCTAAACCCTAACCCTAACCCTAACCCCTAATCCTAACCCCTAACCCTTACCCTACCCCTAACCCCAACCCTTAACCCTGCCAGCAGGTAGGGGATCTTGGGGGACAATTACTGCACGGGTGGGGTGCAAAATAAACTTTATTAAGAGAATATAAAAACAGGGAAAATTCAATAGTGAGGGGTATGGGGTTTGTTAAGGTAGACAATTGGGGAGGGGTTTCTTTTAGTAAACAGGATAGGGGGTTTCAATAGTGGGGTACAGTACAGCGGGGTACAATACAGTAGGTAACCAATTAACACTGAAGTATAAATGTAACAGGTAGCTAACAATTTCTATGTAAAGGGTGTGTCACAGCAGCATATAACCAACTAACAGTTATGGGTAAAATGTGTTAAATAACCAACAACTGTAGGTAAAAATGGGTCACAGTGGTGTAAATGTAAAATGTGAGGTGTGTTAGAGAGGAAAAGGAAAGTAACCAATGGGGTTTTTATGCTAGACTTTAGTAATGCAATTGAGGCTTGGAAAGGCAGTGGTAGAGAAATGAGGTTGGGGGGGGGGGGGGGGAAGACACGTGGTGGAGCAGAGACCAGAGGGAGATTTGAACTGAGGGAGAGACAGAGAGCAGACAGGCTGCAAGTTTAAACAGCAGAGAGACTGCAACGAGACTGGGGAGCTCAGCGGGGGGGAGACACGGGCGAGCTTGGGGGGTTTGGACAGTGGGAAGACAGACTTATACACAATTATACAGAACACAGTAAAATCTTATCTATGATTTAACTTAACCAAGACTACACAAGTTAGCAAGTAACACAGAACACAATACAAACAATTCTTTAAAGCAAATTTAACCACAGCTATGCAAAATGAAATTACAATTTATCTAGACTAAAAGCTAAACCTAATACAGACCAAGGAGTCTGCCTGCTGGGGAAAGAAAGCCAGCATTAAAACAAGGGGAAGTGTGCAAGAGGTTTTTCTTACCACTTTCCAGGACAGCAACAAGCAGAGAAAACTCGATTCGCTTACAATAATCAGGAGATCTTCAGGCACAAATTCGTTGTTCGTGGGAGGGGAGTTTAAAACGGGGGTACGCTCAAAAAACAAACGAGAGCGGGGAGAGGGCCTCCCAAGACCCCTAGCTGATCAGACCAAGTGGCATGGCAAAGAACTTCTCCAGGGTCTGATCAGAAAATGTCTGGTTTTAAAGGCAAACTTAGGCAGTTTCCCACCAGTACTTTTGATTGGCTTCTCTGGATACAGGGGAGGCGGGAGAGAGCAGGGAAAGACAGCTAAGCATAGGCATGCCTGGGCAAGTTCTGAGCCACAGGTATGACTCATATGCTCAGCTATGTGGCCACTTTAGGTCTTGCATACCTGGGCAGAGCACCCCTACACCGAGCCCGGGTCTGAACAAAGAAGCTAGACAAAGGAGCAAGAAGCCTCCTCCCTAGGCAGAGCAATGGCTCCAGTTAGTCTGTTCAAGCCATTTTCATGAGCAGGGCCAGGCTGACTTTGGTCAGTTCCATGGCCCGGGGGGGGGGCGGCCACTATTGAAAAAGAATCCAGCAGGGGGACAGCTGTAACAGACATGCCCCCCTGGCCGACCCCACGGGCTGTGAGGGGGTTGCCCCGTGCAAAGACCAAGGCCAGAGGGGTTTCAGATCCTTACTATCTAAGTACAGATTCTCACTATCTAAGTAATGTAGGGGTGATGGTTCGCTGCTGTCAAGGGGAATGGAGGAGTACCTCGCCTGCAAGGGCAGGGCAGACACAACCCTTTGAATCAACTGCTTGACTACTGCTATCCCCAACAGAAAGGCTACAAGAATAATAGCCACAGTAATAAGCCACTGCTTGATGGACTGGGCCCAGGATCCCAGCCCCCAGCTGGACCACTGGGTTTGCCACCAAGCCCACTGCTCACACTCCTTACGAATCTGAACGGCGAAGGAGGACAGTTGGTTAGCCACAGCTGAGATGTTGTTCCACCTGGGCTGAAGGCGTAGGCAACATTGTCCCTTAAAGCGAGGATCAAGGTGCTTCAAGGCAACACAAAAGTCCTTTTGTAGGATGGTCTGGATCAGAAGATGGTTCTGCTCGGCGTAGTTGGCCAGGATCGTGAGAACGTTGCTGGTTCGATGAAGCCCTTCTGCTGTGATGTTGGCGGGGGCCTCCAGACCAAGCGACAGTCCACGGATTTGTTGTAAAGTTAAACTGTAGGAGAGGGGGTTAAACCGTACATAGCCCCCTATGACCTCCACAACCCCGCTACTTTGGGGGTGGTATGGCAGGTGGGTTTGGAGATGCCCCCCGCACTGGGACACAGTCTGGTCTATAGCTTTGCTGGTGAACGGTGGCCCTCCATCAGTTTGGATTTCTTCGGGTGCCCCCCAGGCAGCAATTACCTGGAGAAGGGCTACAGAAACAGCTGGTGCAGTAGATCGCCTGAGGGAAGAACACATTAACTGACGAGACCCTAGGTCAACTATTACAAGCCCCTTTGGATACCGTTTGGCCCCCGGGAGGGGGCCAATGAGGTTCATCTGCCAGGTTTTACCCGGGCTAAAGTGCTTAGGGCTATAAGCACCATGAGCATAGACAGGCTTGTTAGTGACCTGTGCCCATTGGCAGCTTAGACACCCTTGAATTGCTTGGGTGCACTGCTGCCTAGACACGCTTGATGTTCGTGTTCCTCGGTCAGTTAACAGCTGATGTAGGGCACGGGCAGGCAGGTGCCCCCACTCGTCATGGAGCCAGGTGACAAAGGGGTTGCTGGAAGAAATGATGTTAACCTGGGACGTGTCACACTTATATTCTTGGAGTTGTAGATTCAGGCTGGAATGAAGAGGGTTTCTGTTAGACCTGTGTGAAGGGCAATGAGTGACAAACCATGGCATCTTGGACTGTGCTGCTAGTTGGGTAATCTGTGCCCATGCTTCTTCAGGAGCGGTGGGCCGTCCTTCTCCCACCAGAATAGACACGCAGTAGCTTGAGTCCACTCCCAGGACCACGCGTGTTTTCGGGTGGGCTGCCACAATGTGAGAGGCTGCCAACAGGACGCCTTCTGCTTCGGCCTTCTGAGCTGAGCTGGAAAAATCTAAGGGTTTAACTTTGAGGGTGTTACAGGGAGCACACAGCATTCCTGCTCGAGGAGAGGGCGATGTGCCCCCATCAGATACAATCCAAGAGGCATAGGCACTTAGTTGGGCAATAGCCCCTGGCTCAGTGGGAGCTGTGGTGGAGGAGGCATTAACCTGGTTCATCTGAGCCTGAGTTAGTTCGAGAGGGTGTTGGGCAGGGGACCATGGCATGATGGACCCCCCTGCAATGGCACATCTTAGGGAAGAGAGGTCCTTGACACTTCCTTTGGGGACTTGGATCCCTTGAAGGGAGTGCTGTAAATGGAGGAAGGCTGGGGCAGTTGGTATTGGTCTGTATTTCCAGGGTGTGGGGTTAAGCAGTTCGGGTTCGTGGGGAGCACTGGTACCAGATAGGGTGACAGGCAGCGCCTCGAGTACGGCTTCGGCCAGGTTGAAACGCCGTAACTCCTTGACTCTGAGGAGGGGCGTGGGCCCTAATGTTACTGGTGTGTGGTTTATGTATGCATGTACCTTTACTTCTGGGCGGGGCTCTGTGCTATTGAGGCCTTGCACGTAGATAGTGTGTCCTGTGGGGGTGTGGGGGACGTGAGGGGGAATAATGGACACCTGTGCCCCCGTGTCCAGCAAAAAGGGGGTGACGAGGCCCTTGTCAAAAACTAGCGGATAATAGGGGCGTGAGTCCCCTGGCCGGGTGCTGGCCGCCGCCAAGCACCCGGCCGTTATCCATTTTTTTGGCTGGGAAGGTTCTAGTCGTTCTTCCCATCCCAGAGCTATGGCCAAGGCTCTTTGCTGCTCACTGCTGAGCTTACGCACAACCTCCTTAGTGAGGCCTTTATACAACAAGAATCCAAAAATTTTCCGTTCTACGAATGAATGCTCCGGGTGCCGGGATCTGGGCTGTGGGATGGTGTGTGGTGGGTGGGAACTAATGGGTAGGGCTTGGGCTGAAGGCCACCTTACCCTTTCGAGGGCCTCATAGAGCTGCCCGATGGGGCGTCCAGCATACCCCCTTAGCCACAGAACTGCCCCGGTGTCAGGGGCGGTACTGTTATCCATGGCTAAGTCAATGGCATCTTCGTTTATGGGTATTTCAGTGGGGTCAACAACATGCCGGAAGGCATTAACCTGGTTAATCTGAGCCTGAGTTAGTCCGAGAGGGTGTTGGGCAGGAGACCATAGCATGATGGACCCCCCTGCGATGGCACATCTTAGGGAAGAGAGGTCCTTGACACTTCCTTTGGGGACTTGGATCCCTTGAAGGGAGTGCTGTAAATGGAGGAAGGCCAGGGCTGGGGCAGTTAGGGGCCATGCGGTGTTAGATATTACCATGCTTCCTGTGAGACCCCGGGACCAGCTACTGGTCCTGGCTAACACTATGCACTCTTCCCTATTTACTAGCTCCTGTCCATGTTCCAGGGCCAAACGGCCCAGCCACAGTAATGGCGGCTCATTGGCTCCCCTAGCGGTGTCTGAGATGAACTCCTTCATCTCAGCTTTGGAGCGGAGCCGGAATTCTGTGACCTGTGTGGCATTGCCCTGACCATCAACCTTTATGCGGCTGATGGATATAGGCAGGGCTTCACTGGAGGTCACAGTGGGTGGGGGTGTATGGGCTTGGGCATTTGGTGGGGCTGAGGGTAGGGCGGGGTATAGCGGGGTTTTTTCAAGGGGAAGTGGGGCCTCTGGGTGAACATATGGGGGTGGGTGTTCGGGGGTGTTATTGGGACTGGGCTGGCTAGCGGTAGGTGGTGGCGGCCCTTTCTGGCTAGGCTGGCTAACGGCCTCCTTGGCCGAGGCCATTAGGGCCCCATGAAAAATGGTTAACTTATCAAGGGCCTGAGCCAGGATTTCATAGGCGACTGTGGCCACCTTTTGGGGTTTGTATACATCAGGCCACAGTTTCTTGGGCTTCCGAACCCTTACACCGAGCCCGGGTCTGAACAAAGAAGCTAGACAAAGGAGCAAGAAGCCTCCTCCCTAGGCAGAGCAATGGCTCCAGTTAGTCTGTTCAAGCCATTTTCATGAGCAGGGCCAGGCTGACTTTGGTCAGTTCCATGGCCCGGGGGGGGGCGGCCACTATTGAAAAAGAATCCAGCAGGGGGACAGCTGTAACAGACAACCCTAACTCTAACCTGACCCTGACCCCAACCCCAACCCTCTAACCCTCACCCAACCCTAAACCCTAAACCTAACCATAAACCCGAACCTGACACCTGACCCCTGACCCTAACCCCTAAACCCTACCACTGGACCCTGACCCTAAACCCTAAACCTAAACCCGAACCCCTAACTCTAAACCCTAACCCCAACCCCTAACCCCAAACCCTAACCTGACCCTGACCCCAACCCCAACCCTCTAACCCTCACCCAACCCGAACCCTAACCCTAAACCCGAACCTGACCCTAACCCCTAAACCCTACCCCTGGACCCTAACCCGAACCCCTAACCCCTAACTCTAAACCCTAAACCTAAACCCTAAACCTAAACCCTAACCCTAACACCAACCCCTAACCCTAAACCTAACCCCTAAACCTAACCCTAAACCCTTACCCTAAACCCTAACCCTTAACCCTAACCGTACCCTTACCCTAACCACTACCCCTAACGCCAAACCCTAACCCTACCTCCTAACCACAAACCCTAACCCTACCCCTAACCCCTAACCCTAACAACACCCTAACCCTAACCCCTACCCCCTAACCCTAACACCCTAACCTTACCCCTACCCCTAACCCCTACCCTAACACCACCCCTACCCCTACCCCAAACCCCTACCCCTACCCCAAACCCCTAACCCTGAACCCTAACCCCTCACCCATAACCCTAACCCCTAACCCTTACCCTACCCCGAACCCCTACCCCTACCCCCTAATCCTAACCCTTAACCCTAACCCCTAACCCTTAACCCCTAACCCTTAACCCCAACCCCCAACCCCTAACCCCTAACCCTACCCCTAAACCCACCCCTAACCCTAAACCCTAACCCAAACCCTAAACCCTACCCCCTAACCCTAACCCCTACCCCCTAACCCTACCCCCTAAACCCAAACCCTAACCCCTAACCCCATACCTCTAACCCTAACCCTCTAACCCTAACCCTACCCTAAACCCTAACCCTACCCCAAAACCCTAACCCCTAACCCAACCCTAACTTCCTAACACCTTTAACCCTAACCCCTAAACTAAACCCTAACCGTAACTAACCCTAAACTCTAACCCTAAATCCTAATCCTAACCCCTGACCCCTAACCCTTAGCCCTAAACACCACCCCTAACCCTAAACCCCAACCCCTAACCATAACACCTAACCCCTAACCCTAAGCCGACACCGCGCCCTCACCCTAACCCTCGCCCCCTGACACCTAACCCTAAACCCTAGCCCTCTCCCTTGCGCTGCCCCGACCCTAAACCCTAACCCCAACCACTAACCCTTAACCCAAAACGTTGACCCTTGACCCTAACACTTAACCCTCACCCCTCCCCCTAAACCCTAACCCAAACCTAGCCCCTAACCCCAACCCTCCAACCCCTACACTGACTCCTAACTCCAAACCCCTCACCCTAAAGGTTAAACCCTAACCCCCCTAAACCTAACCCTAAACCCTGAACCCTAACCCTAAACCTTAACCCAGACCCTAACCATGGCCCTAATCCTACCTAACCCTGACCCGACCCTAACCCTAAACATAACACCTAAACCTTGATCCCTAACCCCTAACACTAAACCCTCCCTCTGACCCCATACTCTAACCCTACCCCAACCCTCACCCTCACCCTGACCCTTAGCCCTAACCATACCCTTATCCCTAACCCCAAACCCTAACCTACCCCTAACCCCAACCCTAAACCTAAGGGCCCTAACCCTAACACATACCCTAACCCTAAACCCTTACCCTGCACCCTAATTTTAACCCTAACCTATACCAACACTGACCTAACCCTAACTACAACCGTTAACGCTCCAATCCTTAACCCTACTCCTAACACTTATCCTAAAACCCTAACCAGAGACCCTGACCCTTAACCCTAACCCCCGCCCCTGACGTGTACCCTCACCCTTAACCTAACCCCTACCCTCACCGAGACACTTGCACTAACTCTAAACCCAAGCCCTACCCTAACCCCACCCTAACACTAACCCTAACCCCCTAACCCTAACATCCTCCTAAACCTAACCCAACCCTAACCCTTAGACCTAACCCTACCCTTAACCCTTACCCCAAACCTACCCATAACTCCCTAACCCTACCCCCTAACCCTTAACCCTAAACCTAACCCACACCCTAACCCTACCCTAACCCCTAAACCTAACCCTACCCTTACCCTCACACCACCCCAACCCTTAAACCTAAACCCTTACCCCCTAACCCTAAACCCTTACCCTACCCGCTAACTCTAACGTTAACCTATACCAACCCTGACATAACCCTAACCCCGAACCCGAACCCTAAACCCCAACCCTTAACCCTACTCCTAACCCCTAAACACTAACCCTAAAACCCTTACCCTAGACCCTTAACCTTAACCCCTGACCCTGATGCCTACCGTCACCCTTAACCCTAACCCCTACCCTCACCAAGACCCTGACCCTAAACCCACCCCAACCCTCACCCTTACCCCTAACCCTACCATTAACCCTAACCCCAAACCCTAACCCTACCCCTAAGGACCCTAACCCTAAACCCTAACCCACACCCTAACCCTACCCTAACCCTAAACCCTAACCCCTTACCCCAAACCCTAACTTTAAACCTAACCTATACCAACCCTGACCTAACCCTAACTCCTAACTACAACCCTTAACCCTAAACGCCAATCCTTAACCCTACTCCTAAACTCTAAACCCAAACCCTAAAACCCTAACCACAGACCCTGACCCTTAACCCTATTCCCCAACCTTGATGCCTACCCTCACCCTTAACCCTAACCCCTACCCTCACAGAGACCCTTGCCCTAACCTTAAACCCAACCCCTACCCTAACCCAAACCTAACACTAACCCCAACGCAACCCTAAGCCCCTAACATCACCCTAAACCCTAACCCTACCCCAACCCTTAGCCCTAACCCTACCTTTAACCCTAACCCCAATCCTACCCCTAACTCCCTAACCCTACCCCCTAACCCTAAGCCCAACCCCTAACCCTAAATCTACCCTAACCCTAATCCCTCACCCTAACACCACCCCAACCCTTAACCCTAACCCCTTACCCCCAACCCTAAACCCTTACCCTACCTCCTAACTCTAACCATAACCTATACCAACCCTGACCTAACTCTAACCCCAATCCTTAACCCCAACCCTTAACCCTAAACCCTACTCCTAATCCCTAAACACTAACCCTAAAACCCTAACCCCCGACTCTGATGCCTACCCTCACCCTTAACCCTAACCCCTACCCTCACCGAGACCCTGGCCCTAACCCTAAACCCAACCCCTACCCTAATCCTACCCCTAACCCAACCCCTAACACTAACCCTAGCCCTAAACCCTAACCTACCCCTAACCCAACCCCTACCCTAACCCCTAAACCTAACCTAACTAACCCTAACGCCAACCTGAACCTAACCCTACCCCCTAAACCTGACCCTAACCCCCAACCCCTTACCCCTAACCCCCACTTAACTCTAACCCCTACTCCAACCCTCACCTAAATGGTAACCCTAACCCTCACCCCCAACCCAAAACCTTAACCCTTGACCCCAACCCCTCACCCTCTAACCCCCTAACCTAACCCCAACCCCTAATCGTTAACCCAAAACCTAACCCTAAACCCTTAACCCTAACCCAACTACCCTAACCCCTACCTCAGCCCTAACCCTGACCCCTAACCCCCTACCCCTCAATGTCACTCTAATTCCAATCCTTTATCCCTAGCTCTAACTGTAACTCTAGACCTCTCCTTGACCCACATTCTCACCTTAAATTGCTGCTACCCCCAGGTGCACTCGCTTGGTATCTCCCTTCTGCTCACTGTACGCTCTCAGCCGGCATTTATCCTATACAGTTCCTTAGCTTGTTACCTTAAATACTGTCTCCTGCAGAGTTCTTGCATCTTGCTAAATTGGCCCAAATGAACATGTAATCTTGGTAATATACTTTACACCCATGCTGGTGGGAGCCTTTGAAATACCAAATATAGTCACAAAGGCCTCGCTGAACTGCAATAAAATAGAGCCACTTCACTCACCCATGTCTTTCACTCTCACTGAGGAATTAAACAAAGTCCAGGTACACCTGCTGAAACCTACTTTTTCCCTGCTCCTGGTCTCAACCTCCCTGAGAAAATGATAGACAATGAAAAACCCCTCACCTTTGTGTTGCTGCACTCCCACACCCTCCCATGTCTCTGTTTTCTGATACAGTTTACTCTGGGCCCACTCCCTGCCTTCAGCCCACTCCAACTTGACCTGAGTATCCCAGCAGTTTACCAACAGGACACTATTCCTGTCACAGAATACTAAAGATGAGGGCGCTCAGAGGCCAAGTGCTCAGAGACCAAGTGGGCAGACCTACCTACACTCAGGCTTTTGGGGGATTATTCAGTTCTTTGGGTTTTTTATATGGTGCTCTCAGTGGTATAGCTGGAGGTGATGCAACCCCAAAGCTGCCACTGAAATAAATTAGACAAGCAATGGCAAAATGGACGCTGCCCAGAAATGCCCAATGGAGACAGTTCCCAACCTTATCCCAATCCCTTTAAAGAGGCGGTGTCCAGAAAATAAATATTCACTGTTGAGTCTTTTTCCAGTGGCAGCAAGAAACCCAGATGAATGAGGATAGACATTTCTGATGGTGTCTGGGACTCAGCAGGAAAATCTGGCTTATCAATTTCCCATTGTAGACATATGTACACGAGTCACACTTTGGCCCTTCAGTTTACCTGTAACCCCCTGCTCTCCCCCACCCCCCAAAAACCTCAGAGCTGTGCTTGCAATCTCCAGGAAGATACTGAAGTCCTCTGAGTTGCCAGAAGGAGCAAGAAGTTGCAGAAATCTTCTACTTGTAGTGTGTTAAAAAAATTCGCAAACAACTGTGCAATTGTTTCATAGTGGGCTTATGGAGCTTGCTTTGTTGAGAGATGTAATGCAAATGCAAAGGTTACAAAGGAACAAATTATTTATTGTTAAAAGCTTTTCTACGAATCACTCTGCATCATACAACAAAAATCTGGTGGCTACACAGTAGAGGAAATCTCGCTCTCTCGTCACTCTCGCCGCCCCCCCATACACACACAAATGCACACACAAGTTATGGAGATCCATTCCTGAATTAGATTGGCAAAGCTGTTTGTCATACAAGGTAAGATCTGATGGACCAGATGCAGCTCACTGAACAACAGAGCAGAGCAGTTACAAGAAAGGAGGAAACACTCTTCAGGAAAACAGTCTGTTTTGCCCTCCCCTGCTTCCACTGCATGTGGAAGAGCTCTTAACAGAAAGAAACCTGACTACAGTCTTGACTGCACAAGTATTAACAAGGACATTTTATTGTAGGTGACTCACAAGCTGCACCAGGACTGTGCCATCCAATGCTGCAAGGCACGATTCTAAACATGGTGCTACAATCAGGTTTGGCAGCTGGAGTGCTTTCTGCACTAGAATGGCCAATACTATGAGTTTCATCTGAACCAGTGTTAGTAATGGTGAAAAAAATGTCTACGATGTCCATAACTCAGACAAGGTTTATGACAGACTATTAGGCTGTGCCCTGCCTACCCATTTTCCAGCCTACACAGCAGTTATCAGACTGGCTGTCTCACTTGGTTATTCCACATATCTATTTATACTTGCATACACACAGAGAGCATACTGAATCACATGGACTGTGCTATATCCACATGGTATTGCATCAATTAGTCTGTGCTATGATTTAATGGCACTTCAAGTGCTCTCTGCTCCATGTTTTCCCACCACTGTATTCCGCCACCCATTTGGGGGAACTGACTAGATGGCCAAATAGGTCTTTTCATGCTGTACTTTCTAGGAAGCACTGCCTCTGAATCCTTATCCACTCTGCAAAGTAGGGATAACTAAAAGAGTGTTATAAACCTGTCAATTTCACAGTTCAACTCCAAGATGCACCTTCCTTGTCCCCATGCATTGGCACACCATGGATTCTGCACTAAACCTTTCCCAGTCATCTGCTATAGGTTCTAGTTTACACCATATATATAGCTATGGACCTATATGTTATCTACCCCCTTTCTCTGACGGATGCTAGATTTCTTTGTTGCACCCTGCATAGATTTGTGTTGTCCTATAGCATCAAAATAGAATAGCCAGAAAAGATCTTTTAGTCCATGTAGGCCCTTTCCCTGCACTAGGCAGGATTTGCCTCTATCATCATCTGCTGAGAGCTTTCTCCAGAGCCTTATTCACCTCTTCTATCCATTAATTATGTTTATTCTATTTAGTTTATTGTTCAAATTCTCCCATGATTACAATGTTGTTCGGCTTCTACCCAATCTTGTTGTATTGTTTCTCCCTACATACAATTTCCCTTCTTGCTTACAGTACTGGCTCAGGCTCCTGGCTGTACAGCTATAATACAAGGGACTGTTTCTCTCTTTACTTCCTCAGTAAAAGAACAGGAGCAGGACTGTTTATAAACAGTGACAAAAGTCAAACTCCCATACTCAGTTTAGCCAAGGGAGATAGCAGCCATCAGCCACTCCTAAGAATAATCATTGGGGAATATAATTCTGGACTACATTGGGGGAGACTCTGAGAATACAACCTCTACCTGGATACATGCAGTGTTATCTCTAGTTAGTCAATGGCGTTAACATACTGCAGTGGTAGAAATATCTAAGTTGGAGGCAACAACATGAATGGAGATTCTGAATAACCTGACATGAAAGCACAGACATGGGGCAATAGAAATGTCCAATTAAATCCTGGACTGAGTCAGACTTGTATAAGGAAGAAGGGCTGTTACCACTCCATCGTCTCTTATCAGTGGAGGCAGCACAGCTGGAATCTCCACACATGACCATCTGGCACCTGAAGGGGAAAATTTACCTAATCTAAAGTTCTCTGGCACATGTGCTGCATACCTATGCCCCAGCCCCCGCTCTTCCTTTCCTCACACAAACAAACAAATATTATTTATGTATTTCTTATTACTGGAGACTGAACCCATCCTCTGAATGTAGCTGCTCTGTTTAACATGTACTGAAAAGAGCCTACACACTGGATAGCATGCACACAACTGATATAGCAGCCTAATAAATATGGAAGCACAGTTGCAGATAACTCACTCTGTTTCCATTCAGAATGTTTTGTCTGTGGTCAGGTTAATAGAGTAATGAGAGCTGAATATCTTTCCCATCCCAGGAACCTCACATTCCCACTCTAGCCTTAGCTTAAGACTGCAGGACTGGAGTGGTTTTAAAATTGAAACGGTTTAGCCCAAGCATTGAGGAGTATGCTCCCCCATTTACAATAAAAGGCCTCACTATCCAGGACAAAGCAGGGATCTGTCTCACACCAAAATAATGTATAAAATAGTACTAACTGTTACATCATCACAATCCAAATTCAAACGCCCAAACAGGTCTCTGAACACAATGGTCAGAGTGAAAACTATGGTATACAAAAGCAGAGAGGTTAAATGAAGAGGCATGGATGTCCCCTTCCAGAATTGGACAAAGGAAACTCAGGAGTACACCAGAAGAGGACAATTCCCCAACAGGGAAGACCTGCAAAGATGACAGAAGAGGAGATAGCAATATTAAAACAAACTACATTGTTGAGAAGAACAGTGCACTACAAACCTGAACTTATTTTTCCTTGTATGAGAGTGAAGAAAAGGATGCAAGTAGGAGTATCCCAGAAGAGGAGTTCGATTTCTCAATCATCAATATGTCATTCATTCAACTTTGGCAACTGCTTTTTGGGCTGGGAATCATGTTGGGTTATTATTACAGACTGACCTGGGTGCTACATAGATTCGGGGTTTGAGGGGTAGGCATGTGCCACTACTCCCTACTTCTTGGCTGTTTAATAGGTTGTAATTTTCACAGCCTGGATCTCCTATACTTCTCGAGGGAAGCTGTTTTTTTCTAGGAGTTCTCAATCTCTACTGCTGGAACTTGATAGGAGGCAGACAGTGCTTGTAATCCAGCAGCATCCTGAAGTACAGTTACAGATTAAATAAAGGGGCTGAAAGTTTTTTCTGGTATAGGTAGTACATCTGTGGTTGAAACACAGGGTTCATCCATGGAGTCAGAGAAGAGAAGTCTCTGCAATTTTCTTACATGCTATGAAGTTGCACATCTTGGACTTTGCAGCAATTCAGGGATCAGGAGGAAACATCTCTTGAGCACTGTTCCTAATGTTACAGCCAGCACAGCACAAAGGTAATGAAATCAGATACCTTACATTGTAGCCTTCCAGTAATACTAACTGTAGCTAAAGCAGTTACACACACAAAGCACCACTAGGTCATTTCCACTTTCCCAGAAAGCTTCCTTTTGGCTCCAGCCTCACCACTACTGGATCCAATGATACCACTGGCAGTTTTCTTATCACAGAGGCAGTTATTTTCCTCTCAGCATGGCAAATTTGAGCATCATGATGAGTTCTTGGCTTGTGTGGTGAAATGGACTTCACTCCATCTTTCACTCAAGGGGATAAGGTCTTGCAGAATGAATGGCCTGACTGTACCTCTTCCTTTTAGATGTTTTGTCACTTAATGGGCAGAAATCTTTCTCTCCCATGGGGGAGGGCAGCCCCTTGGCCAGTTCCAGTTGGAATGGAAGCTGTGTTTGGGTAACTCAATGATTCCACAGCTGGAAGAGAGAACATTTTGTCCAATTTCAGGGAATTATCAGTGCAGAAAGTTGTCATAGGAGACTCTCAGATCACAGCTGAAACCATGAAGAATGAGACCTGCCTTTGTTTCTCCACATCCACAGTCTCCTGTAACATCTAGCATCCCCCCACCCATGAATATATGGTATAGTCCAATAAGTTTGCTGTGTAGTGTCTGAACTTTCTACTAAAACGCAATGATGCAAGTAGATGGATGAACATTTAATCCTTATTAATATGGACACCTCTACAGGAAATAGAAATCTTGTGCCCTCTCCGGCCTGGAATGGTTTGAGACACTCACATTAGCAGGATTTTCAGGGGTCACGCTAAAGCTGGTGTTGTGACTGGTGTTGCTGATGGCACATTCTTGTCCAGTCATTAAGCAAGTCCATGTATAACAGTGAGCTAAGTAATACTGAGACGTCCACTGGCTCTAGATTCACGATGCCAATGGGAGGTTGTGAATAATGTTTATGTGTTACGCACTCCCAGAGACTGTTCCAGTTCCTGCCGGCGCTGTTGGATCTAAAAGAATAACAATTATAAGTCTGTAAAATTCTGCAGATTCACACATTATCAATCAGCAGGCAGGAGGATTCACTCTGCTCATGCCCAGTTAGCCAGCATGCATGCCACAAACAGGCTAAGTTACATTTAATCCTTACCTTGCAGTAGAAATATCTGCTCACAGCCTCCTGGGACCAGGGCTCATGATAAAATTCAGCTCTACGCTCTTCCTCAGGGTTCCCAACCACATCAGTCATCACCTGTGACAGAGATGCAACAATTTCTTGCCGTCTCTTATCTGCATGTAACCCTCTAACATACCTGGAGTCAAAGTGTCCCAGCAATGTCTATGCGGCTCCCTCACCAGCATTAAATTGTCAGGATCTTAACCAAAAACACTTACTACAGTGCTGTCTTTATCCAAAATCCATATCTTTCCTGAGCCCACTCCATTTCCCATCAGGGAAAGAACTGCTATGGAGAAAGTCAGTCAATTAATAAATTAGGAAAAGGCAGAAAACTGAAGGCTCAAAATTGGCCAAAAACTTGATAGTGATTTGCAAGAAAATATAAAAAGATTTGAACAATTAATGAGGAAAGAAAAATCTTTAAATGGTTGAGATTTTCAAAGCAGTGCAGGAGACTTTAAGTCATTAAAAGCAATGACCAAATCCCCTGCACTGCGTTGAAAAGCTGAGCAAATATAACTGTTGTTACAGAACAAGGCAGGGGACATTTAGTGCATTGCACACTGTCACTAATGCACAGAATCCATGCTATGCCCTGGCTTGTAAATAGTTCCCTGGGAGGACCCCTTCAGTGTGCAAAACCCCCAAGGGTTTACACTTTTCCACAAGGATATGCCACATGGCCTCAATGTCTCCTAGACTGTGCTTCCAGGCTCCAGCACTCCCTCTTCTCACCTTAAGCTTTGCCCAGCTAGTCTGGCTAAAGCACACTCCTGTCTCAAAGATTGAACTCACAACCCTGGGTTTAGCAGGCCAATGCTCGAACCACTGAGCTATCCCTCGCCCCTATGTTGGTATTTCTAGTACAAATCATAGGTATTTCTAGTAGAGATAAGGAGGTGAGACTAACACGGCTACCCCTCTGATACTTTACTTACATTAGCATTTCTCTACTCCAAGGCCTAAAATAGCTAAGCTAAAATCTTGCAGGCTTCAGCCTACAGGCCTTGTGTTTCAGCTTACTTACATACCTAATACATAATTACCCCTTCTAACTACTAATCAATCTTATACTTCTATAATCCTACAATTTGACTCTATTTAGCATACAGTGATTATATATGACATAACATGTTAGTTAATCATAACATCACACAATAAATGAACAATAAACTAAAATCATTGGCTACATACTCCTGATGGACAATGTCCAGCACCCAGTGGTCGGTGGTAATCTTGCTGCAGTTGTGAGCGAAGAGGGTAAGGCAACCCCCAAAAACCATCTGTGGGGCAGTGAGGGGTGGGAGGAAGGTTCATGGGTCTCGGGGAAGGAGAAAAAGGGTTGCTTGGAGGGACATTGAGGGAGGGTAGAAGCAGAAGGAGTAGCAGCAGAAGAATAGCGAGATTGCTGGGAGTGCAGATGACGCCAAGAAGAATCTGGTGGGTGCTGGGGGTAAGGCTGGTATGTGGGCCAAGGGCAGGGTATAAAGGCCCAGTGACCGGAAAGTGGCACAAGAGTTTTTGAGGGAGTGCAAAGACTCCTCCATTTTGTCACTGAACAACTTGTGATTGTCAAATGGGAGGTCCTCATGGGTGGTCTGGACCTCTTTTGGGAAGCGGCTAGACTGGAGCCAGGGAGTCCCGGCGAAGGATGACTCCGGATGCCAGCGAGTGGGACACAGTATCAGCAGCATCAACCGCGGCCTGGAGAGCCACCTTGGCCACCAACTTTCCCTCATCTAGGAGATGTTGGAAGTCCTGCTGTTTCTCTTGGGGAAGGCCCAGAAGTCCACAAGGTTGGAGTATGAAAGGAAGTCATACTTGGCCAGGATGGCCTAGTAGCTGGCAATGCGGAATTGGGGGCCAGTGGAGAAGTAAACCTTGCGGCCCATGAGATCCAACTTCTTGGCAGCCCGATCAGGGGGTGTGGACTGCAGGTGGTGCTGGCAGGTGTGCTTGGTCGTGGCGCGGACCACCAGCAAGTTGGGGGACAGGTGGGTGAAAAGAAAGTCCCTGCCTTTGGAGGACACGAAGTATCGGTGTTCCGCCTGCTTTAGTGTAGAGGCACAGGAGGCTGGAGAGTGCCAAACAGTCTGGGCCAGTTACAGGAGGGCATCATGGATAGGGAGGGCAGTACATGAGAGTCCAGGGGGTTGTAGGATGTCCAGGAATTAATCCTGTGGGTCCTGGACATCTTCAACAGGCAGACTGAGGGCCGTGGCCATACGTCGAAGTAAGTCCTGGTACTGCATGTGGTCGGCAGGGGGAGAGAGAGCAGGAGGAATGATGGCATCGTCTGGAGACAAGGAGGTGCCTGTATGGACTGGAGGTGGCAAAGATACTACCGGTACCGCCGGAGTGGGGATGGCCGGAGGTTCCTCGAAGACAGAAGAAGGGGCTGTGTGTGACGGGGATGGTTGGTGCCGCGAGCGAGATGGCATCCCGCGCTCATGGCAGGGGTTCCAGGCAGCCCAGTAGGGCCAGGTGTAGGGGTTGCCAGGCAGCACCGGCATCCGCGGGTAGTGGAACCATGGGTTGGCCAGCGCAGCACACACCAGAGGGTATGGTTGGCACCAAGGGTCCAGGCTTTAGGACTGTGTAGGCGAAAAGGTGGGGTCTGATAGGCAGGACCACTCGGAATTGGACGATGGGTCTGGTAGGGATAGAGCCATTGGGACTGTCAGTGCAGGAAGGGTGGATGGTCCAGGAGCAGAGGCGCACCTGTGGAAGGGTCCAGCGAAGAAGTGTGGAGTGGAGTGAGAGGCTGGAGCAGGAGCAGCTCGTCTGCAGGAGATGGTAGGCGGAGAGCGACTGGAGGCCTGGAGCGGGCAGGGGAGCAGCATGAGCTCAGCCATTGGTGTGAGGGGGGACACACGTCCCGGCGTGCACAACACCGAGCGGGCAAGTCCGGATGGGCACGGCGGAGTTAACAGCAGCAGGGACGATGGCGGCGGGCCAGTCACTATGTCTGGTGGTGGTGCCGGTAGAGGGCAGTGCTTTAATTTGTGCTCAGAGTGGGACTTCTTCGGAGCAGGAACATCCGGGTCAACATACAACTTCTCAGCTGAGCTGGCACAGCTCGGGGAGGCAACACTGCATTTGGGGGCAGTCCCTGTCAGGGAGCCACCCTTGTGCCCACAAATGAGCTTCTTATGTGCACGGTGGACTTTTGGTGGGTGCACTGGTACCATCAGTGCCGGCCAGGAAGGGCGCAGGAAGGTGCTCATTGCCAGTGTTGAGTGTCATTCCAGAGGATCAGAGAGTCCCGAACCAAGGAGCGCATGTGCTTGCGGAGGTAGTTCCCTGCCCTCCCGGGTGCGCAGTGGGAATGATCGGCAGATGGAGCAGCTGGCAGTGACGTGAGCCTCACCAATAGGGTGACCAGATAGCAAGTGTAAAAAATCGGGACAGGGGGTGGGGGGTAATAGGTGCCTATATAAGAAAAAGCCCCCAAAATCGGGACTGTCCCTATAAAATCGGGACATCTGGTCACTCTACTCACCAAGGCAATAAAGACAAGATTAGTGCTCGTCACTCACAGAGAAGTAGCATGAGCACGAAGCACAGTGTTTTAACCCTACTGCTAGGGCATAGTCCCCGGAGGGGAGAAGTTCAACAGAAAACTAACTGACGAACAAACGGACAACAAACAACTAAAACTAAAAAAAACTATGTACAACTAACAGAAGCAGTTCTCTTAGCAAGCTAAGAGCACTGAGGAACAGAGGTTGCGACTCTGGCCATGTGGTGGTAAGAGGGAACTGGAGTGACGTCGACTCGCACAGCCTCTTAAAGCCTTGGATGCGCCAAGCAGCGATGCACAACACATGTGCAGGTCAATGGACACTACTATGAACAGTCCCAGCTCCGGCACATGGCATGCATGCACACCCACATTTAGAATCCACATAGGGACCATCACTCGAAGAAGAATTAGAGTTTCCATTTGTTTAATGCTCATTTTTAAATGTGCTGTTGTCACATATTTTGTATACGAGTTCTCTTATTTCTCATGGTGTTTGGTCTAATTTTACACTGTAGATTCTTCAGCCATTAGGCTACTTCTTTTACACATTTAGTGAGGTGCATAGCACAGTTTTGAGTGAGACATAAATAATTGCTGTTATTTATTGTAGCCATATTAAATTTAATTTAAAGGTTTTTTTTGGAGGGCGCTATTAATGATAAGATAGTGGTTTACCATAGCATACAGTGTAATAATCTAATTAATAACTGAAAATCCTACCCAAGTACAATGTGGGAAATTGGTATTACTCTAAAGACTGAAATTTCTCAGTTACCGATTTTTGTATATTTAAACCGGCATCTTCAATATTGCAGTAATAGCGCTTGACATTTAATCTTCTTGTTTATTGTTTTAAGGAAATTAAAATCAAGCAAAAGTTATGCTGAGGCACTGTGGGATTGTGTAGCTGTGTTTTGTACAACTTCATAGGATTGAATTTCATAGCCAGAGGGCCCCAGCTCAGTCTTACACCCCAAACTCATCATCTGATCATAACAGTTTAGTTATCAACTCCATGCAGACAACTCAAATACACATCTGCATTCAGGACTTCTGTAGGGAAGGGAAAGTATCTTTATTTGTTTCTGTGAACCATTATCATTATTATTCATTATTGTACTGCAGTAAAACCTAGAGTTCCCAGGCAAGGATCAAAGCTTCATTGTGTTGGGTGATATAGTCATGAAATAAAAGAGTCCTTGAACCAAGGCGAAAACACAATAGGTGGACAAAATAAACAAAGTGTTTTTCATTATAAACAGTAGTCAGACTTGCCCTCTAACTAGTCATTATCACCTGGCAGCTTTTTGTACACATCAAGGCAAAGGTGAGTGTAGCGGGGTGGCACCCCGCTCCTGCCCTGAGGTGCTGGAAACAGCCCTGGGAGAGGGCTGAGGTTGAGAAGCTGGGCTGACTGTCAAAGCAGCCACAGCTGTGGCTAGTTGATCAGGGCCCAGCTGGCCCTTATAAGAGGGCAGTGGGCCTGGAGCAAAGAGTCTCTCCCTTTGCTTGTAGAGGGAGAAGGGCTTGGCTGCAGGGACCTGAGCAGGTACCTAGGGTGGAGCAGGGCTGGGGAAGGCCTGGGGAGCTCCGGTCTGAGAAAACCCCAGGCTGGGGCCTAGGGTTAGGCCCAACTAGGTACTGGGGTTGCGGGGGCAACCCACGGGTAGGCCGAGGCAGCAGGTCCAAACCCCCTTTGCCTGTGATGAGTGACTTATACTGCAGTCTGCCCCAGGGCACGGGGGCTAGCTGGTGACTGGCAGTAGCTTACGACTGAGGCGAGGTGGGGATAGTGGGATGGGGTTCCCCTGGGGAGGGGAGACCCAGATCTGGGGGTATTGCTAGGGGGCAACACCCCAGTTAAAGGGGTCCTGGGAGGGACACGGGCCATAGTGGTCAGGTGGATCACTGGCCTGCAGAGGGCGCTCCAGAGGCTGGTGAGCTAATTCCCTGGAACAACCAGCAGGAGGCGCCGCAGGGGTGAGTCCAACTCTGTCACAGTGAGTCTTAAAGGGGGATTTGTATGGCAAAGCACGTACCATGCTCGCAGGTGCTCAAAATAGCAAATAAAATATTTTACAAATTTTTTAGTAAAGCTACATGGATCAGAACCAATCAAAATATTTGTTGAAACCTTTGTGAACTACAAACACTTCTCTCACATTACAATTTTTCTAAAAGATCTGCTCTAGGAATTATTTTGGGGAAGTTCTATGGTCTGTGTTATACAGGAAGCCAAACTAGATGATCACAATGGTCCATTCTGTCCTTGGAATCTATGAATCTGAAACTGCACAGCTCAAGCCCATGCTCCATGGCCTCCTCTTCCCTCCAAGAACCCCTGCTCACCTTGAGATCCCTGCTCTGGGATCGGAGAAGGTCTTGAATGTATCCTTTGGGATCTCTGGAGAAACTCAGCATGAAATCACGTTGTATCTTTAGCTGGTTTATAGATTCGATTGTCTCATGAATCTGAAAAGTAGAAGAAATAATACAGACATTCCTGTATTTACATGTCCCCAAGACACAGACATGTCCCCAAGACATGTCTGAGTTTGTCCTCTTCAGCCCATCTGTAATTCATATGAAACACAGAACTGTCATTTTGACAAATTATAGTTATTAAGGATCCCAAGGCATCTTTCCCCAGAACAAGCATGTTAACTCTGATGTCTTGGCCATGTTCTGCTTTCCTGACTACTCCTACACTTCACCTAGATACAGAATTCTTCTTCACATCCTGCCCTAAACTGTTGGATAGTGTGAGGCATGCACTGTCAAAGAGCTAACTTATTTCACTGGAGGATGCAGTGATCCCTGTGTACAGTGAGCCAGTTTGCCAAGTCTGTAAGATATTTTGGGATCTTTCTGGATGAAAGATGCTATATCAATATGTAATTAGAATTGTCTCTATTAAAACAAAGCAACAGATATAGGCAATGATGCAGGAAAACACTAAAGCACAAAGGGCCACAACAGTGGTACCCTTAACTCACCCAACAATATTGTTAATCTATCCAGCTATACTCTTAGCCCGGCAGAAGAGTCTGTCCTATCTCGGGGCCTCTCCTTCTGCCCCACCACCCCAATGCACATGATACATTTCTGCGGTGACCTAGAATCCTACTTTTGCCATCTCCGACTCAAGGAATATTTCCACCACACTGCTGAAGAGCACACTAACCCACAGAAACCTTCGTACCAACGCTACAAAAAGAAGGATTCTGCGTGGACTCCTCCTGAAGGTAGAAACAACAGACTAGACTTCTACACAGAGTGCTTCCGCTGACGTGCATGGGCTGAAATTGTGGAAAAGCAGCATCACTTTCCCTATAACCTCAGCCGTGCAGAACACAATGCCATCCACAGCCTCAGAAACAACTCTGACATTATAATCAAAAAGGCTGACAAAGGAGGTGCTGTAGTCATCATGAATAGGTCAAAATATGAACGAGAGGCTGCCAGGCAACTCTCTGACACCACATTCTACAGGCTATTACCCTCTGATCCCACTGAAGGTTACCAAAAGAAACATCTACTCAAGAAACTCCCTGAAGAAGCACAAGGACAAATCTACACAGACACACCCCTAGAGACTCAACCAGGGGTATTCTATCTGCTACCCAAGATCCATCAACCTGGGAATCCTGGATGTCTCATCATCTCAGGCACTGGCACCCTGACAGCAGGATTGTCTGGCTATGTGGATTCTCTCCTGAGGCCCTACGCTACCAGCACTCCCAGCTATCTTCAAGACACCACTGACTTCCTGAGGAAACTACAATCCATTGGTGATCTTCCAGAAAACACCATCCTAGCCACTATGGATATAGAAACTCTCTACACCAACATTCCACACAAAGATGGACTACAAGCCATCAGGAACAGTTTCCCCGATAATGTCACGGCAAACCTGGTAGCTGAACTTTGTGACTTTGTCCTCACCCACAACTATTTCAGATTTGGGGACAATTTATACCTTCAAGTCAGCGGAACTGCTATGGGTACCCACATGGCCCCACAGTATGCCAACATTTTAATGGTACAACTGCATTTGCTCCAACCCCTCAGACAGAGACCAACACCTACAAGATCTTCACCAAGCATTCTTAAAACTACGATACCAGCACAAGGAAGTAAGGAAACAGATCAACAGAGCCAGACGTATACCCAGAAGCCTCCTGCTGCAGGACAAGCCCAAGAAAGAAACTAACAGAACACCACTGGCCATCACCTACAGTCCCCAGCTAAAACCCCTCCAACGCATCATCAGTGATCTTCAACCCATCCTGGACAACGATCCCTCACTTTCACAGGCCTTGGGAGGCAGGCCAGTCCTCATCCACAGACAACCCACCAACCTGAAGCATATTCTCACCAGCAACTATACACCGCACCATAGTAACTCCAACTCAGGAACCAATCCATGCAACAAACCTCGATGCCAACTCTGCCCACATATCTACACCAGCAACAACATCACAGGACCTAACCAGATCAGCCACACCATCACTGGTTCATTCACCTTCACGTCTACCAATGTAATATATGCCATCATGTGCCAACAATGCCCCTCTGCTATATACATCGGCCAAACTGGACAGTCCCTACATAAAAGGATAAATGGACACAAATCAGATATCAGGAATGGCAACATACAAAAACCTGTGGGAGAACACTTCAATTTCCCTGGACACACAATAGCAGATTTAAAGGTAGCCATCCTGCAGCAAAAAAAACTTCAAGACCAGACTTCACAGAGAAATTGCTGAGCTACAGTTTATTTGCAAATTTGACACCATCAGCTCAGGATTAAACAAAGACTGTGAATGGCTAGCCAACTACAAAAGCAGTTTCTCCTCTCTTGGTGTTCACACCTCCAGATCAGCTACTAGCAGTGGACTTCATCCTCCCTGACTGCATTAACCTTGTTATCTCAAACCTCATAGAATCATAGAATCTCAGGGTTGGAAGGGACCTCAGGAGGTCATCAGGTCCAACCCCCTGCTCAAAGCAGGACCAACCCCAACTAGATCATCCCAGCCAGGGCTTTGTCAAGCCTGACCTTAAAAACCTCTAAGAAAGGAGATTCCACCACCTCCCTAGGTAACCCATTCCAGTGCTTCACCACCCTACTAGTGAAAAAGTTTTTCCTAATATAAAAGGTATACAAAAGATGTAGTTATCCAACCTGTTCTTGGGATGCCAGGGAACAAGCAGGTAGGATGCTTAGCCCAGAGCTCTTCTCTGGGGGTGATCTCCACTTACTTTTCCTTCCATCTTTATTTTTAAATGGTCTCCATAAAATTGTAAGCATGCACAACGTCAGATTGTAAGCATGACCAAAGCACGAAACCACTACTGTACCTATCTTATTCTTATACTTATGTATATTGATTTTTCTTATGATTTCAATTATATTTGCCTGCAGTAACTAAAGTTAATAAGGTATCTATGTGTGTTTCACCAATTTCATCTTCTTAATTAATTCTAAAGTAGCTGCCTGAAAAAGAACCTATTTGTGACATGTGCATGTTACACCCTAATAAATAATTCTATAATTGTAATCATTGTTCAGGATACAGAACAGTGCAGGGAAGAGTGAGCTGAAAAGGCAGGGAGAGGAGCTCTGCAGTGGGAAGTATTGGGGTGGTTTCAGCATGAACCAAAACCTCCACATCCATCAATCACTCAATCACAGGTACATAGTCCCACTCACTGTAGCATCTGAGTGCTTTACAGTCTTCAGAGTCATTATCCTCATAACATTCCTGGGAGGCAGAGCAGAGCTGCTATCCCTGTTTTACAGACTGGGAACTCAGACATAGAGGCCTAGTCTATTCTTGAAAGTTTCAGTAAAACTCTCCTATTTAGATGCAAAAAGGTGATTTTGCCAGTATAGCTTATAACAGTATAGCTCTGTTCCATATCTGGAAAGAAGCAGAATGATGTTCTCATGTCACATGAGGATGATGAACTACTTTTCAGACCATTAGTAACTAGGGAGGATGTTAAACAATATCTACTAGGAATAAACATTTTAAAAATCAACTGGCATAGATCACTTGCACCCAAAAGTCCTAAAAGAGTTGTCTGAGGGTACCTCTGGCCCACTAATGTTAATTTTCAATAAATCTTGAAATATTGGGGAAATTCCAGAAGATTGGAAGATTGCTGATATATCATGTCAATATTCAAAAATGCAAGTGGGATGACCCACGTAATTATAAGAGAGTTTGCCTGACATCAATCTCAGGCAAAATAATGGGAAAACTGATACAGGATTCAATCTATAAAAAAATGGGAATATAATTAATGTCAATCAGCGTGGTTATGTAGAAAATAAGTCTTGCCAAACAACCCTGACTTCATTTTTCATGAGATTGCAAGTTGGTTGATAATGGTAACTGGATAGATGTAATATACTTAGACTTTTGTAAGGTGTTTGAGTTAGTACCGCATGATAGTCTGAGTAAAAAAACCTGCAGTATACAATATCAATAAAACCCACACTAAACAAATTAAAAACTTGCTAATAGAGCTCAAAAAGTAGGTGTCAATAAGCAATCTTCATTGAATGGGAGTGTTTCTAGTGGGGTTCTACAACAACTGGTACTTGGCCCAATGCTATTCAACATTTTTATCAAGAATTTGGAAGTAAATATATTTATATTAGAGACTAACAAATTTATTTCAGCATAAGCTTTCGTGGGTTAGTACCCACTTCATCGGATGCATGGAATGAAACATACAGTAGACAGATATTTATATAGTTTCTCTGACTGTATAAATATCTGTCTACTGTATGTTTCATTCCATGCATCTGATGAAGTGGGTTCTAACCCACGAAAGCTTATGCTGAAATAAATTTGTTAGTCTCTAAGGTGCCACAAGTATTTCTTTCTTTCTTATTTTCTTTTTGCTGACACAGACTAACACGGCTACTACACTGTAACCTATATTTATATTATTATTAATACTATTATTATTTTATAAAATCACTGCTGATTAAAGTTGTAGATGACACAGACTGGCTGACTCATAAATAATTACGAGGACAGGGCAGTCATACACAGAGATCTGAATGATTTGGTAAGCTGGGCCCATTCATACAAAATGTATTCTACAGCAGTCATACATAAAGTTATACATCCAGGAACAAAGAACATGGGCCATTTCTACAGAATAGGAGACTGTATTTTGGATAACAGTGACTGAAAACTATCTAGGGATTATAATGGACAAATTCCTCAACATGAGTTCCTAATACAATATTGTGGAAAACAGGACCAACGCAATCCCTGGATGTATAAACAGTGAGTAGTGAACTGAAGTAGGGAGATGATTACTGTATCCAGTTCTGGTATCCACATTTTAAAAAAGATGTTGTAAGATTGGAGAGGGTACAGAAAAGAGCCACACAAATTATTTGAGGACTAGAAAAAACCCCACTTTACATGAGAGATTTAAAGAGTTCAATCTGTTTAGCTTATTAAAAAGAAGATCAAAAGGTGACTTGATTTTGGTATATGAGTACCTTCATGGCGAGACAATACCAGGTAGTAAAGAGCTCTTTAGTCTAGTGAAGAAAGCAGAACAAGAATGAATGGCTGGAAGTTAAAGCCAGACAAAATCAAATTAGAAATAAGGCACAAATTTTTCATAGGGAGAGTGATTAACTATTGGAACAAACCAGCCAGGGAAGTGGTGGATTCTCTATCTATTGATGTCTTTAAATTAAGATTGGATGCCTTTCTAGGAGGTATTTTTCAGTCAAACACACATTATTGGGCTCAATATAAAGGTAACTGGGTGAAATTCTATGGCCCGTGTTAAATAGGATGTCAAACTAGATAATCTAACGGTCCCTTCTGGCCTTAAAAATCTACGAATATCCACTCCCAGAGCATGCCCTGTGACAATGTACCCAGCTCAGACTGCATTCTCATAGAGTGTAGCATGTAACTCCATGCCCCTCGTACTGCATATTCACATATACCATGCTCCATGATACTTTAAATCCTTCACTCTTATGCCAGTACCTTGTTGTCCAGTGCTGTGATCTCCTGCTGGTTGGCTGTTGAGAGGAGAAAACTACTCATCTGTCCTTTTAAGGGATCTTCAACTTCTACGTCAATGTCATAACACGCCGTCTTTTTCTGGTCATTGGGATCAACACTATGGAGAAGATAACAACAGAACCTTGAATTCCACCCTAAGTATTAGGCCCACTTGGGTCCATGTTTTTCGCAGAATCTGCTGAGATTTCTTCCAGACCTAACTAGGAAGGAATGGGAATAACAGAGCTTCTTCTGTGGCACTCACAAATGCTACAGTCCCAACATCTCCTAGTAGGAGGCACTGTAGGGAGCAGGGTAGGATGGGCGCTCCCAGCTACTCCAGTCTCTTCCCAGGAGTGCTGGCTTTGGGGAAAGCTCAGTATTCCAGCAGAATGTGTTGCAGGGAATAGCGAAAGGTACCTTTTTAGAAAGAACAGATGGTCCAGTGTTTAGGGTGCTAGCCGAGGACTATTGAGACACAGATTCAACTCCCTGCTCTACTCACATCTTCTTTGACTTTGGGCAAAACACTCTTTCTGTACTTCAACTTCCCATCTGTAACATGGGGATAACAACATTTCCTAAGGGAAAGGAGGGGGTTGTGAGGATAAATACATGAAAGTTCATGAGGTACCCAGATACTAGAATAATGGCATCTGTGGAAGTATCCCAGATAAAAATAATCTATCAGGGTCCTGGTTTGACAGAAAATGGAGGACTGGTTGGCAACATCTGGGGGCAAAGAGGGAAATGGCTCATACTTCCTTTGTGGTGGGAAACCCAGGCAGTGCTGGGCTGGCTGGCACACTTACCTGATGATGTGGTTTATAACTATGGGGTCTGGAGGCAGCAGCAGGTTAGTGAGTCTCTGAGGAATTTCGGAAAATTTTAGCCGTGGACAGTCGAAGATCTAAACAAGGTGAAAGGTTTGTTAATATCCCTGGGGAAAAAAAACTATCTTGCAATTGAACAGGAAGGTAAGAAATCAAGGGCTCAAAAGTCAGGTAATTCTGAAAGCTTATCTCTAGCTCTGCCCCCCCTGGGCACTCTTTATATTAATACTGCTTTCCTCATAAATTCCAAAGTCACTTACCAGTCTGGCTGGATGCTGATGGGGTGGGCAGCATCCCTGCTTTAGTCTAGCAGCTGGAGCAAACAGCTATTATAATGTTAGAAGATTAAAGTGTGACTAGATCACAGTCTATAATTACCTACATATGGAACAAATATTTGATAATGGGCTGATTAATCAAGCAAAGATATAACAAGATCCAATAGCTGGAACCTGAAACTAGACAAATTCAGGCTGGAAATAAGGTGTACATTTTTAACAGTGAGAGTAATTAATCACTGGAACAATTTACCAAATGTTGTGGTAGATTCTTCATCACTGGCAATTTTTTAATGAAAGATTAGACGTTTTTCTAAAAGACCTTGTATAGTTCAAACAGGAATTATTTAGGGTAAGTTCTATGACCTGTGTTATGCAATGGGGTTCAAAAAAGAAATAGATAAGTTCATGGAGGATAGGTCCATTAATGGCAATTAGTCAAGATGATCAGGGATGCAATTCCATGCTCTTGGTGCCCTAAACCTCTGACTGCCAGATGGTGCGACTAGACAACAAGGGATGGATCACTTGATAATTGCCCTGTTCTTTTCACTCTCTTTGAAACACCTGGCATTGGCCACTGTCAGAAGACGGGATAGTGGCCTAGACAGACCATTGGTCTGACCCAGTATGGGCATTCTTATGTTCTTATTCTTATGTAGCAGGTCAGACTAAATGATCAGAGTGGTCCCTTCCGGCCTTAGAATCTATGTCAATATAGTCCAGGGGTTCCCAAACTTGGTTCACGGCTTGTTCAGGGTAAGCCCTTGGTGGGCCGCGAGACGCTTTGTTTACCTGAGCGTCCGCAGGTACGGTTGCTCGCTGCTCCCAGTGGCCGTGGTTCACCATTCACGGACAATGGGACCTGTAGGAAGCGGTGGCCCATCCTGCGCCACTTCCCGCAGCTCCCATTGGCTGGGAATGGCGTACCGCGGCCACTGGGAGCAGTGAGCGGCCATACCTGCGGACGCTCAGGTAAACAAAAGTGTCTCGCGGCTCACCAGGGGTTTACCCTGAACAAGCCGCGAACCAAGTTTGGAACCCCTGATATAGTCAATATAGTGAAATCCAGTCGATATAGTGTACTTGGACTTTCAGAAAGCCTTTGACAAGGCCTTCACCAAAGCCCTTGATTACTGGGTCAGACCAATGGTCCATCTAAACCATGTGGAAGTCGGTAGAGGGAATTTGGATGCAGGCCTCTATATCAGCAAGAGTCAGGCTAACCCTAGCTGTAATAACGCGAGATTTGTAGAAGCAGGGCTCACGTCAGAATTGTCGGAGAAAAACAGAGTTCTCACTCTTTCTTTGGGTGCAGCAAGGCAGATACATTTTATTAACTCAAGCAATTGCACAGAGGGAGAGAGTGCACTAGGACACAGGGTTTCCCCCTCCTAGGCAGGTCTCTCAAAAGATAAACAATTAAGGCAAGCATTTATACTTTTTGTTACATACAGTAATGATCAACAGTTTGTTTATATTATGTCTTGCCCATTCCTGTCTTTTCACCCGCTTCTGACGTGAGCCCTGCTTCTACAAATCTCGCATTATTACAGCTAGAGTTAGCCTGACTCTTGCTGATATAGAGGCCTGCATCCAAATTCCCTCTACCGACTTCCACAACCAGTATCCTAACTTTGGACAGTGCTTCAGAGGGAATGGACAGAACAGGACGGTGACACATGACCAGAAAGGATTAAGCATCTTGCAGGATAAATGACTCAAATTCAACCCTTAAAGGCATATGGGGAGATAATGTTTGTGCTTTGGTGTATTTACATATATATTGGTAGTGGCCAACAATGTAATCAAACAGTCCCTGTCTATGCTGTATTCTGTTAATTCAGAGATCAAAAGGACATCTTAACATTTAAATGAATTGTAAACATAGGATATCACTGTATTCATCTCTCTTTGAAATGTACAGCAAATCATCTATGAATGGTGGAAAAACAGGCAATTGCCTTATGTTAATCTGTGTGGATAATTACTGGTGATACTTAGGAAATGGGTTCACTTCAAAGTTCCTATGAGTGCCTATTTTTCACTGAAGAACTCAGAGCTGTCACAAGAAGGCCTGAAACTGTATAAAGATGTTTGGGTCCCAATCATTTTTATCTCAGATCTGCTTGAGGCTTCATGTAGGGGATGCCTAAGCCATAAGGACTGAGATCCCAGTCCTGACTGGACTGCACTGAATATAAACATTGGACTATAACCTATGAACTATTTCTGAAAGAACTCTTTGCATCTATAAAGCTCACCATCTCTGCTATGAAACTGAATCTCAAGATTGTACTCAAGTCTGTATATATACTGATCTTTTAACCATACTCTCTTTTCTTTAAAATAAATTTTAGTTTATTTAATAAGAATTGGCTGTAAGCGTGTATTTGGGTAAGATCTGGAAAAGTGTTTAATCTGGGAGGTAATGTGTCCGATCCTTTGGGATTGGTAGAACTTTTTTATGATGAAGAATACGATTTTCAGTAATCCTCATCATATTTGACTTGTGTATCTGGGGGAGGCCTGAGGCTGGGTTACTCTAAGGGAACTGTGTTGTTGGCTTCTGGGTAACCAGTAAGGTATTGTAGAAGCTGTTTTGTGCTGGCTTGGTAAATCTAAGTATTGGAATATCCACCATCTTTGGGGATTGTCTGCCCCATTCTTTGCAGTTCACCCTAATTGAGTGACCTCAGTAGGCTCCCCTGGAACTCTGGTCACAAGGACAATTTCACGTGATCCATTTCCTGTCATCCAGTCCCAGGTTCGGGCAGTCAGAGATTTAGGGACACCCAGAGCATGGGGTTGCGTCCCTGATCATCTTGGCTACTAGCCATTGAAGGACCTATTCTTTATGAACTTATCTAATTCTTTTTCTTAACCCAGTTATATTTTTGGCCTTCACAATATCCCATGGCAATGAGTTCCATGGGTTGACTGTGCATTGTGCATCTTTTGTTTGTTTTAAACCTGCTGCCTATTAATTTCAGCAGATGATCCCTAGTTCTTGTGTTAGATGAAAGGGTAAATAACACTTTCCTATTCACTTTCTCCATACTGTTCATGATTGTATAGAGCGCTGTCATATTTTCTGTTTTATTATCTATCTGTTTCCTAATGGTTTCTAACATTTGGTTAGCTTTTTTGACTGCTGCTTCACATTGTTTTTAGAGAACTGCCCATGATGCTGTCAAGATCTCTTTCTTGAGTGGTAACAGCTAATTTAGACCCCACCATTTTTCATGTATAGCTGGGATTATTTTTTCCAATATGTATTACTTTGCATTTATCTACATTGAATTTAATCTGCCATAGTTCACAGCTCCCTGAATTCTGCCTTCTTCCACTTCACAAAGTGGAACCACAAGGGCCCCTATATTCAGCTGCTGCCCAACATGCCCATGGAGGGGAGTGAATTAACATTTCCATCTATTATTATATATTATAATAACCAGAAACAGCAAGAGGTTTAAGAACTTTAAAAAACAGACAGAGGCCGCTTAAGAACAGAAAAAAATAGAGGATCTTTAAAAAGTAACGAATATGGTTTGGAATATTCCACTTCTTCATGTTACCACCTTGTAAACCACCTGATTCCATCACTGGATTCCATCACATCCTCTCTTCTATCATTTGTCACAATCACTTGTTCAATCTTGTTTTTATGCCCTTTGGAGCAGGGACCATTTCTCCCCATACACTGAACTCTTCTAGAACTTGTAATAATCACTGGCTATTTAGCAAACTGAACTTTTACATTAAGGGCTTTGAAGAACTTTCTTCCTTTATAACAACCCCACCCACTAAAAGTATCTTCCCCTGGATTGTTAATCTGGTCTGTAGCCTTGGGATCCTCTCAGACCCTGCATGGCACCTAGATACCCAAATAGCCACAGTGGCAAAACACATCACCTTCCATCTGCAGCTGGCCAGATGATTTGTCCCATCCCATCAGATTGTGATCCACCCTTTTGTAACGTCTAGGCTTAACTACTGTAATTCTCTCTGTCTAGGAATGAAGCCCTATGGTTTTAGGAAGCTTCAACTAATCAGAAGGCAGCAGCCCCAGCTGCTCAGTGACACTCTCAGCAGCATGGAGCACCCCCAACAGCACTTTCCTCTGCACTGACTCCTCATTGAACAGAGTCCAATTCCATGTGACTACCTTGATATTCAAAGCTGTACATGGGACTGGCTCCCTGAGACATCCCTCTTTCTCCACGACCCCAAATTCACACCACTGCTACCTTTCGACAAGACTATGGAACTGCAGATTATTAGGGGAAGACTCATGACTGTAAGAGACAGAATCATCCCAGGAACCAGACCAAAACTATGGAACTCACTGCCATATGAAATAAGAATGGCCACCAATCCCACCTCTTCATTCATGGTGCTTTCCTGCAATAACACCTTCCTCAAACCAACACTACTGCGTTACCATAGTTCAAACAAACCTTAAATCCCCTTGTTGCTAGCAAGAAAAGGAGGGAGGGAGACTGAGATAGATCAATGTTGTTATTCTTACTCTCCCTCACATACTATCATGATGGGTGCCAATACAAGAACCTGGATAGACTAAGGGCACTGATGGGTTAAGTTTTTTCCTTAACAATGTCTCTACACTGAACATGCTACTGCTGCTCTCTTAAACAATGCCTCAGAAAGCCAGATAAAAAACAAACATTACTTTGCAGGCAACCAGCTCCCAAATGTGCAGGCTCATGGGCCTGCACCTCATTTACACCAAGGCCATTGAACACTGCTCTGCCAATATAAAAGGATCTTCAAGGGGGCACAAATGTAAACTTACAAGTAAATGTAATTACTCACTTTAAGGTCCCTTTATACTTTAAGAGTGGTGTAAAGAGGCCATAGTATAAATCAGGGATGGGCAACCTTTCAGAAGTGGTGTGCCGAGTCTTCATTTATTCACTCTAATTTAAGGTTTTGCGTGCCAGTAATACATTTTAACGTTTTTAGAAGATCTCTTTCTAGAAGTCTTTAATATATAACTAAACTATTGTTGTATGTAAAGTAAATAAGGTTTTTAAAATGTTTAAAAAGCTTCACTTAAAATTAAATTAAAATAGAAAGCCCCCCAAACCGGTGGCTAGGACCCAGGTAGTGTGAGTGCCACTGAAAATCAGCTCGCGTGCCGCCTTTGGCAACCATGCCATAGGTTGCCTACCCCTGGTATAAATGAAAATTATGTCCTCAGATCTTTAAAAATACAGAACCAAGTTAAGAAATTTATCTTTAGTCTTGGATCAAAGTAAGAGGTAAAATTTTCTGAAGTGACCTAGGTACTTAGGAGGAAGTCCCACTGAGTTTCAGTGGGATTCAGGCTTCAAGTACTCAAGTCACTTTTAAAAATGGGACTTAAGTGCTATTGGAAATTTTACCCAATATCTCTGAAAAAGGGTAAGTTCAAAGTGTCTAAACATTTAAGTTTTTGGGTTACAGAAATATTAAATTTCTGATTGGGATATAGTGGGACAAAGACAAATGTGCCTTTCATGTTCAAATAATTTTAAATAATAGCTGAAACAATTTTGTTCAAACTTGCAAAAAACAAAAAGTTATCTTTGGGCTGAGTCACTTCAACTGGAAAAAGAATGATGAGCAACTCAAAATGGAGAGTTAGAAAGGAAGCTAAGAATAAACCTTTAATTACCATGTGCCTATTAAAATATTCATCATTTATTTCTCCCATAACTGAAAGATGAAATGATATTCCCCTGAGGTGCTTACAAACTAAGTTAGACATGATGTAACTAGATAGAAACAAGGAGGACAGGGGGAATTGGAGTTAACACTCATAAGACAACATTACTCAATGAGGGTACTGCATGGTGTGATGGAGAGAAGAGGGTGAGGACTCTTTTTAATGGATGGCTTGGTTGGTTAATTTCACATGGGTGTCATAGCAGAAATGGGTCTTGAGGAGATAACTGTTCAAATCATTACATAGAGATTACAAGTGAAATCTTACAAGTTACTGCAAATCTAGGAGAAAATTTCCCTTCAAGAGACATATGGCATGTCCTTCCACTCCTGTCAGACTGGAGGAGTCTGTGTATAACCAACCTGAAGAAGAGCTGTGTAGATCGAACACTTGTCTCTTTCACCAACAGAAGTTGGACCAATAAAAAATATTACCTCACTCTTTTTGTCCCTATAGTCAACCATTCAGAATTAGTAGGTTATATTGTAAGACTGGCATAAAATGGTAATTAGAAAAGCCTTGATTCATAAGTCAGAGCTGTGCAAAGCAATTAATGCAGAATACAGAAAAGCAAGACAAATTCCTTCCAGACCTGCGAAGTAGAAGGAAGAACTACGTGGGTATGTGACTCTGGGGGCTTTGTCTACACTGCAAAATAAAGGTACGAGGAGTGTTTGTCTCATTGGTGGTAGTGCCTGCTGACAGCCATGTGGAACTGAAGAAATTCAGAGAATTATAAAAGGAAACTTTTATTCAGTCCCTCCTGCCCATTCAAGGAACAGCCAGGTGCTAGTCCCAAACTCTGAAGAGATCTTGCTACCAATAGGGAGTTACCTGCTGGAAGTATTTGTCACAGTTGATGTATTCCTTATCATGGGAATCTTGCAGTTTGTTTGTTTTGATGTACTGCCAGAGGGCCTGGATAATTGCTGATCGGGTCTGTGTGTGTATTCCCAACAAACGGGCCAGTCGTGGGTCCAGTTTAAACTGTGGAGGCTGCAGCAGAGAGAGAGAGACAGAGAGAGAGAAACAGACAGACAGAAAGATGCACAGGGTTGAGGTGAGTTTTGTTTTTAATTTTTTAGTGAATTTGTTCCTTATAAAAGGTGGCAGACTCAAGTAATCAAGGCAGCAAAAGTGCAAGCTGCCCAGGAAGTGTGCCTCAACCCTGTCCTGGAAGAACAATATTTAAGGGTGAAAGGAAAGTTCAGTCCCTGTGGAACTCTTAGCCGATGTGTTGAGCCTACCAACAAGGGGACCAATCAGTACCAATTTTGATCATGGCTTTTGTAATGTGGGGACAAGAAACTGGACTGAGAACCACCAATATTAATTCATATAAGCAGGCCACTAAACAGCCATCAGAGGGTAACAACTTTTCATCACTATTGATCCAGCCCAAATTTGAATCAGGGATCTATGATCTAGAAAGTCCCATTAGCAGTCATCTAAGATATCCAGTCTCCTAGCTAAAATGAGTTATAAATAGACCAGGGCAAACAACTGATTTTTTGATTCAGCTAGCAAACAAAAAAAATTAGAATATTCGGCTCCTTTTCAAAAAATTTCAGAATTTGTCAGCAAATTGGAAGTGTGTGTCTGTCCACCCCTTATAAACTTTAGTCCAGTGTTAGGGCATTTGCATAGGATCTGGGAGACCCACATTTGAATCCCCACTCTGCAACAGGAACTTTAATTTAACTTTCCCTGCCTTCCAGGTGAGCATCCCAACAACCAGACCAGAAGCTATTCTATTCTCACTCATGCCTGCTGATGCTTATCCACTTTGTATAAATACTTAAATATTCTTTAGGGCAGAGACAGGGGTGGCTCCAGGCACCAGCGCAGCAAGCGCGTGCCTGGGGCGGCAAGTCGCGGGGGGCGGCCTGCCGGTTGCTGTTAGGGCGGCAGTCAGATGGCTTTTGCCGGCATGCCTGCGGGAGGTCCGCTGGTCCCGCGGTTTCGGCAGCAATTCGGCGGCAAGCACGCCAAAGGCGCGGGACCAGCGGATCACCCACAGAAACGCCGCTGAATCCGTGTGACCACCAGACCGCCCCAGGCATGCCGCCGAAAGTCGCCTGACTGCCGTGCTTGGGGCGGCAAAAACCATAGAGCCGCCCCTGGTCAGAGACTTGAACTCAGCTCTCCTCCCTCCCAGGTGAGTGATCCAGCCACCAGGCTATAGGCTAGGCTGCTCTCAACTGCTCCAGTTGATGTTGTTCCACTTCGCATAAATACTTAAATATTTATTGGGAAAGAAAGAAGGAAAGAAAATGAATGACTCTATGACCTGGTGATTAATACACTGATCTGACAGGTAGGAGATGTGGAAATCTCAATATGCAAATATTCTTTGAATCGTTCCCTCTCATATCCAGCCCGACACAGGCTACTCAGAATTTCCAGAGCCTCTGCACCCAAAGGTACAGCGTGCCCATTTGCCAGTTTTACTTTAAACCATAGCTCCTGTAAACCACATAGCACTTGTGAGAACTTATAACAAAAGAAGGTTTATTTAAGAAAGAATAAAGATTTAACTAGAAACAAGAGTGAGTGGTGGAAAAAAACGGTTACTCACCTTCTCGTAACTGTTGTTCTTTGAGATGTATTGTTCATGTCCATTTCAATCAGGTGTGTGTGTGTGTGCACATCCACAGTAGCAGGAAGATTCTTCCCCTAGCAGCAACAATAGGGTCAGCCTGTGCACCCCCTGGAGTCGCGCCTTCATGGCATCCAATATAGGGCCCTGCCGACCCTACACCCCGTCAGTTCCTTCTTGCCGACTACTCCGACAGAGGGGTAGGATGGTGGGTATTAGAATGAACATGAACAACACATCTCGAAGAACAACCATTACAAGGTGAGTAACCGTTTTTTATTACCACTCACTCTTGAGTGCTTGTTCATGTCCAATCTGATTGCCTTCTATGATGAGATAACTGGCTCTGTGGATATGGGGAAAGCGGTGGATGTGATATATCTTGACTTTAGCAAAGCTTTTGATACGGTCTCCCATAGTATTCTTGCCAGCAAGTTAAAGAAGTATGGATTAGATGAATGGAATATAAGGTGGATAGAAAGCTGGCTAGATTGTCAGGCTCAACGGGTAGTGATCAATGGCTCGATGTCTAGTTGGCAGCCGGTATCAAGCGGAGTGCCCCAGGGGTTGTTCCTGGGACCGGTTTTGTGCATCTTTATTAATGATCTGGATGATGGGATGAACTGCACCCTCAGCAAGTTTGCAGATGACACTAAGATGGGGATAGAGGTAGATAGGGATAGGGTCCAGAGTGACCTAGACAAATTGGAGGATTTGGCCAAAAGAAATCTGATGAGGTTCAACAATGAGAAGTGCAGAGTCCTGCACTTAGGAAAGAAGAATCCCAGGCACTGCTACACGCTGAGGACTGACTGGCTAAGCAGCAGTTCTGCAGAAAAGGACCTGGGGATTACAGTGGACAAGAAGCTGGATATGAGTCAGCAGTGTGGGGGCTGGGGCACATGACTTATGAGGAGAGGCTGAGGGAACCAGGGTTATTTAGTCTGCAGAAAAGAAGAGTGAGGGGGGATTTGATAGCAGCCTTCAAGTACCTGAAGTGGGGTTCCAAAGAGGATGGAGCTCGGCTGTTCTCAGTGGTGGCAGATGACAGAACAAGGAACAATGGTCTCAAGTTGCAGTGGGGAAGGTCTAGGTTGGATATTAGGAAACACTGTTTCACTAGGAGGGTGGTGAAGCACTGGAATGGCTTACCTAGGGAAATAGTGGAATCTCCATCCTTAAAGGTTTGTAAGGCCCAGCTTGATAAAGCCTGGCTGGGATGATTTAGTGGGTGTTGGTCCTGCTTTGAGCACGAGATCTGACTAGACGACCTCCTGAGGTCTCTTCCAACCCTAATATTCTATGATTCTTTGTCAGTTCCAATCAGGTGACTCACAAGCCCAAGTTCAGGAGGCAGGGTCGGAGTCGTCCACTGATTGGAGCACTGCTCATCTGAAGGCCGCGTCATCTCTGGCCTGTTGCGTATTTGCATAGTGCGTGGTGACAGTGTGGCTGGAGGACCATGTCACCTCCCTGCAGATTTCTTGAGTGGGAACCTGAGCCAAGAACGCTGTTCATAGAATCATAGAATCTCAGGGTTGGAAGGGACCTCAGGAGGTCATCTAGTCCAACCCACTGCTCAAAGCAGGACCAACCCCAACTAGATCATCCCAGCCAGGGCTTTGTCAAGCCTGACCTTAAAAACCTCTAAGGAAGGAGATTCCACCACCTCCCTAGGTAACCTATTCCAGTGCTTCACCACCCTACTAGTGAAAAAGTTATTCCTAATATCCAACCTAACCTCCCCCTCTGCAACTTGAGACCATTACTCCTTGTTCTGTCATCTTCTACCACTGAGAACAGTCTAGATCCATCCTCTTTGGAACCCCCTTTTAGGTAGTTGAAAGCAGCCATCAAATCCCACCTCACTCTTCTCTTCTGCAGGCTAAACAATCCCAGTTCCCTCAGCCTCTCCTCATAAGTCATGTGCTCCAGCCCCCTAATCATTTTTGTTGCCCTCCGTTGGACTCTTTCAAATTTATCCACATCCTTCTTGTAGTGTGGGACCCAAAACTGGACAAGGTACTCCAAATGAGGCCTCACCAGTGCCGAATAGAGGGAAATAATCACATCCCTCGATCTGCTGGAAATGCCCCTACTTATACAGCCCAAAATGCCATTAGCCTTCTTGGCAACAAGGGCACACTGTTGACTCATATTCAGCTTTTCGTCCACTGTAACCCCTAGGTCCTTTTCTGCAGAACTGCTGCCCAGCCATTCGGTCCCTAGTCTGTAGCAGTGCATGGGATTCTTCTGTCCTAAGTGCAGGACTCTGCACTTGTCCTTGTTGAACCTCATCAGATTTCTTTTGGCCCAATCCTCTAATTTGTCTAGGTCCCTCTGTATCCTATCCCTACCCTCCAGCGTATCAACCACTCCTCCCAGTTTAGTGTCATCTGCAAACTTGCTAAGGGTGCAGTCCACACCATCCTCCAGGTCGTTGATGAAGATATTGAACAAAACCGGCCCCAGCACCGACCCTTGGGGCACTCCACTTGATACCGGCTGCCAACTAGACATGGAACCATTGATCACTACCCGTTGAGCACGACCATCCAGCCAGTTTTCTATCCACCTTACCGTCCATTCATCCAGCCCATACTTCTTTAACTTGCTGGCAAGAATACTGTGGGAGACTGTATCAAAAGCTTTGCTAAAGTCAAGAAATAGCACATCCACTGCTTTCCCCTCATCCACAGAGCCAGTTATCTCATCATAGAAGGCAATTAGGTTAGTCATGCATGACTTGCCCTTGGTGAATCCATGCTGACTGTTCCTGATCACTTTCCCCTCCTTTAAGTGGTTCAGAATTGATTCCTTGAGGACCTGTTCCATGATTTTTCCAGGGACTGAGGTGAGACTGACTGACCTGTAGTTCCCCGGATCTTCCTTCTTCCCTTTTTTAAAGATGGGCACTACATTAGCTTTTTTCCAGTCATCCGGGACCTCCCCCGATTGCCATGATTTGTCAAAGATAATGGCCAATGGCTCTGCAATCACATCGGCCAACTCCTTTAGCACTCTCGGATGCAGGAGGTGATCATCGGATGTTGATGAAGCCTGAGCCCTGGAGAAGTGCGCAGTGATCGGGGGTGCGGGAACCGTCGCCAGGTTGTAGCACTTGCGGATGCAGGAGGTGATCCATGACTAAATGCGTTGTGATAACATGGGTAGGCCTTTCCATTCTGTATGCCACCGCCACGAACAGCTGGCCCGATTGTCTGAGCCGCTTTGTTCTCTCGATGTAGAAAGCTAGCGCCCTGCAGACAGCTAGTGAGTGGAGTCTCTGCTCCCTGCCGCTAGAATGCAGCTTAGGGTAGAACAGCGGGAGAAAGATATCCTGGTTAATGTGAAACTGCGATACCACCTTTGGGAGGAAAGCAGGAGGAGGTCTGAGCTGCACCTTATCCTTATAGAACACAGTATAAGGGGGTTCTGAGGTTAGGGCCTTGAGGGTGAAGGGGATGCCTGAGCATACCTCCTGAGGGTCGAGCCGCCACAGGAGGGAGTCAAGGACTGGGCAAGGCAGGGTCACTATCCTGTCCAAGCTGTCCCTGGCCAGGTGGTACACTAACACAAGCCACGACTGAAGAGGTTGAAGCCTGAGTCTGGCATGATGATGATGTGTCCCAGAAGCTTCAGTCAGTTTCTTGCTGTGGTGGTGGGAAGCTATCTGAGGCCTCGAATGATACCGGCCAGGGTCTGGAACCTCGCTTGCGGCAGGTATGCCATGGCCTGGGTCGAGTCCAATACTGCCCCTATAAATTCTATCCTCTGGATCAGGGACAGAGTTGATTTTGCTTTGTTTAGAAGGAGACCCAGGTTACACCCAAACCTCTGCCCCAGCCCTGAGACTCTCATCTGATGAATCTGACCTGAGCTTCCACTTGGGTCTTGGAGCGGCCCTTGATCAGCCAGTCATTGAGGTACGGAAACACCTGTACTCGGTGCCTGTGCAGAAATGCAGTGACAACTGCCATGCACTTGGTGAAAACACGAGGTGCTGCTGACAGGCCAAACGGGAGGACTGTAAATTGGTAGTGGGTGTTGTTCACCATGAACTTTAGGTACTTCCTGTGGGGCTGGGTGATCGTGATATGAAAGTACGCATCCTTTAAGTCGAGGGTGGCATACCAGTCTGCTGGATCCAATGAGGGAATGATGGAGGCCAGAGAGACCATGCGGAACCTAAGTTTCTTCACAAACTTGTTCAGTTCTCGCAGGTCCAGGATGGGCTTACGGCCACCTTTGGTTTTCGGTATTAGGAAATACTGTGAATAGAAGCCCTCGCCCCGTACTCCTGAGGAACCTCTTCTACTGCCCCTAAAGGTTGGAGCGACTGCACCTCCTGGATAAAGAGCTGCTTGCATCCGAAGAAGTGGGTATTCACCCACGAAAGCTTATGCTTCAATACCTCTGTTAGTCTATAAGGTGCCACAGGACCCTTTGTCGCTTCTTGTGAGAAGGGTCCCTGAAGAGGGACGGGAACGGGGGTGGAAAGATGGGAAGGCACAGAATTGGAGTATCCCCTCTCTACCATGCGGAGCACCCATCGGTCCGAGGCGATACGGAACCATGCATGATAGAAAAGGGATAGTCGGGATGAGAAGGTAAGGCTGGGTGGATCCATTGTCAGGTGTGGTACACCGTCCTCAACCATGCATTCAAAAGGCTGGCTTGGGCCCTGAAGATGGCTTGGGTTGTTCAGAGCCCTGGCCAAAGGGTTAGCGCGGCCTTCTCCTGCCCTTCTGATTCCTCCTTCTGGACCCATCTTGGCAGTTCTGCTGACCGAACAGCTGCTGGGGCTGCAGGCGGAAGTGTCTCCACTGCGTTGAAGGAGTATAGAGTCCCAGGGACCTGAGGGTGACTCTGGAATCTTTAAGGCTGTTCAGCCTTTTGTCCATCTTTTCTGAGAAGAGTCTCACCCTCAAAGGGCAGGTCTTGAATGGTTTGCTGTTCCTCATAGGAGAGGCCAGAAACCTGGAGCCATGAGCCCCTTCTCATGGCCACTCCAGTAACCATAACTCTAGTTGCCACATCTGCCCCGTCAAATGTCACCTGAAGGGACGCTCTGGATATCAGTCTCCCTTCCTCAACCAAAGCTGAAAATTTGGCATGGGAGTCCGAGAGGAGCAACTCTAAATTTAGCCATCGCCAAGCAGGCATTGTAGGAGTACCTGCTGACGATGGCCTGTTGGTTGGATATTTGGAGTTGCAGTACCCCTGGAGTAAACCTTTCGCCCAAAGAGGTCTAATTTTTTGGCGTCCCAATTCTTGGGCGAAGGGCCTTGAAATCCTTGCCTCTCCTGCTGGTTAGCGGCATCCATCACCAGGGAATCAAGCTGAGGGTGGGAATAGAGGTGCTCATAGCCCTTGGAGGGCACAAAGTATCGGTGCTCATTGTACTTGGCTATAGGTGGCAGCAAGGCCAGGGTCTGCCAAAGGGTCTTGGTCATGTCCGTGATTGTCTTTATCAGTGGTAAGGCGATACGGGTAGGGCCGGAGGGAGCCAGAATGTCCACCATAGGGTCTGCATAATCCACAACTTCCTCCGCCTTAATGCCCAGACCCTGGGCAACCCAGCGCAGCAGCTGCTGCAACACTCTGGAGTCTTCCAGGGCTGGGGCTACTGAAGTGCCAGCTAGGGCCTCATCTGGTGAGGAGGAGACCAGCAGGGGAGGTGGTTGCTCCCTACTGTCCCCACCCAAGGGATCTCTTGACCCCATGGAACTGTGGTAGGTTGGCCTGGTCCCGGTGCTGTGAATGGCACGGATGTCAGTGCTGACGTCGGGCCCCACGCCGGTGCCAGCGCCTGGTGCAGCATGAGCACCGGGGTTCTTGCAGGCACCAGCACAGCCAGCGTCAATGACAGAGGCAGTATCAGTGCTGGTGCTGAGAGTGCGTCGTGCGCCCTAGCTGCAATCGGGGCTGCTGATGCCTCCAGAGCTGAAGCAGTTAATGTTGGTGCCGCAGTTGGTGCTGGTGCTGAAAACGACACCACAAATGCCGGTGATAGAGACACTGGCTCCGGTGCCAAACATGGCAGAATGAACGTCGTGGACGCCACTGATGCTGCACCTGAGCGGGACCCCTGACTCTGACCCTGGGCTTGATGGAAAGCCCATGGAGTCCAAAAGGGCCACTGTTGTGGATTTTGCCATTGAGGGGACCACTGCATCAGGCAGGACCGCCTATGGTGCCATGAGGAGGATCTTCTGCTATAGACGGAGTGGTATGAGTCCGACTCTGACTCTGAGTAGGAGGACCAGAGTGGCACTGCTCCTCTCGAGGTAGAGCATGGAGAAGCAGGGGACCGACTGTGCTCCCTGGATGGTGGTATTGGAGTAGAAGGGTGCCGAGGTGATGGGGATTGGAGTGCTAACATCGCCGACTTTCCCTTAGACTGCACGGGGGGTCGGGATGGAACCTGTGGTGTCGGGACGCTCTCCTGTCTCAGCGGTGAGAACGGTGCCATGAGTCTCAGCAGGTCCTGCGCCGCCTCAAAAGCCTCTGGGGTGGACAGGAGCGGTAGATGCTCCGATGGGTGTGGTGAGTGAGACGGGCCCGGACTTGACGCCTCGCTTGGGCAGGAATCAACATGGCCCCACTCTGAGTTCCCGAGACGTGGCCTGACAGAGGTGCCACTGGTGGCTGTCCCTGGGTCTTGCCGAGGGAGATCGGCCTCTCTTCGACCTCTTTTTCTTCTTTGCCAGCGATTGGGACCAATGCCGAAAGCTGGACTGTCCCCGAGAGGCTCTATGACGGTGCCCAGCCTCCTTGCCAGCATCTTTCTTCGGCACTGGATCCTTCAAAGACAGCGCTGGAGCGCTTTGCGCCGAAGACGATGTGCTGGGAGCAGGATCCCCGGTGCCCGGGTCCAACTGAGGTTGGAGAGCTGCCTCCATAAGGAGAATTTTGAGATGCTGCTCCCTCTCCTTAATGGTTCTCGGTTGGAATTCCCGACAGATCTTGCAGCGGTCTTTCTGGTGACCCTCACCCAGGCACCATAAGCAGGAGGTGTGGAGGTCACTTTTTGGCATGCACTTTGCACAAATCTGGCAAATCTTAAAGCTCGGGAATCGCAGCATGCCCCGGTAACAAATGGGAACCCCCCGTAACTGAAACTTATAAAGAACTATTAAACTATACTAACTACTGGAAACTAACTATGTACAAGCGAAGAATCCGAAGAATCTGCTTGCATCCAAAGAAGTGGGTATTCACCCACGAAAGCTTATGCTTCAATACCTCTGTTAGTCTATAAGGTGCCACAGGACCCTTTGTCGCTTCTACAGATCCAGACTAACACGGCTACCCCTCTGATACTTGTAACTATGTACAGTGTATAAAGCACTGCTAATCCACTTGCCAAAGCAAGAGAAGAGCAAGGGGAAGTTCCAGCTACCGTCACTGGCAGTAAGAAGGAACTGAGGGGGTGTAGGGTCGACAGGGCTCTATATTGGACGTCATGAAGGCGGCACTCCAGGGGACGCTCAGGCCGACCCTATGGTTGCTACTAGGGGAAAAATCATCAGGTTACTGTGCACATGTGCAATTGGTGAATTGGTGAATCCCGTTGTTTAGTCCCGCACACACACCTGATTGGAATTGACATGAACAAGCACTCGAAGAAGAACAAGTGGTTATAGTACACAACAAAACTATAAAACTTTGAACCTGGGTCTACACTTATCAGTAGTTTTCTTTCCTATCTAATAAAGTCGATTTGCCCCCACAGTTCAGTCTCTTGCAAAGATGGCTGGTTTCTCAAGAACTAGGATCCAAATGTTAATGAAAACACCTCCCTCTGCTCGGGGTTCTCCTGAGTGAATGAATCCAGAGTGCCTTTCTCAACACATTCTTACATTGAAAACAAACAGTCTTTTGTTTCTATTCACAGGCAGGGCAAACCTCTGCCCTGTTGCAGAGTTCCTTTTCTACCTCTAAGTGGTTTCAATTGTTTATTGTTGTCTCTGATGGTTTTCCATTGATTGTTCTGGGATGTGGCAAGAGTAGACCACAGAACCATGCATTACCTCACCTGCTGACTAGGAAGGGGTGACATCTCCTTCTTGCTTGAATGGGTAATCAAAAAGACACATTATCTCCTCGTGACTGATTTCTATTCCAAGTCCATAAAGCATACTTTCAATATAAATACATTATTCCTTAAATATTATCCATACACACATCTTGCAATCATAGAATCGTAGGACTGAAAGGGACCCCAAGAGGTCATCTAGTCCAGTCCTCTGCACTCATGGCAAGACTAAGTATTATCTAGACCATTCCTGACAGGTATTTGTCCAACCTGCTCTTAAAAATCTCCAATGATCAAGATTCCACAACCTCCTTGGGTAATTTATTCCAGTGCTTAACCACCCTGACAGTTAGGAAGTTTTTCCTAATGTCCAAACTAAACTGCCCTTGCTGCAATTTAAGCCCATTGCTTCTTGTCCTGTCCTCAGAGGTTAAGAAAAACAATTTTTCTCCCTCCTCCTTGTAACAACCTTTTACGTAATTGAAAAATTAATATAATATATGGAGATATGCCTATCTCATAGAGCTGGAAGGACCTTGAAAGGTCATCGAGTCCAATCCCCTGCCTTCACTAGCAGGACCAAGTACTGTCCCCTGACAGATTTTTGCCCCAGATCCCTAAATGGCCCCCTCAAGGATTGAACTCACAACCCTGGGTTTAGCAGGCCAATGCTCAAACCACTGAGCTATCCCTCCCCCCCGTATTATGTCCCCCCTCAGTCTTCTCTTTTCCAGACTAAACAAACCCAATTTTTTCAATCTTCCCTCACAGGTCATGTTTACCTAGTGAGGAGGGCTTTAAACTAGGTTCACCGGGGGAAGGAGACCAAAGCCCCGAGGTAAGTGGGGAAGTGGGATACCGGGAGGAAGCACAAGTAGGTGAGTGCAAGAAAGGAGGGCTCCTGCCCCATACTGTGACAGCAGGACGATCAGTGAGTTATCTTAAATGCCTATACACAAATGCAAGAAGCCTGGGGAACAAGCAGGGAGAACTGGAAGTCCTGGCACAGTCAAGGAATTATGATGTAATTGGAATAACAGAGACTTGGTGGGATAACTCACATGATTGGAGTACTGTCATGGATGGATATAAACTGTTCAGGAAGGATAGGCAGGGCAGAAAAGGTGGGGGAGTTGCATTGTATGTAAGAGAGCAGTATGACTGCTCAGAGCTCCAGTATGAAACTGCAGAAAATCCTGAGAGTCTCTGGATTAAATTTAGAAGTGGGAGCAACAAGGGTAATGTCGTGGTGGGAGTCTGCTACAGACCACTACACCAGGGGGATGAGGTGGACGAGGCTTTCTTCCAGCAACTAACAGAAGTTGCTAGATCACAGGCCCTGGTTCTCATGGGTGACTTTAATCACCCCGATATCTGCTGGGAGAGCAATACAGTGGTGCACAGACAATCCAGGAAGTTTTTGGAAAGTGTAGGGGACAATTTCCTGGTGCAAGTGCTGGAGGAACCAACTAGGGGAAAAGCTCTTCTTGGGGTACGTCTATACTCACGCGTCCTGTCGGAGGCGCTGGATCGATCTTCTGGGTTCGATTTATTGCGTCTTGTCTAGATGCAATAAATCGAACCAGGAAGTGCTCCGCCGTCGACGCTGGTAATCCAGCTCGACGAACGGAGTAGGCGGAGTCGACGGGGGAGCCTGCGCGCCGCGTGTGGACCCCGGGTAAGTGCTTTTTCATTCGAACTAAGATAGTTCGATTTCAGCCAAGTTATTCACGTAGCTGAAGTTGCGTATCTTAGTTCGAATTGGGGGGTTAGTGTAGATCAGCCCTTGACCTGCTGCTCATAAACAGGGAAGAAATAGTAGAGGAAGCAATAGTGGATGGGAACCTGGGAGGCAGTGACCATGAGATGGTCGAGTTCAGGATCCTGACACAAGGAAGAAAGGAGAGCAGTAGAACAGAGACCCTGGACTTCAGAAAAGCAGACTTCGACTCCCTCAGGGAACTGATGGGCAAAGTCCCCTGGGAGAATAACATGACGGGGAAAGGAGTCGAGGAAAGCTGGCTGTATTTTAAAGAATCCTTATTGAGGTTGCAGGAACAAACCATCCCGATGTGTAGAAAGAAAAGTAAATATGGCAGGCGACCAGCTTGGCTTAACAGTGAAATCCTTGCTCGTCTTAAACACAAAAAAGCAGCTTACAAGAAGTGGAAGATTGGACAAATGACCAGGGAGGAGTATAAAAGTATTGCTCAGGCATGCAGGAGTGAAATTAGGAAGGCCAAATCACACTTGGAGTTGCAGCTAGCCGGAGATGTTAGGAGTAACAAGAAGGGTTTCTTCAGGTATGTTAGCAACAAGAAGAAAGTCAAGGAAAGTGTGGGCCCCTTGCTGAATGAGGGAGGGAACCTAGTGACAGAGGATGTGGAGAAAGCTAGTGTACTCAATGCTTTTTTTGCCTGTCTTCACAGACAAGGTCAGCTCCCAGACAGCTGCACTCCACAGCACGGTATGGGGAGGAGGTGAGCAGCCCTCTGTGGAGAAAGAAGTAGTTCGGGACTATTAAGAAAAGCTGAACGTGCACAAGTCCATGGGGCCGGATGCACTGCATCCGAGGGTGCTAAAGGAGTTGGCCGATGAGATTGCAGAGCCATTGGCCATTATCTTTGACAAATCATGGCAATCGGGGGAGGTCCCGGATGACTGGAAAAAAGCTAATGTAGTGCCCATCTTTAAAAAAGGGAAGAAGGAAGATCCAGGGAACTCCGGGCCAGTCAGTCTCACCTCAGTCCCTGGAAAAATCATGGAACAGGTCCTCAAGGAATCAATTCTGAACCACTTAAAGGAGAGGAAAGTGATCAGGAACAGTCAGCATGGATTCACCAAGGGCAAGTCATGCATGACTAACCTAATTGCCTTCTATGATGAGATAACAGGCTCTGTGGATGAGGGGAAAGCAGTGGATGTGCTATTTCTTGACTTTAGCAAAGCTTTTGATACAGTCTCCCACAGTATTCTTGCCAGCAAGTTAAAGAAGTATGGGCTGGATGAATGGACGGTAAGGTGGATAGAAAACTGGCTGGATGGTCACGCTCAACGGGTAGTGATCAATGGCTCCATGTCTAGTTGGCAGCCGGTATCAAGTGGAGTGCCCCAAGGGTCGGTGCTGGGGCCGGTTTTGTTCAATATCTTCATCAACGATCTGGAGGATGGTGTGGACTGCACCCTTAGCAAGTTTGCAGATGACACTAAACTGGGAGGAGTGGTTGATACGCTGGAGGGTAGGGATAGGATACAGAGGGACCTAGACAAATTAGAGGATTGGGCCAAAAGAAATCTGATGAGGTTCAACAAGGACAAGTGCAGAGTCCTGCACTTGGGACGGAAGAATCCCATGCACTGCTACAGACTAGGGACCGAATGGCTGGGCAGCAGTTCTGCAGAAAAGGACCTAGGGGTTACGGTGGACAAAAAGCTGAATATGAGTCAACAGTGTGCCCTTGTTGCCAAGAAGGCTAACGGCATTTTGGGTTGTATAAGTAGGGGCATTTCCAGCAGATCGAGGGACGTGATCATTCCCCTCTATTCGGCACTGGTGAGGCCTCATTTGGAGTACTGTGTCCAGTTTTGGGCCCCACACTACAAGAAGGATGTGGATACATTGGAAAGAGTCCAGCGGAGGGCAACAAAAATGATTAGGGGGCTGGAGCACATGACTTATGAGGAGAGGCTGAGGGAACTGGGATTGTTTAGCCTGCAGAAGAGAAGAATGAGGGGGGATTTGATAGCTGCTTTCAACTACCTGAAAGGGGGTTCCAAAGAGGATGGATCTAGACTGTTCTCAGTGGTAGAAGATGACAGAACAAGGAGTAATGGTCTCAAGTTGCAGAGGGGGAGGTTTAGGTTGGATATTAGGAAAAACTTTTTCACTAGTAGGGTGGTGAAGCACTGGAATGGTTTACCTAGGGAGGTGGTGGAATCTCCTTTCTTAGAGGTTTTTAAGGTCAGGCTTGACAAAGCCCTGGCTGGGATGATTTAGTTGGGGTTGGTCCTGCTTTGAGCAGGGGGTTGGACTAGATGACCTGAGGTTCCTTCCAACCCTGAGATTCTATGATTCTATGTTTTCTAGGCCTTTAATCATTTTTGTTGCTCTTCTCTGGACCTTCTCCAATTTGTCCAATGCTGGGCACCTTCCTGAAATGTGGTGCCCAGAATTGGACACAATACTCCAATTGAGGTTTAATCAGCATGTTGTAGAGTGGAAGAATTACTCCTCATGTCTTGTTTACAACACTCCTGCTAATATATCCCAGAATGTTCGCTTTTTTTGCAACAGTGTTACACTGTTGACTAATACTTAGCTTGTGATCCACTATGACCGCTAGATCCCCTTCTGCAGTACTCCTTTCTAGGACGTCATTTCCCATTGTGTATGTGTTCAACTGATTGTTCTGTCCTAAGTGGAGTGCTTTGCATTTGTCCGTATTGAATTTCATCCTATTTACTTCAGACCATTTCTCCAGGTTGTCCAGATCATTTTGATTTTAATTCATTCTCAAAAGCACTTGCAACCCCTCTCAGCTTGGTATCATCTGCAATGATTATGTTTTGACAGGTTATGATCTTTCTGTAGATATCTTATGGATAAATAGCCTGTAAGACATGTTTGGTGTAATGAGTTTTTCAGGTCTGAAGTGAGCTGTTTGCAAACAACAGGGGACCCTTTGCCAAGGGGTCTCTGTGTCACATAGGGGAATTCTTCCATTGACCAATCTACCTACCTGAGAGCACAAACCTACATACATTTACCAGGCCTCATTTTCAGCTTGTCTCACTCCTGCTACTCTTTCGGTGACTAGATGTATTTAAGAAAAAAATTGCACCAATATGAAAGTTACACCCTTGAGGCACTTTTCCCCCTTGAGGGACTAACTTGAATTAGTATCACCATTTACATAGCCAATGAATAACTTGATTAATAAAGAATCAAAGGAGGGTGATATAATTAATGCCAATCAACATAGGTTTATGGAAAACAGATCCTCTCAGTATTTTTATTTTTTACATTGACTTGGTTAAACTGTTGCAAAAGGCTATGCGGACTCTCTCTTATTTGGTAATAAGGCAATTAGGCAGCAAATTTAAACTAAACCATAACGAGCTGCTCCCAAACACAAATAAGAGAATCCACAGAGCTACCAGCACCAAAAAACAAGAACCTCTTCAAGTGGCCTCTGCGTGTTCCTACTCTTGATGATGTCGCTTGAACAGGTCCAAGAGCCAAATGTAAATGGATGCGTCTGAAACAAAGCACGTAGGCAATATTACAAGATGGGGGACTCTATGCTGAGACGCAGTAACTCTGAAAAAGATTTGGGGCTCATAGTGGATAATCAGCTGAACATGAGCTACCAGTGCAGCACTGTGGCCAAAAGGGCTAACCCAATCCTTAGATGCATAAACAGGGGGTATTTTGAGCTAAGTTCCCTGTAAGCTGTGAGTCCACGCAGCAGCCTATTTAGCGGCATGCAGGCACTCAGGGAACCCGCCCAGGGACCTGCCGCAGCCAGGGACTACCCGAGGAAGGGGCGCCCCTCCTCCATCCCCAACCTAGCCTAGCCCCTGTTGCGGCGCCCATCCACTGGCCCCAACTCTGCTGCGGCCCGGATCTGCTGCAGCCAGGGCAGCGCAGCCCGGCCCAGACCCTGGCCCAGCCCAGCCGGGACCTAGGCGTGGCTCAAGCAGCGTGGATCCAGGTGCGGCTGGAGCGGCCCGATCTGGCCCCAGGCACAGCCAGGGTGCCCCGCCCCGGACCCAGGCATGGCCAGAGCACCCCTCCCACAGCGCAAACCCAGCTCCAGCCTGGACGTGCTGGGACTGGGGAAGACGGGCCTATCCTGCAGCCCAGCCCCAGAGCTGCTGAGGGGAGAGAGAGCTGGGGGGAGTCCTCTCTCCCCACTGTAGCCTCATCCCTGGCTCGCACCCCCAGTTGGAGCCCTCACTCCCTGTACCCAACCCTCTGCCCCAGTCCTGAGCACCTCACCTCCAACCCCACCCCAGAGCCTGTACACCCAGCCAGAGCCCTCACACCCCAACCCTCTGCCCCAGCTCTGAGCCCCTCATCCCTGGCCCCACCCCAGAGCCTGCACCCCCAGCCAGAGCCATCACACCCCTGCACCCCAACCCTCTGCCCCAGTCCTGAGCACCTCACCTCCAGCCCCACCCCAGAGCCTGCACCCCCAGCCAGAGCCCTCACACCCCTGCACCTCAACCCTCTGCCCCAGTCCTGAGCACCTCACCTCCAGCCCCACCCCAGAGCCTGCACCCCCAGCCAGAGCCCTCACACCCCTGCACCTCAACCCTCTGCCCCAGTCCTGAGCACCTCACCTCCAGCCCCACCCCAGAGTCCACACCCCCAGCCAGAGCCATCACACCCGTGCACCCCAACCCTCTGCCCCAGCCCTGGGCACCTCACCTCCAGCCCCACCCCAGAGCCTGCACCACCAGCCAGAGCCATCACACCCGTGCACCCCAACCCTCTGCCCCAGCCCTGGGCACCTCACCTCCAGCCCCACCCCAGAGCCTGCACCCCCAGCCAGAGCCATCACACCCCTGCACCCCAACCCTCTGCCCCAGCCCTGAGCACCTCACCCCCGGCCCCACCCCAGAGCCCACACCCCCAGCCGGAGCCATCACACCCCTGCACCCCAATCCTCTGCCCCAGCCCTGAGCACCTCATCCCCGGCCCCACCCCAGAGTCCACACCCCCAGCCAGAGCCCTCACACCCCTGAACCCCAACCCTCTGCCCCAGCCCTGAGCCCCTCATCCCCGGCCCCACCCCAGAGCCTGCACCCCCAGCCAGAGCCATCACACCCCTGCACACCAACCCTCTGCCCCAGCCCTGAGCCCCTTCCCACACTTTGAACCCCTTGGCCCCACCCCCACCACATGAATTTTGTTATGTACACCAATATGAAGGTGATGTGTCACACATCACCTCCATATTGGTGCACATAACAAAATTAATTCCGCACATGGGTGGGGAAAATTAGAGGGAACACTGATTTCGAGTAGGAATAGAGAGATTATTTTACCTTTGTATTTGGTATTGGTGCAACCGCTGCTGGAATAGCATGTCTAGTTCTGGTGTCCACAATTCAATAAGGATTTTGATAAATTGGTAAGGGTTCAAAGAAGAGCCATGAAAATGATTAAAGGCTTAGAAACATACTTTATAGTGACAGACTTAAGGAGCTCCATCTGTTTAGCTTAACAAAGAGAAGGTTAAGGGGTGACTTGATCATAGTCTATAAGTACCTACATATGGAACAAATATTTGATAGTAGGCTCTTTAGTCTAGCAAATAAAATTATAATACGATCCAATGGCTGGAAGTTGAAGCTAGACAAATTCAGACTGGAAATAAGGTATCCATTTTTAACAGTGAGGGTAATTAACCAATGGAACAATTTACCAATGATTCTGTGGATTCTGCATCACTGGCAAGTTTTAAATCAAGACTGGATGTTTTTTATAAAAGATAGGCTACAGATGAAACAGGAATTAATTCAAAGAAGTCCTATGGCCTGTCTTATACAGGAGATCAGAATAGATGATCCCAGTGGTCCCTTCCGGCCTTGTAATCTATGAATCTAGGAATATAGTCCATGATATTGTACATTTATGACATTTACCTCCTCCACCAATTGAAAAAGGAATACAGAAAAAGCTGTCCTTTATAAAAATTCCATCACTCAGAATCACAGAAATGACAGCTGGAAATGATTTCTTGGTGTATGTGACAGAGTGACTCCCATGTGATGTACTGTGTCCTGATGTTTGTGTTCTGTGTCAGCAACAACCTTGCCAAGCGCAATGCACTGACCTGGTAATCCAACATGAGGAGAAGTGTGCACCGCACACTCACATCACCAGGCCTCTTCACCTGGAAGCCATCAGTCTCCTGCGTAGTGGGAGTTCTATGCCACTGACAGAGGAGAAACAAAACAGGAAGAGGGTCAGTCTCAGTTTGCCTCTGTCTGACCTGGGAGATTGTGTGGTTGTGGGTGTGTATATATAGTATTTCATGCAAAAATTATCATTAGTTCAACAGTAAGATTCTGAAATCACACCCTCCGAACAGTATTGTCAGGTGTCCAGTTTTTGACTGGAATGCCTGGTTGAAAAGGGAACCTGACATTTCCGGTAAGCACCTCTGACCAGGCCATTAAAAGTCTGGTCAGCGGTGCAGCAGGGCTAAGGCAGATTCCCTGCCTGCCCTGGCTCCACGTGGCTCCCGGAAGCAGCAGCATGTCCCTCCGGCTCCTAGGCGCAAGGGTGACCAGTGAGGCTCGGTGCACTGCCCCCAACGCCAAGTGCCGGCTCTGCAGCTCCCATTGGCTGGGAACTGCTGCCAATGGGAGCTGTGAGGGCGGTGTCTGTGGGCGAGGGCAACGTGTGGAGCCCCCTGGCTGCCCCTGTGCCTTGGGGCCACAGGGACATATTGGACACTTCCGGGAGCCGCCTGAGGTAAGTGCCGCCCAGAGCCCGCACCCCAACCCTCTGCCCCAGCCCTGAGCCCCCTCCCAGAACCCTCATCCCCCTCCTGTACCCCAAACCCCTGCCCCAGCCCCGAGCCCCCTCCCACACCCACACTTCCTCCCAGAGCCCGCACCCCTGCACGCCAACCCTCTGCCTCAGCTTGAACCTCCTCCTGAACCCCAAACCCCTCAGCCCCACACCAGAGCCCACACTCCCCAGCTGGAGCCCTCACTCCCCCACACCCCAACCCACTGCCCAAGCCCAGAGCTTCCTCCTACACTCCAAACCCTTCTGCTGCAAACCCTAACCCAGAGCCCCCTCCTGCACCCCAAATTCCTCATCCTTGGCCCCACCCCAGAGCCCGCACCTCCATGCAGAACCCTCATCGCCCCCACACTCTAACCCCCCTGCCCCAGCTCTGAGCCCCCTCACGCACTTGAACTCCTCATTTCTGGACGCACCTCAGAGCCCACACCCCCTGCCCCAGCCTGGTGAAAATGAGCAAGTGAGTGAGGGTGGGGGAGAGTGAACGACGGAGGAAGGGGGAATGGAGTGAGCAGAGGGCAGGGCCTCAGAGAAGGGGCGGGGCAGAGGTGGGGCAAGAGTGTTCATATTTGTATGATTAGAAATTTGGCAACCCTACCTCAGAAGTTAGAAAATTCCAACTCTCCCCTTGCGCATATGCCTTAAAATACAATCTCTCTTTATATCAATCAGTGTACGTTATTTGTTGGATAAAACAATATATACTGCAAACTGGAATTTTTTATACAACCTGTGATGGGGTGTACAACCCCCACAGTGTGCAACAAGGGGTTAAGGGATTATTTTGAGCTCAGACAGCCCCGCCCTGCCACACCTGTAGCAAATGCTCCATCTGTTGGAGGCATTAAAAGAGAGAGAAATAGTTCATTTGGGGGGCAGAGCTGGAAGAGAGCAGACTTGCAGCCCACAGCTCCAGCAGCGCACAGCAGGGCAGAGGGAAGCCTAAAGGCTCTGACACAGCTGCCCAAAGGGGCCCTCCCTGAGGAAAGGGAGGAGCCACCCCAGAGACAATCAGAAAGGGAAGTATCCCCCTCGCCTCTGCCTGTGGACCCTGGACATGGGGAACTCCAAAGAAAATAAGTAAGAAGTTATCAAACAGGGGAAAGCCTTGGACTAAGCTGACCTTGGGAAGGGGAGGGGAGGGAGGGAGGGCACGAGAGGAAGTGGCCCCAGGGAGGACAGCTTTAAGCAACCTTGGTTGCCAGAATACTGGGAGCCCAAAGGGCCCTGGGTCAGAGCCAAGTGTGGAGTGGGAGGGCCCAGGCAGTCAGGGATTGCAGCCGTGACCACTAGGCCACGCTCCCCAACCAGACCCTGAGTGAGGACTATTACACAACCTCACATACTCTACTACACAGTTACATTTGTCACTGCCAGGGCTGTCAATTAATCACAGTTAACTCACGCGATGAACTCAAAAAATTAATCGTGATTAATCACACTGTTAAACAACAGAATACCAATTGAAATTTATTAAATATTTTTGGATGTTTTTCTACATTTTCAAATATATTGGTTTCTATTACAACACAGAATACAAAGTGTACAGTGCTCACTTTATATTATTTTTTATTACAAATATTTGCACTATAAAAATGATGAAATAGTATTTTTCAATTCACCTCATACAAGTACTGTAGTTCAATCTCTTTATCATGAAAGTACTACTTCCAAATGTAGATTTTTTTTTGTTACATAACTGCACTGAAAAACAAAACAGTGTAAAACATTAGAGCCTACAAGTCCACTCAGTCTTCGTTCTTGTTCAGCCAGTCGCTAAGACAAACGAGTTTATTTACATTTACAGGAGATACTGCGGCCTGCTTCTTATTTACGTCACCTGAAAGTGAGAACAGGCATTCACATGGCACTTTTGTAGCTGGCATTGCAAGGTATTTATGTGTCAGATATGATAAACATTCGTATGCCTCTTCATCCTTCAGCCACCATTCCAGAGGACATGCTTCCATGCTGATGATGCTCGTTAAAAAAATAATGCGTCAATTAAATTTGTGACTGAACTTGTTCAGGGAGAATTATATGTCTCCTGTTCTGTTTTACCCACATTCTGCCATATATTTCATGTTATAGCAGTCTCGGATGATGACCCAGCACATGTTCGTTTTAAAAACACTTTCACGGCAGATTTGACAAAACGCAAAGAAGGTACCAATGTGAGATTTCTAAAAATAGCTACAGCACACGACCCAAGATTTAAGAATCTGAAGTGCTGTCCAAAATCTGAGAGGGACGAGGTGTGGAGCATGCTTTCAGAAGTCTTAAAAGAGCAACACTCAGATGCAGAAACTACAGAACCTGAACCACCAAAAAAGAAAATCAACTCTCTGCTGGTGGCATCTGACTCAGATGATGAAAATGAACACGCGTCGGTCTGCTCTGCTTTGGATTGTTATCGAGTAGAACCCGTCATCAGCGTGGACGCATGTCCTCTGGAATGGTAGTTAAAGCATGAATGGACATATGAATCTTTAGTGCATCTGGCATGTAAATATCTTGTGATGCCAGCTACAACAGTGCCATGCGAACACCTGTTCTCACTTTCTGGTGACATTGTAAACAAGAAGCGGGCAGCATTATCTCCTGCAAACTGTAACCAAACTTGTTTGTCTGAGCGATCGGCTGAAGTAGGACTAAGGGGACTTGTAGGCTCTAAAGTTTTACATTGTTTTATTTTTGAATGCAGTTTTTTTTTGTACATAATTCTACATTTGTAAGTTCAACTTTCATAATAAAGAGATTGCACTACAGTACTTGCAATGGGGCAATTGAAAAATATTATTTATTTTGTTTTTTACAGTGCAAATATTTGTAATCAAAAATAAATATAAACTGAGCACTGTACACTTTGTATTCTGTGTTATAATTAAAATAAATATATTTGAAAATGTAGAAAACATCCAAAATATTTAAATAAATGGTATTCTATTATTAGCAGCGCGATTAATCACTATTTTTTTAATCATGCGATTAATCACGATTAATTTTTTTAATCGCTTGACAGTCCTAGTCTCTACATGTATGTTTCATTAACAAAGTTTATTTTCAATGGATATAAAAAAAAAGTAACCTGATCAGCAAATTAGCTGGTTCTACCTGGGGAGCCAATGTGGACACTTAAGAAACTCTGTGCTTGCCTTGTGCTATTCTGTAGCAGAGTATTTCTCCCCAGTGTGGCCCAGCTCTTTTCACAGAGGACTAGCAGACACTCATCTGAATGAAACTATGCATATAACAAGGAGACCAACCAACCAACCAACCAACCAGGCCTGGCTGTTGGTCCTGTTCAACACTGCCCCATGACATCAGGTGATAAATCACCTTGCGAAATCTGCTCCTTAAGGTTCAAGACCTGCTACATGTCCCCCCACTAGAAAATGTATTTAATTCGCGGAGCCGCCATCTCAGCTCAATTTCCCTATGAAACCTCAATATCACCTCCAGGTGGCGTACTAGATGGCAAGAACAAGCTTCATACATTGCCAGTGCATATCTCATGACAGATCCAATAGTACAGCCAGTGGTTTTAACTTTGTTTGCCATCTTTAAGTAAAGCTCAATAATTTCAGATGCAAAGTGCTCAGATGTGCTGCCTTTGTGACTCCCCTTTTTGCTGCTGTGGCCAGTTAAAAGATATAGGGCATACATATACTTGTAGGCTGCACCCAGCAGCACAGACTGCCTAATTCCCTCATGGACTTGCATAATGCCCTTCCCTCAGCTACTGAATGTAGATGCAATCGTTTTATATAACAGAGTTTATATATTCATAAACAAAACTAATATTTTAAACTGGAACACATAACATGGCCACAAAAATTGCTACAGAAAAATGTTCACATATATATAGATATACACTAGGAAGGACTTTACACAGTGCTGAATTTAAAAATAAAACATGGCACTTGCAATACTATCATTTTGAAATCGATGCTTATTCACAACTTTTAAAGTTCTTATCTTCATTAGCCAATACATCATGTAAGTTCCTTGATCCAGAACTCACAGTAAAGATGAAAGATCCACACCGACTGGCTCCTCATAAAAGGGAATTAGTCTCAGCACCAGTGAAATTCCAACACCAAAGTCTTCTTTCTCAAAGCCATGGCTTTGTTGCTTATGATGCTTGAATGAAGATTATTTAAGCACTACGGTCATAAATACTACGTATGGAAATCTTTTTCATATCCCTAAGAGAGAACATATGCCATCGCCCCTTACTCACTGTACCTAGCTTGGTAACCTCTCTGAGAAGCCACTTGTAAGGCCACTAACATCCCAGCAGAAAGAATCAATGAAAGTAAACATGGGAGGAGGAATTAAGAGTGTACATAGTTGTTGAGTTGCAATAGAAGCAGGGTTGTGTGTCAGGGTTGCATGAGCCTCCTACCTCCACCAGATGATTGTCAGGTCCATATAGATCTTTGTCCAGCTCAATGACCAAACTTTTAAAGAAGGAGGAAAATTTCCGCTTCTGTTTGCTGATCTGTAAAATCAGAAAACAGAGAAATGTCAAAGAAAACACCTCAGCCTGGGCTTATTGCTAACTTTGTGTGGCCTCCTTCTCTGGAACATGAATTCCCAGACTGGATTGGATCCAAGGTCCATCTAGTCCAGTCTCTGTCTCTGACACTTGGTCCACACTAAGCCCCCAGTTTGAACTAAGATACGCAACTTCAGCTACGTTAATAACGTAGCTGAACTCGAAGTATCTTAGTTCGAACTTCAACGCGGGTCCACACGTGGCAGGCAGGCTCCCCTGTCGACTCCGCCTACTCCTCTCGTGGAGCAGGATTACCGGCGTCGACAGCGAGCACTTCCGGGATTGATTTATCGCATCTAGACAAGAGGCGATAAATCGATCCCAGAAGATCGATTGCTTGCCGCCGAACCAGCCGGTAAGTATGGACATACCCTGAGAATGGCCAGTACCAGCTACTTCTGAGGAAGGTGAAAGAAACCTGATAGTGGGCAATTGTGGAATTACCTGCACATGGGGGAAGATTCCCCCTATCCCTGTCAGAAAGCTTTGGTTTGTACCCTGGAGTAAGACAGTTTATCCTATCTATTGTAAGGATGGATATTCTTTTTTTTAAAATCTGAAAAAGCAAAAGGCTAGATTATATCTTGTGGCAGTGAGCTCCACAGGTTAATCACACACAGTACAAAAAATATTTCCTTTTGTCAGATTTAAATGTTGCCTTGCTATTTCATTGGTGGTCAGCATGTTGAAGTCTCACCCTGTCCCTCCCAGAAACATACCATGGTTTGACAGTTGCTGTGCAGCATCTGCTGCTTATTACACTAATGGTGATTGTTTCACTATTATCTTCTCCTCCACACATTTGCTTGTGTTTCCCACCTGTTGCCTCTCATCACATAGTTAGATTGTAAATTCTTTAAGGACAGGGACAGTGTGACTGAAAGCACATCCCTTTATTCACAACCTACACACTATTGTAATAATCTTTCTACAAAATATGTCTTGTGAGGTATCATTTGAAAACTAAAAACTTGCTGGTAATATCATGGTGAAATGTATGTAGAAACATTATATGTAAAGTTATGAAATCACCCTGCATGATGTTAATGGCACATTTTCAAAACCACATTTCCCCGACTAGGCAAAAGTTGTTAAACAGGTCTATCCTAAACAGAGGAATGTGTGTTTATCTCAATTTATATATACATAATAAACAGGGTGCTCAGGACAGCAAGGGGGGAAATGGCAGGGAGACAAGGCAAATCAGCATTTCAGTAAACACAGGTGAGAAGAAAGAGCATAGAGTCTCCTTCACCACCAGACTCCATGTCACCTTCTTTACCGTTTGAATAAACTTTGCTTGGAGGGGTAATCTTCAGAAGGATCCAATTTAAAGGGTGACTGGACTATAGAAGTGAGGGGCAAAAATACCCCAAATCATCTCTCTTCTACCTACGAAGAAAAAAGGAAACACCCCTTTGACTTTGGAGGGAGATCCTGACCTGAGAAATTGGTCAGCCATGTTGCTAGGAACATGTGGTAAGGATGTTACTTTGAACCAAATTTTTCTTGTCACCATTCCTGACTTTAATACCCGATACCTGAATTCACTCAAAATCCCATCTTCTTTTATTAATAAACTTGTTTTATTTTTTAATTAAAACCAATTCAGTGTTGTGTTTAAACTGAACTGTTTGGTAATGCCAATTAAAGTAGAAAATTGTTGAATATTGACCCTTTACAGGGGCAACAGACCTTTAACATCTGAACTGTTGAGGAAAGGGCTGGACAGCGCAGAACACATGTTTGGAGAAAATTCAGGACTGGGAGTGTGTTGGGGTCACCCTGCAAGTAGTAACCAAGGCTGGTGGAAGCCAGAGTGTGACTGGGGTGGTCTAGCAGGCTGCTGGGGTCAGAGCTGCTGGACCAGGGCTGCAGCTATACTTAGGCACTCAGTGTGTGACCTGAATGCTGTTAGGCTGTTTGTAAGCTCCCCAAACAGGCTGGGAACTACAACAACAAAACACTGAGAGGCACCCAAAGTTGCAGGGCAGGCAGTGACACAACCCGTCACTGGTCTGGATTGCACCCCAGAATACGACAGTCTGTCTTTGCTATATGCGTGTTCTGCTCTTAGCAGAAGGGGATAAAACCTTGATTGGGACCTTTAGGCACTACTGCAATAAAAAATAATAATACTGTAATCCTCTTCCAACTTGGCCCTGACCCCCTACATATGCTCTCTTACACTTCCTATGAACACAAACCACCTTACATCCTCTTCTTGCCACTCTAGTCTACTCCTCACAATGCAACCTGTCCTGCTCATGTCACACCACCTGGCAACACTGCCTTCCCCAGACATGACCTATTCCACAAGGTATGGCCCAAATCCAGCCTACATCTACAAATGGAATGAATTTCCCCCAGTGCAGTCCTCTTCTCCCCTCCTATGTTTGGGTCTCTCCCTTTCTTTCCTTCTGTCAGTATCGTGCCCCCTCCCCTCCCTTCCCTTTTCGCCCACATGCAACAGAATTATGTCTGTACTTCTGCTTCTGCTGGACATAATGCTTCCACAGCAGTAGTGGCCCTTCCACTCCTATATGGAGATATCCTTTCTAACACTGGCATTCTCTGACAGTCCAGCATCCTACAGAACACAACAGGAACTTCCAGCCCCTTCTCAACCCTAGTGGAGAGAGAAATGCAGCCAATTCTTACATCATCCAGGAGCTTCCCTTCCACTCGCAGCTCCCAGGATGCAATGCTGCCGTCAGAGTCATCAGCATCAGATTTTGCAGGGTTAAAGGTGTTGGAGATGTAAAGCCTCAGTTTCCGTTTTTGCTGTTAAACAAAACAGAGATAAGAAAATAACACACACAGAGCACATTCCGGGCATGGAGCAGCCCTGGGATATAGATGTATCTAAGTATTTATATGGCCCCCTATCACTGTAGAATTTGAGTGGTCAGTGGAGTTGCACCAGCTTACTTCAGGTCTGCATTTGTCCCTGGGTATGTAACAAAACTTACTGAAATGCTGGATCTCGAAATTCCATTCAGAAACCACCCAGCAGTGAGGAAGAGCAGAGAGTGGGCCATACACCAAAGAAGAAAGAAGCGTACCGTGCACACCCCACAGCCCTGGAAGCTAATGCCCTACGGTTTTTACAAACCTTTTGAAAACTATTTCTTGCAAAAAGATTAAATAATACTGATGCTTTAAAACAATCTTTTTCTTCCTTTCTCAATTCCAGCCTGTGTTGATGAGGATACCAATGAGCCCTAGCAGCAGAGCTTTTGCCATATGAATGTCTTTCATGGATGACTCAATCCAGATTTTTATATTGCAGGGGATGGCCAAACCGTGGCTCACAAGCCACATGCAGCTCTTTTACAGCTAAAGTGTAGCTTGCAGAGCCCTCCACAATGCCCCCCCCATTCTCCACCTACAGACTGTGGGAGGGGGCTCGGGTCTTCTGTCAGAGACAACTGGTGTCTAATGAGAGTGGGGAGGGGCACAATTTAAAGGGTCAACCCTCCCCCCCCACAGCTTGTCACGCCCCCCAGGCGCACACACCCCATAACCTCATCAGTTCTCCCTGCAGCTCCCAGCTGTTTGCTGCAGCCTCTCCCCATGGCCGCAGCTCACAGCTTGCCAAATTCAGCAGCTGCTGTGCAGGGAGGGGGCCCAGTGGCACCATGTGATGGAGCGGGGCCAGCAAATCCTGGCAAAAATCTGGGGGAGCATGTGACCCCATGAGTCCCCACCCCCATTGCCTCTGGCTCTGCCCAGCAGGGAGGGGGGGTCTCTTGGGGCTTCAGCAGGAGTGGGGCTGAAACCCCGAGACCCACCCTTCCTGCAGTGCTGAAGCCCCAAATGTCATTGGGTGCCTCCCAAGGGGCTGAAGCCCCAAGCCCCATCAGGCACCTCCTGAGGGGCTGAAGCCCTGAGACCACCCTTCTCTGCAGAGCAGAAGCCCCTAACCCCACCACCCTGCCACGGAACTCATGCCCCAAGCCCCGACAGGCACACCTCGGCTCTTGAACTCCTAAGGATTGTTGTATGCAGCTTGGAGGATCAGTAAATTTGGCCACCCCTCTTATATTGGCACCCATTTTTGTAGAATATGAACTTGCAAAACTAGATGCACTAGCAGTTCCATCCCCCTCACCATATTTCCCTATCCTGCAGAGCTTTACCTGTAATGTTCACCCACGCACTGCTCTACCTCCTACACAATTCTGCCACCATCCCAATTGCCCCCATAACACATGCACTCTGGGCCTCCCTAGTAACTATCTATCCTATCACATTCCTCCATTCCCAGCACATCTATCTCCCCGATCTCTGCACTGCTCTGATCACCCATAATATTCCCCTAGCAACCAGTGTGGTGGGTTTCATACCTGTGAGCACACAAGCTGCTCCAATAAACCATCAGACCTTATAATGGTGAAAGAGACAAGCTTTCAAGCTACACAGAACTGAAGAAGAGCTTTGTATAGCTCAAAAGTTTGTCTCTGTCACTAACAGCTGTTCCAGTACAGGCCTGCACAACTCGTAAAGCGGCGAGGGCCATATTACTCCAAAGAAAACAGCTGAGGGCCGAACCCCCCCAGCCTCACGGAAACACCCCCCAGCGCCGCCCGCCCAGTAGCATAGGCAGGTCTGGAGCACAGGGGGAGCGGCGCTATAAAAAGGCACCTCCCCGCTCCCCTTGTACTCACCCGGCAGCACTTTAAAGGGCCCAGGGCTCCAGCCGCTGGGGAGCCCCGGGCCCTTTAAAGCGCCGCTGGAGCTCCGGCAGCGGGGTTGGGGGGAGGCTTTAAAAGGTTGGCAGCTCCCCACAGCGGCAGGAGCCGTGGGCCTTTTAAAGCGCCCCCCCCGAGCCTGGCTCTGGCAGTGGGGCTCGGGGGAGACGCGGGCCGTTTAAAGCGCCGCCCGAGCCCTGCTGCCAGAGCCAGGCTCGGGCGGCGATTTAAAAGGCCCGCGGCTCTTGCAGCCGCGGGGAGCCGCCCACGGGCCTTTTAAAGCGCCGCCCTAGCCCGGCTCCGGGGCGGCGCTTTTTAAGGCGCCGCTTCTCCTCACAGGGGGAGCGGCTGCTCCCCCTTCTCACCCCTGGCTACGCTACTGCGCCCGCCCCGCGGAAACAACCCCTCCTTCCCCAGCACTGGGGTGTGGAAGCCTTGCTCACCTGCCGCCCTGCCATTGCCCGCCCAGTCGGCTCATCATCCCCCACCCCGCCCGGCTCGTCTCCTAAGCCTCCCCGCCGCCCGCTCGCCTCCTCAGCCCCGCCGTCGCTGGCTCCCCCCGCCGCCAGCTCACCTGCCTGCCTGCTGCTGGCCTCTTACCTTCTGCCGCTGCCCTCGCCCCCTGCCGCTGGCTCACCCTCACTCCCCAGCCTGACCCTGGCCTCTTCACCAGCCTGCCCACCCGCCGGCCGGCCAGCCAGCCATTGGCTTGCCCCACCCCGCTGCTTGCCTACTCACCCTCCCCCCCACCGTGGGCCGCACAGTGAGCCCACGCGGGCCGCATGTTGTGCAGCCCTGCAGTAAAAGATATTAGCTCACCCACCTTGTCTCGCTAATATCCTGGGACCAACACGGCTACAACTACACTGCAAACAGACTTTATAATCTCCATAAATATCATACCTTCTTGGATGACTCACAAAACCACCTCTTCCCACTTGACCTGCCTCCCTCTCAATAATTCTTCCTGCAAGGCTTGCTGATTACTCAAACTTTGCATGACTCAAATTGACCTCCTAAACCCTCTCCACTTATTTCATTACCATCAACATCACCATCACCTTCCCTGTTACCCTGACTTGCAACCTGGAGGTCATCTTCAACTCCTTCCTCTCACTTTCTCCTTATATTCAGGCTGTATCCAAATCCTTCTGTTTTTTCCTCCTCAATAGAACAAAAATCTGCCCCTTCATCTCCAATTAGATGGTTCAAAGAGCCAGTTTCTTCAAACCCTGATCTTTTCTTTACTGCTAACTCCTTCACTCTGGCCAACCATGATATCTACATTGTCTCCTCTAATCCATTCAAAACGAGACAGGCAAAATTATCTTTCATCCCTGTCAACTAGACTACATCACACCTCTCCTTGCAACTCTCCACTGGCTTCCCCTTGCCTAACACATCAATTTTAAGCTTCTCATACTTCCTTCATGTTCTTGTACAAGTCAGCTGCACCCTAGGCATCAGAACTTGTCTCCTATTGTGCCACAAGGAAGAATCATGTAATAATTATGAATAACAATGCTAAATGATGCCTACCTATGGATTTCCCAGTGTGTCCTGCATTCTATGTATCTTGCTTTTAGCTTGTAAACTCTTCAGGTGTAACATGATGGACTCAAATAGTCTGTCTACACTGCAAAAAAATACCTGCAGCTGACCCATGTCAGCTGACACAGGCTCGTGGGGCTCAAGCTGCAGGGCTATAAAACATCTTTGTAGAGGTTCTGGCTCAGGCTGGAGCCCAGGCTCTGGGATCCTCCCAACTCATGGGGCCCCAGAACCTGGGCTCCAGCCCAAGTCCACATCTACACTGCAATTGTATAGCGCCGCAGTCTGAGCCCCACAAGTCCAAGTCAGCAGACACAGGCTGGCCACGGGTGTTTTACTGCAGTGTAGACATACCCAAAGGCTGCTACCCTGGGCCAGGACAGTCTATTTGTATGCACGTGAGCATGTGACTACCGCTACACAAATAATAACTAATAAGGTCTACAATTTTTGAGAAGTCGTCTGCTTCAGAGATAAAATGTGCTATTTAGTATGTATTTTGATGTGCTGAATTCAAATATGACAATTAAAACAACTGATTGGCTACTGTTTCTAAGATATTTAAGTTTTATGTCTATGTATATTGTGTAGATAGTAGAGTTTTAATCATAAATTGTAAACCTAGGTCTTTTCATGTGTTTATGGTTGCTTTACATGATACTATTTCACCTGTCCTGTTTATGTAACACTTTAAAAATCAGCAAAGGGGTTATATAAATAAAATGTAATATGAAACAAAAGGCAAAAAACTATTATGTACATAGTTTAGTCCTATTCAGTGTCTACTCAGCGCTTCTTGGCTTGTCTCTTGTATTCATTAAATGGAGCATCTCTTGTCACTGTCCAGCAATAGTCTGCAAGCATTGATGGGCTCCATGTGCCCTGATAGCGTTTCTCCATTGTTGCAATGTCCTGGTGAAATCGCTCGCCGTGCTCGTCGCTCACTGCTCCGCAGTTCGGTGGGAAAAAATCTAGATGAGAGTGCAAAAAATGTATCTTTAGTGACATGTTGCAACCAAGGCTTTTGTATGCCTTGAGGAGGTTTTCCACCAACAACCTGTAGTTGTCTGCCTTGTTGTTTCCGAGAAAATTTATTGCCACTAACTGGAAGGCTTTCCATGCCTTTTTTCCCTTGCCACGCAGTGCATGGTCAAATGCATCATCTCGAAGAAGTTCACGAATCTCAGGACCAACAAAGACGCCTTCCTTTATCTTAGCTTCACTTAACCTTGGAAATTTTCCACGGAGGTACTTGAAAGCTGCTTGTGTTTTGTCAATGGCCTTGACAAAGTTCTTCATCAGACCCAGCTTGATGTGTAAGGGTGGTAACAAAATCTTCCTTGATTCAACAAGTGGTGGATCCTGAACACTTTTCCTCCCAGGCTCCAATGACTGTCGGAGTGGCCAATCTTTCTTGATGTAGTGGGAATCTCTTGCACGACTATCCCATTCGCAGAGAAAACAGCAGTACTTTGTGTATCCAGTCTGCAGACCAAGCAAGAGAGCAACAACCTTCAAATCGCCACAAAGCTGCCACTGATGTTGGTCATAGTTTATGCACCTCAAAAGTTGTTTCATGTTGTCATAGGTTTCCTTCATATGGACAGCAACACCAACTGGAATTGACGGCAAAACATTGCCATTATGCAGTAAAATAGCTTTAAGACTCGTCTTCGATGAATCAATGAACAGTCTCCACTCCTCTGGATCGTGAAGCCGGCTGCCCATGCCACAGCATCCAAACTGCTCGTTTTAGCACGCTAGCTCGAGTGGAACTAATGTCGAGGGCTGCCATCACACCATCGATGTTGTTGCAGGCTACAAGATCACCTTCCATGAAGAAGAATGGGACAAGATCCTTTTGACGGTCACGGAACATGGAAACCCTAACATCACCTGCCAGGAGATTCCACTGCTGTAGTCTGGAGCCCAAAAGCTCTGCCTTACTCTTGGGTAGTTCCAAATCCCTGACAAGGTCATTCAGTTGACCTTGTGTTATGAGGTGTGGTTCAGAGGAGGAGAAAATGTGGGTCCTGTGACATTGATGGTTCAGGACCAGAAGTTTCATCCTCTTCCTCCTCCTCGTCTGACTCAAGTGAGAATGATTCTGGTGCATCAGGAACCGGCAGTCCTTCTCCGTGGGGTACTGGGCGTATAGCTGATGGAATGTTTGGATAATGCACAGTACACTTTTTCTTCTTTGACACACCTTTCCCAACTGGAGGCACCATGCAGAAGTAACAATTGCTGGTAGGATCTGTTGGCTCTCTCCAAATCATTGGCACTGCAAAAGGCATAGATTTCCTTTTTCTGTTCAACCACTGGCGAAGATTTGTTGCACAAGTGTTGCAGCATATGTGTGGGGCCCACCTCTTGTCCTGATCTCCAATTTTGCAGCCAAAAGAAAGGTGATAGGCTTTCTTAACCATAGTGGTTATACTGCGCTTTTGTGATGCAAAAGTCACTTCACCACAAACATAGCAGAAGTTATCTGCACTGTTCACACAAGTACGAGGCATCTCTGCTCACTTTAGCTAAACAGAAATGTGTCCCTTTGCAAAATCAAACACTGACAAATAAGAGAGCACGACACTGTATGATTTCTAGAGCTGATATAGGGCAATTTGTTCAGCAGAGTGATGTAAGCTTTGTTATGATTGCATCATCCATGACTTCTAGGAATAACATGATGCAATTCATATCATGTATGACGCAATACCAGCTTCAGATTGCATCATTCATTGTTTTGCCTAAAAAGCAAGTACTGTCCAAACCCAGTCATAGATTTATTCATAGATCCAGTCAAAGATGTATTTTAGTCATTTCTGGTTTAAATTGAGATCCCTTCCCTTTATAACTCACTTATCCTCCGCCATTCCCAAGTCAAGGGTCGTATATACTGACCCAATAGCATGTCTTGAAAACTAGAGCCAATCAACAATTTTAAGCATAATTTTCGTTCTCAGTGACCCAGAATTAGTAAAGTTTGACTACATTTATTTCAGAAGCATTTTGGCTGTAGAGCAGTGATAAATGGTGGACTCAAAAGGTACCTGGAGAAACCAGCAGAATGTGTAACTCACATCTGTGAGCTGTTCTTCAAATCAGATGTTCATACAGAGGACATCGCAAACCAGCCATTGTCTCAGAAAAGACCATCACCTCAGTAAGGGCATTGATCAGAGATCTCCCAACTTTAATGCAACAAGAAAGACCCATGAATTTGATTAATCCATGCAGACTCATGGACCATATCAAATTCCAAAACATGCTAAAGGACTGCACCACTCCACCAACAGGTCAAGATGTTGAGGATCTGAGAAATCATTATCCTCATACTTGAACCTTGACCTTCACCATGATGGGCCCCGCAGAGGCACTTCCTTCCTCCTCAGCCACACAGATCTTGGTTTTCTGAAACCCTGTGCTGCATGAAGACAGAGGGACAAAAACTCAAGCACCGACAGCAGAAAACAAAGGCTGGAAGAGACAGGTTGAAAGACAAAGAATTCCTCCAAGCTCACGTTAAGCTGTATTACAAGCCAAAAGAACCTTCCTATCAGCCTCCACTTCAAATACCACTCAAGAAACTATTTGAGGTGGTAAACTGCTTCATTAACCATGATGTCTGCAGCCCACAGCAGAACCCAGCACTGTGAAGAACTATCCTCCTACTTCACTGAAATGATCACACACATTCAGGAAAGTTTCTTTGGCTTGCAGGGATCTGATCCCCCTCTGCCAGCCAACCAACAGCCCATCTGTATTCCCAGAGTCCAGCCCATTCACTTCACAAGAAGCACTGGTATGAATCTGACCCCTCCTCTTCCTGGCTAGTGCAAGAGAGTCATGAGTAAGTGGTTCCACTCTTGACCAAAACAATCAATCCCTATACAAGGAGGAATCTTTCCTTCTTCCTTCAAATATATAAGTCTGATGAACACTGAATAAGCCTACCCTGGATACAATGGTTCTAGCCAAATACTGCTCACTATTAAACTTTCAAACTCATAGAGAAGCTAGCCAAAGGCTGACTAGAATGCATCTAACCGAAGCCAGCAACCTATACCTGACAATCTGGATTCAGGCCAGGATATGGGACAGAAAAAGCATATTAGTAGCACTGATAGAGGATATGCTACAGGTAAAGGCAGACAGTCATCCTCCTCTTACTGGATCTCTCTGCAGCATTCGACACTGTCAGATACTGTTGTCCTGCCTCAAAGATGTGGCAGGGGTCAAGGAGAATGTGCTAAAATGATTTGAGTCATTCCTGGATGGACGCATGCAGAGGGCAGTTATGGAAAACTGCAACTCTGCAACTAGATGCCCAACTTATGGAGTCCCGTTGGGACCAGTTCTGTCTCTGATCCTATTCAACATCTAGAATAGATGAAGCCAAAAGGAAACCTGGTGAGACGACAAATGATTCAAATGCTGTAATATGCAGATGACATACAGCTCTACTTATCCTTCACTACATACAACTACACCTTTACTAACAAGATGGCCTAGAGCTTGGACAAGATCAGCTTTCAAATGAAGAACAGCTGGCTGAATCTAAACCCCAGCAAGACAAAGGTAATGTTGGTTAGCAGAATAAGCACTTTGCAACCATAGTGCTGTTTCCTTTGGTTGATGGTTGACACTCATAGTTGGTCAATTCATTTCACAGCTCACATCACTTTTGTATTCCTTGCTGATGCTAAAGCTCTCATACAGCAGCATCTGTGAACTTTGCTTTCTACATCTCTGGTTCATTAGGAGACTCCATTTCATCCTGGCAGATGATGACTTCGCCTCAGTTATAGACAACTTTGTCACCTTCTGGCTGGACTACAGCAATGAAATATACCTGGGCATGACGCCATCCGCTATTAGGAAATGTCATCTAGCACAGATTGCAACAGCACATCTCAGCAACACAGATCACCACAAGTACATCACACCTGTTTTCTGTACCCTAGCTTCCCACAGAATATCAAGTCACAGTCTTGGTTTTTATCACAAAGGTGCTCAGGAGCCTGGGCCCATGATATTGAAAAGATCACTTAAAGCTCCAGGATGAAGAACAAGATCAATATATCTGTTCCTCAGCACACTGAAGAAGCTGCCCACCGCAAGAGTAATGTTCATCATGTTCAGGAGATAGAATCAGGAAGGGATGCAGTTCTGTGCAACAGCCTTGTCTTCCTTCAGAGCTATATTCACCTCTTGAACCAGATCCTGTACTCCACTTAGGACTAGATCAGGAATTCCCTCTCACATTGTGGGTTTCAAGACAAGCTGGTCCAAGAAGCATTTATGGTGCAAGAAATTTTATATCTGCATCCCTTCCTGAGGTGACATATTATCCAATCAACATGAGAATAGTTGAAATCAATGTTCTCTCTAATTTTTTTCATCCGTGTGCGGAATAAATTTTGTTATGTGCACCGAGGTATGTGGGGATGTGCGCCACCAATAGAAACAAAAAACCTAGACATAATATATATTTTTAAAAAGTTACCATAGGGATAATTACTCCAGCCACGACAGGTTAGGCATTTTAGAAGTCAGTACTCAAATAATTAAATTTAAGTGTAAGAGAAATAAAAATTATGAAATGCAGAGACCAGTCAAAACACTAAAATAACACACTTTGAAATAATAAAATTACAGAGAATATATGTGCATTGCAGAAAGTACCAAGAAGTAACAATGATAATAATACAAGAATGTGTTGGGAGGTGAGTGTGAAAGAGACAGTGTGTGTGTGTGTGTGTGTGTGAGAGAGACAGACAGAGGGGGTGTGTGTGTGCTGGCTCCTGGGGAAAGCCTTGCACTGTCTCTTTAAGACACTAACCGAAAGCTCTCCTGCTCTGTCCTGAGCCCTGTTGTCTCTCCTCCCCCACTCTGTGGAGATAGGGTACACGGGCAGTGGGGAGAGAGAGAGAGTGTGTGTGTGAGAGAGACAGAGACAGTGTGAGCTGGCTGCTGGAGAAATTGCAGAAAGAGTGCACTGTCTCTTTAAGAAAGGCACTCAGCCACTCACCATTCAGACTGCAGTTCTGAGTCCTCCTGAGCCAGGCTGTCCCCTCTGCCCTGCTCTGCGGAGATGGGATAGAGGGGCGGGGGGAGGGGGAAACACTGACATCAGCACCCTACCCCCTCCACACACACTCCGCTCTGCACAGCCAGCAGGAGGGTCCCAGGAGCAGCTGCAGGACGAAGCAATGTGGGTGACGGGGCACCTGAACACATGCTGCCGGCTGTGCGCGCTCTGCTAATCAGCTGCGTGGCATTTGAATCTCTCCTGCGCGGCTGCCCAAGCGCACAGCTTACAGGGAACACAGGTTGAAATCCCCATTTATTATTGGATTTTCTGCCTTTGTAGCCTCTGTAATGTCCCTGTGCATTTCACAATCACTATCACCATCCAGGTCACGTGGTTCGTAGTATATTCCTACTGCTATACTTCTATTGTTCAAGCATGGAAGTTTTATCCATACAGATTCTATGGTATGGCTTGATTCATTTAATATTTTTACTTTGACTCTATATTTTTTTCACACATAATGCCACTCCCTGACCAGCATAACCTATTCAGTCATTCCTATATATTTTGTACCCTGGTATTACCATGTCCTATTGATTATCCTTATTCCATCAAGTTTCTGCAATTCCTATTATATCAATATCCTCATTTAATGCCAGGTACTCCTCTAGCTCACCCACCTTAGTATTTAGACTTCTAGCACAGTGTTTCTCAAATGCGGCCACCAGGGGCTTTTCTTGTGGCCACAGCTTCCTGGGCAATGACTGGAGGGGGGACAAAGCAGTGGGCTCTTCCCCCTCCAGAGCCACAAACGCCAGAGGAGCAGGCAGCCAGTGAGTTCCCCACCTTCCCGGGGGGCGGTGAGGGTCAGGATTCAGCCCTGTGGTGTTGGCCTCTGGCCCTGGATGCTGGCCCTTGGCTCACCACCACCCCGCATTGCCCCTGACCCCCGCTGCCTCCCCAGACCCCCACATCTATCCCCTCATCATCCCTGGCCCCAGGGCTAGTGCTACCATTAGGCGACCCTAGGCGGTCACCTAGGGTGCCAGGATTTGGGGGGTGGCGTTTAAGGTCCCTCGGCGGCCACCGGCAGGAAAGGCTGCCGCCGAAATGCCGCTGAGATCCCCGGTGGCTGAAGAAGCTGCCGCCGAAGTGCCGCCAAGGAGTTCGGTGGCAGCTTTTTTGGCCGCCGGGGATCTCGGCGGCAGCATCTCCCGGCGCTGCCGCCTATGGCGGCAAAAGAGCTGGCGCCGCCCCTGCCTGGTCCCCACTGTCTCCCTACCCACCTCCACATCCAGGGATTAATTTGTTCCCTGGCTTGCCAGGGCTGAGTAAGTCTGCTATGAAAAGTGATATTAACAAACATACAAATATTACTTTTTGCAGCAGCAGACTTACTAGCTAGCAAGTCTTAAAAAAATAGCAACCAAAAACCAAAAGAAACAACAAAAAAACAAGAATGTGCGAAGCACCTTGTTTGTGTTTCTATTCTGTTTAGGTCCAGTAAAGAATAGAGACAACTGTACATTACTCTTATTACTGAATCTGAAAAAAATACATAAATAAATGATAATGATTTGGACACATATAGGTGCATATTTATTTGTTTTTCCTAAAGTTAATTAAGTATTTTACGAAAAATTGTCAGAGTGGACACAAGCAAGAGTTGATGGCCGCATTCTGAGGCCACCAAAAATTTTCGTGTGAGAACCCCTGTTCTAGCACAATAAAAATACATAAAATAACTGTCTAGAGAATGGACTACAATGAATGCAGACCATATTTACACAATGGGGGACTCTATCCTGGGATGCAGTGACTCTGAAAAAGATTTGGGAGTCATGGTGGATAATTAGCTGAACATGAGCTGCCACTGCAACACTGTGGCCGAAAGGGCAAATGCGATCGTTGGATACATAACCAAGGGAATCTCAAGCAGGAGCACAGAGGTTATTTTACCTGTGTATTTGGCACTGGTGCAACTGCTGCTGAAATATTGTGTTTAGTTCTGGTGTCCACAATTCAAGAAGGTGGTTGATAAATTTGAGAGAGTTGAAAGAAGAGTCAGGAGAGTGATTAAAGGATTAGAAAAAATGCCTTATAGTGATCGACTCACGGTGCTCTAATGGTTTATCTCAACAAAGAGAAGGTTAAGGGTGTCTTAATTACAGTCTATAAGTATATACATGGGGAACAAATATTTAATAATTGGCTCTTCAACCTAGCAGAGAAAGGTCTAATACAAACCATGTTGAAGCTAACAAATTCAGACAGGAACTAAGGCTTACATTTTTAACAGTGACAAAGGGTCCTGTGGCACCTTATAGACTAACAGAGGTATTGGAGCATGAGCTTTCGTGGGTGAATACCCACTTCTTCGGATGCAAGCAGTGGAAAACTGCTATTCACCCACGAAAGCTTATGCTCCAATACCTCTGTTAGTCTATAAGGTGCCACAGGACCCTTTGTCGCTTCTACAAATCCAGACTAACACGGCTACCCCTCGGATACTTTTAACAGTGAGTGTAATTAAGCACTGCAGCGATTACCAAGAGTCATGGTGGATTCTCCATCACTGACAATATTTAAATCAAGATTCAACACTTTTCTAAACCATCCACTCTAGGAATTGTTTTGGGGAAGTTCTGTGGCCTGTGTTATCCAGGAAATCAGATTACAGTATCACAATGCACAGGTACTGGAACTAGGGTGCTAGGGGTGCTGCCGCACACCCTGGCTTGACGTGGTTTCCATCATATGCAGGGTTTACAGTTTGGTTCAATGGCTCTCAGCATCCCCACTATACAAATTGTTCCAGCCCCCCATCACAATGATCCCTTCTGGCCCTGGAGACTGAATCTAGAAGGTAGACAGGGAGATCCGAAACTCCCAGTCCATAATGCAAGAATAAGTGACACTCAATGAAGTTGAAAGGCAGCAAACTCAAAAGTGACAAAAGGAAATATTTTTTCAAGTATATTATACAATGTACAATTAGTCTGTAGAGGCCATACCCTTCCTGCCTGCTATTCATAGATTCATAGATTCTAGGGCTGGAAGGGACCTCGAGAGGTCATCGAGTCCAGCCCCCTGCCCTCATGGCAGGACCAATTACTGTCTAGACCATCCCTGATAGACATTTATCTAACCTACTCTTAAATATCTCCAGAGATGGAGATTCCACAACCTCCCTGAGCAGTTTATTCCAGTGTTTAACCACCCTGACAGTTAGGAACTTTTTCCTAATGTCCAACCTAAACCTCCCTTGCTGCAGTTTAAGCCCATTGCTTCTTGTTCTATCCTCAGAGGCTAAGATGAACAAGTTTTCTCCCTCCTCCTCATGACACCCTTTTAGATACCTGAAGACCGCTATCATGTCCCCTCTCAGTCTTCTCTTTTCCAAACTAAACAAACCCAATTCCTTCAGCCTTCCTTCATAGGTCATGTTCTCTAGACCCTTAATCATTCTTGTTGCTCTTCTCTGGACCCTTTCCAATTTCTCCACATCTTTCTTGAAATGCAGTGCCCAGAACTGGACACAATACTCCAGTTGAGGCCTAACCAGCACAGAGTAGAGCGGAAGAATGACTTCTCCTGTCTTGCTCACAACACACCTGTTAATGCAGCCCAGAATCAAGTTTGCTTTTTTTGCAACAGCATCACACTGTTGACTCATATTTAGCTTGTGGTCCACTATAACCCCTAAATCCCTTTCTGCCGTACTCCTTCCTAGACAGTCTCCTCCCATTGTGTACGTGTGAAACTGATTGTTCCTACCTAAGTGGAGCACTTTGCATTTGTCCTTATGAAACTTCATCCTGTTTACCTCTGACCATTTCTCCAATTTGTCCAGATCATTCTGAATTATGACCCTATCCTCCAAAGCAGTTGCAATCCCTCCCAGTTTGGTATCATCTGCAAACTTAATAAGCGTACTTTCTATGCCAATATCCAAGTCGTTGATGAAGATATTGAACAGAGCCGGTCCCAAAACAGACCCTTGCGGAACCCCACTCGTTATACCTTTCCAGCAGGATTGGGAACCATTAATAACTACTCTCTGAGTACGGTTATCCATCCAGTTGTGCACCCACCTTATAGTAGCCCCATCTAAGTTGTATTTCCCTAGTTTATTGATAAGAATATCATGTGAAACCGTATCAAATGCCTTACTAAAGTCTAGGTATACCACATCCACCGCTTCTCCCTTATCCACAAGACTCGTTATCCTATCAAAGAAAGCTATCAGATTGGTTTGACATGATTTGTTCTTTACAAATCCATGCTGGTTATTCCCTATCACCTTACCACCTTCCAAGTGTTTGCAGATGATTTCCTTAATTACTTGCTCCATTATTTTCCCTGGCACAGAAGTTAAACTAACTGGTCTGTAGTTTCCTGGGTTGTTTTTATTTCCCTTTTTATAGATGGGCACTATATTTGCCCTTTTCCAGTCTTCTGGAATCTCTCCTGTCTCCCATGATTTACCAAAGATAATAGCTAGAGGCTCAGATACCTCCTCTATTAGCTCCTTGAGTATTCTAGGATGCATTTCATCAGGTCCTGGTGACTTGCAGGCATCTAACTTATCTACGTGATTTTTAACTTGTTCTTTTTTTATTTTATCTTCTAAACCTTCCCCCTTCCCATTTGCATTTACTATGTTAGGCATTCCCTCAGACTTCTCGGTGAAGACCGAAACAAAGAAGTCATTAAGCATCTCTGCCATTTCCAAGTTTCCTGTTACTGTTTCTCCCTCCTCACTGAGTAGTGGGCCTACCCTGTCCTTGGTCTTCCTCTTGCTTCTAATGTATTGATAAAAAGTTTTCTTGTTTCCCTTTATTCCTGTAGCTAGTTTGAGCTCATTTTGTGCCTTTGCCTTTCTAATCTTGCCCCTGTATTCCCGTGCTGTTTGCCTATATTCATCCTTTGTAATTTGTCTGAGGGTAGGTCTATACTTACGCATCGCGTCGAACGCGTCGGATCGATGTTCTGGGTTCGATTTATCGCGTCTTGTCAAGACGCGATAAATCGAACCAGGAAGTGCTCCGTCGTCGACGCTGGTACTCCAGCTCGACGAACGGAGTAGGCGGAGTCGACGGGGGAGCCTGCGCGCCGCGTGTGGATCCCGGGTAAGTGCTTTTTCATTCGAACTAAGGTACTTCGACTTCAGCTACGTTACTCACGTAGCTGAAGTTGCGTACCTTAGTTCGATAGGGGGGGGTAGTGTAGACCTAGCCCTAGTTTCCATTTTTTATATGACTCCTTTTTATTTTTTAGATCTTGCAACATCTCGTGGTCAAGCCAACGTGGTCTTTTGCCACATTTTCTATCTTTCCTACCCAGTGGAATAGTTTGCTTTTGGGCCCTTAATAGTGTCCCTTTGAAATACTGCCAGCTCTCCTCAGTTGTTTTTCCCCTCAGTCTTGATTCCCATGGGACCTTACCTATCAGCTCTCTGAGCTTACCAAAATCCGCTTTCCTGAAATCCATTGTCTCTATTTTGCTGTACTCCCTTCTACCCTTCCTTAGAATTGTGAACTCTATGATTTCATGATCACTTTCACCCAAGCTGCCTTCTACTTTCAAGTTCTCAACGAGTTCCTCCCTATTTGTTAAAATCAAATCTAGAACAGCTTCCCCCCTAGTAGCTTTCTCAACCTTCTGAAATAAAAAGTCATCTGCAATGCAGTCCAAGAACTTATTGGATAGTCTGTGCCCTGCTGTGTTATTTTCCCAACATATATCTGGATAGTTGAAGTCCCCCATCACCACCAAATCTTGGGCTTTGGATGATTTTGTTAGTTGTTTATGTAAAGATCCACACTAGAACTTCCCTGACCCTGGGTCTCTCATGCCCACTGTCCCTGTGTAGGAGGCAGAAAGCCTTCTATGTGGCTTCCTGTTGGCCATAGGCTCCCCCCTAGTCACAGAACTGCAACTACAGCTCCCACTTTTAAAGGGCTATTAACAGGGCTGGATTTACATGTTACACACCCCTAGGCACAGTACCTTCAACGCCCCCCACCTACAGCTGACGTTCCTATTGCATACAGTTTTAGAGAGATAAGGTGCCCCATGACACGTGCCTACTGTGCCTAATTGGAAATCCGGCCCTGGCTATTATAGGCATGCTAGAATGCACACATGCACCTGGAAGCCTAAGGCCCTGTGACAACTATACTGGTTGTTTACAAAAGAACTAAACACTAAGAACTAAACGAAACGAAACCCAGTATGGCCTTCCATAAATGTTGGCCTGCAAGATGAGGCACTGTTGACACCATGGTGATGGACATGGTATAGTAATGCACTGATGCAGAGAGAGCAAGAGACAGAAAAAGAGATGACAGGAGGCAGAATCAGGGCTGGAGACAGCAACAGCTGATTGGGGTTGCTGCCAACAGTAGAGTAAGCTGGCAGGTGGCTCAATGCTTGTATTCCCCCAACCCCAACCCAAGACCTTGCCCCTGCCATTTGAGCTACCCCCACAGCTGCCATTTTTTTTCAGCACTACAGCTGCTCACAAAGACCAAAGCCTTTTTTATTGCAGTAAGTGTATGTTTTCTAGTCTCCACTCATTCAAAAATGGTTGAACCATTTCCCCTAAAACTTCTAAATAATTTACCTTCAGGCAGACAAGGTCTGGAAAATGGCAGCTCCTACGGTGAATATTTCAGGGTTACAAGTGACTCAGAGCAGCATTTAGGATGGAAATTCTGGGGCACCCTTCACTATAGCTGTCGCCAGTGCTCCAGCAATAATAAAAATAATAAATAAATACGAACACTCCATACCAGGCAAAAATTGCCTGATCTCAGTTTTGTTTTGACAGATTTTGAATTTCATGACTGCTGCATTTGAGCAATCATTCATGAGTTTGGAGATAAATTAGAAACGTCTGTTTGATTATTCTTTTGAAATTAAATCTAACTGCAACTACATGAGCAAACAGGAATTAACAGAATGTTTGCTGAAACCTCAAAGTTCTAGTTTTTATGTACTTTCCCATTCCAGATCCCATAAAGTTCTGCTAGAAAGGTTTCAGTATTGCTCAGTTTCATGGTTGAGGAATTTGCCACAAAAGCCACCCTTTATTGCATATTTATTTGTCAAAGAGAATCTATATTTTCTTTTTTTTTAAATGGGGTCATATCCTGGTGTAAAATGGCAAAGCTTCGTTGATGTCAATGAGGCTATGCTAATTTACACTAACTGACAATTTAGCCCACTATGTGCAAAGAATCTTTAAAACTTACTGCACATAAACTTGTAAACCAATAAAATGTTGCCTTCCTAAATCTGCAAAGAGCTTGAAACAACAGCACTGAGAGGTGTTAAACTGTCATCACTGGGCTTCACATTAACTGTCAACATTGCTAAATGTTTCATGGATGATGTGAGAAAGGGTGGGCCAGGAGAACTAGGCTAAATTCTTGGCTTTGCCACAGATTTCTTGTGTGACTCTGTGCAAGGGTATGTCTAGGCTACAGTGGCACAGATACGTCTTACATTGTTGGAAGGGGTTTTTCCATCCACATAGGTAATTCACCTCTCTGAGAGGAAGTAGCTAGTTCACAGAATTCTTCTGTTGACCTAAATGCATCTACAGTGGGGATCAGACTGACCTAACTACATTGCACAGGGGGTGGATTTTTTCACAGCCCTGAGAAATGTAACTAGGTTGACCTAAGATTTAGGGGTAGACCAGGCCTTAGTCATTTAATCCCTGTCTCATTTCCCATTTTTAAAATAGGAATAATAGTACTTCCTTTTGCCCACCTTTTGTCTGCCTCGGGTATTTAAATGGTATAAAAAATGTATAATGTGTCTACACAGTGCCTAGCATTGATCTCAGTTGGGCCTCTGGACATAGATAATGAGATAATAACAACAACAATAATAATAAAATGATTTTACATCATGACAGACTTGTAGATGCAAGATTTGGAATCTGAATGAGGTATGGGCAAACAGCATCTACAGTGGCCAAAAGAAGTACCCTATGGAGCTGGAAATTAGCAAGCAAATTAAGCATTGCAGAATTATATAATGAACACAGTGACCTGGCAAATGCAGGAAAAAATAACGCATAACACAAGAGCGGTGCCTGAGGATTTGGAGAACGGTCTTATCTTTGGGTCTGATCCTACAAAAAATTTTCCACATGCTTAACTTTGCTCACATGAGTAGTCCAATGTGGAACTAAATATGTGTTTAAGTTTTTGCAGGATCAGGGCCTACAAGATTATTTATTTTCTGACAAACATTTCTCATTATTTTATTTCCTTTTTTCCTCCAATCTTAAACTGAACTCTTAACAGTATATTTAATGTGTATGTAGGGTAGCACCTCTCCTGTCTTATCTCCATTTCCTCTTCTTTTTTCTTAAAAACCTCAAAGAATAATATTTGTAAATGAAAGAGAGGATTATTTCCTATAGTAAAGACTCTCATAAATTAAAGATGGGTGAGAACTACTTAACTGAGTTATTCAGTTTGTCCTCCTCCAAGGAAGGGTGTTTCCCCAACATGTATTCTTAAGTGCCTTGGTCAGCCTACTCTATCAATGGAGCTTCCACTAGTTCTCCAGTGAAATGGCGCCACAGCCCAATACATCACACTGAGGATGTTTTTCCTGATTCAGCCAATAGTACCATTTCCCATGTCATACCTTCATTGGTCTCTTCAGGGCTTCCTGAATGTCCACCCGCTTCCTCATAATGGTCTGGTCCAGTTTGCGTTCAAAGGCTAACAGGTCCATGTAGGCCTGGGACTCTGGAACCAACTCCCGGATCTGAAAAGGAAGCAGGGACTATCCAAACACTGGAGGCAAGGAATTCATCATATTCCAGGAACAGTAATACGTATATCTGTCCAGACCTTAGAGAGAGGGTTTGCTTAGCAGAAGTGATTGTCTCTAGGCAATACAAAGCATTTTAGATTTGTCTTTGTTTAAACAAGGGTCTCTCTACACTAGAAGAAAGGCATTTTTAAAAACAACTGTGTTGCCTTACACTTTTTGAAACCCTAGTATAGAATCATAGAATCTCAGGGTTGGAAGGGACCTCAGGAGGTATCTAGTCCAACCCCCTGCTCAAAGCAGGACCAACCCCAACTAAATCATCCCAGCCAGGGATATAAACCGGGCAAGTTGTATGTTAACATGTTATCGAGCTGAGATGAACCCTAGGCTCCTCCAGAGGCTTCAATATGACCAGCTAACAAGTGTTAACATGCAACTTGTCCTGCCTATACTACGGCTAGCTATACTAGCTAACACATTTTTTTAAAACATATCTTTTCCTAGTCTAGAAAAGCTCTAACAGGAGTTGGCAAGGAGTAGGGCATGAAGAGAGGGAGACAGGAAAGCGGTACACAGGAAAAGAGAGAGAGAGAGAGATTTGAACAAATGAGCTGGATGCTTGGCAAGGATCCTCCCCTTAAGCTACAGAGCCGACGACTGGAACTGGTTCCACATGTCCTTCAGCAGAACCTTTGTAGCAGGTCCCCACTCCCTGCCTGCACATGGTCCCCATTTCATGCTACTGCACAGAGGACTCCATGGAGCTGATGGAGTATGCAACACCCCACATCCAACCTCCCCACTTGATAAGAAGAACCTGGTTCCATAGGCACATGATTTGCCTCCTGGGATATGTTCTACACTGGGAAAATGCATCATCAGAAATTGTGTAAGCTGACATGCTGTTAAACATGACTTAGCACCTAGTGATAGGTTTAAGTGTAGTAGCCGTGTTAGTCTGTGTCAGCAAAATGAAAATAAGAAAGAAAAACTTGTAGCACCTTAGAGACTAACAAATTTATTTCAGCATAAGCTTTCGTGGGTTAGTACCCACTTCATCGGATGCGTGGAATGAAATATTCTTCAGACAGATATATATACAGTCGGAGAAACATGATGGTCCAGGTGTATAGACCAATCTTAAGAGGCTAATTAAGTGGGGAGGTTGGATGTGGGGTGTTGCTAATTAGCCTCTTAAGATTGGTCTATACACCTGGACCATCATGTTTCTCTGACTGTATATATATCTGTCTGAAGAATATTTCATTCCACGCATCCGATGAAGTGGGTACTAACCCACGAAAGCTTATGCTGAAATAAATTTGTTAGTCTCTAAGGTGCTACAAGTTTTTCTTTCTTATTTTCATTTAGCACCTAGTGTAGACAAAGATGAGTCGTGTTTTAAAATTTGTTCACTGGACCCTATGATTAATCATGACCTGCGAATATGTTTTTAAACTTGACTAGCCCTTCCTATACTAGATGTTAAGTTGTGTTTAACATCACATTAGTCAGCACATTTTCTACTGTGATGTATTTTCCCAGTGTAGAAATACTCTTAGAGCTTATAGATTGGTCACAGACTATCTACTCTTGGCAATACCTGATTTGTGGATAATTGTGAGGCAGGTAGCATTTTAAGACTTGTCTACACCTGGAGTTGTTCCTGATAAACTGAGCTTGACCAGTTGGGTTAAACTAAACACTTGAATAAGTGTGTCCAGACATGGAGTTAATTAGGAACAATTATTCAGGAACAACTCCATGTGCAGACAAGCCCAAAGAAGAAATGGGGTACAAACAATTCCTAGTTTAGTCTCTTGAGTCTCCCTGTCCATTTCTAATACTCACCCCAGCTCTCAACTAAACAAACAGCTAAAATATTTCTGTACTACAGCAGTAAAGGTAACTTGGCCAATATTTGCCACCTGTTATTGTTTATAATCTGCGGTATGCAGTTTGGATTTAGTACTTTGCACAAATAGATGGGCAATGATAGCATGGGCCTAGAAGGCATTATTACCAGGCCAACTTCCTCAGGGGCGTATACTCTACTGCACTGTCTGACAGGTGTTTCAGCATGCAGCATATCTGGTACAAACAGGTTCCTTGCACAGGAAGTAACTCCTGCCTCTGCCAAGTTCAGGCCTCCAATCAGTTGCTGTTACAGAAATACCATAACAAAGACTGGACTGTGTCACGAACCCTGCCCAAATCTTTATTTCTGCCATTCCTCTCGTTCCAGGCCAGCTCGTCATTCCAGGCCTTGCAGCCTAGGAGAACACTCATTAATTCAGCCGTTCAAGCCATGTATTCCACAAACCCTGGCGTCCCCATATCCATCCTGTCCCCATTGTTTCTTTGGGGCTGAGCCCTGAGTCCCCCTAATTCATTCCCTTGCACTGTATATGATGTGTGACAGAGCCCCATGACTTGCTAATAAGGCCTGGAGCCAGAGAAGTACCTTTTCTTTGTCCCATTAAACTCCATTCCTGTTCAGCTGTGATATAAACTGCTTAAAATGGTCATTTCTCTTATCTGACATTCTTCAGGAAAATGTTAGCAACACGTAAATAATAACTGAACATGAACATTCTGATGAGCCAAACCCACTCCAACACAGCAGCAGCACACACTGCACTGGGAAAACCCAGGAGATTCATCAATTATTTAGATAATGACACGGAGAGTACACTAATAAAGTCTGTGGATGATACCAAGCTGGGAGGGGTTGCAAGTGCTTTGGAGAATACAAAATGATCTATGAGGGAAGATTGAAAAAATAGGGTTTGTTTAGTCTGGAGAAGAGAAGACTGAGAGGGGACATGATAACAGTTTTCAAGCACATAATAGGTTGTTACAAGGAGGAGGAAAAAAAACTGTTCTCCTTAATCTCTGAGGCACAGGCGACACCAGGGGTATTGAGGGTCCGGGGGAGGCACCGGGGGCCAGAAGCGAAGGGAAGGAGTGGGGATCTGGGCCGCCATGGTCAAGAGGGTGCTGCTGGAAGGCACCTTGGCAGTCACCAGGAAGTTGACCGTGACTGTGGTGGCAAGGTGCGTCCCCCATCAGCAGTTACCAGTTGCCTACGCACTGAGGATAGGACAAGAAGCAATGGGCTTAAATTGCAGCAAAGGTGGTTTAGGGTGGACAGTAGGAAAAACTTTCTGTCAAGGTGGCTAAGCATTGGAATAAATTGCCTAGGCAGATTGTGGAATCTCCATCATTGGAAATTTTTAAGAGCAGGTTAGACAAACACCTGTCAGGGATGGTCTGGATAATACTTAGTCTTGCCATGAGTGCACAGGACTGGACTAGATAATCTATCAAGGTCCCTTCTAGTCCTACAATTCTATGATTTTTTGATACAGGAGCCTGACTACATAAGCCCATATCTTGTGGGCTTAAATCAAGACTGGATGTTTTTCTAAAATATATGTTCTAGTTCAAAGAGGAATTATTTTGTGGAAATTCTACAGCCTGTGTTATGCAGGAGGGCAGATTAGAGGATCACAGTGGTTCTTTCTGGGTTTAGAATCTATCATTTTAGAATTGGGACTGACCCTCTCTTTCAACCCCTCAACATTATATCCAATATCAGAGAAGGCCTAGGGTCTGGGACATCTTCAGTCAATCCTCCACCTCTGTGTCTGATAGTGGGAGCAATACCTGGTACCTCTTGCACTGTGTCTACCATGAGGATTGAACCCTAGGGCTCCAATCCATCTACCTATATGATGAAGCTGGAATGCAACATGGCCAAAAAGAAAAAAAATGTCAATGTCGTGTGCTACAGAAACCTCATATCCCTGGCCAGGACAGTCCCTCTCTATATGTCCCTGATGCACCTTCACCCGGAATACTGGTTTTATTCTGAGCACATTATTGCCAAACAGATATTGAAAAAGTGGAGGGAGTTTGGTGAAGAATAGGAAAAAATATTTTAGGTGTCTGGAGTGGCAAAGTTATTGGGAGAGGGAGGCCAGATAACAGTTATGATTATAAGATTTATTTAAAAAAACCAAGGGTGTTGGAAGGGACCTAAACCCTCCTGCTTCAGGGCATAAGCCAACCTCTAACTAGAGAGGGTTAGGAGAAAACTGTCTTTGGAGGCAGGTTATCCAATAGCTGCCTACCACAGGGTTTCTTATACCTTCATCTGAAGTAGTTGGTACTGAGTCTATCAGAGTCCAAATACTGGACTAGAATGGACCATTTTCTGAACCAGTATAGCACCTACTCTGCTAAGATGAGAGTAATATTGAATAGAATAACTGTATGAACAGAATTCCAAGTAGCAGCAGCCTTATAGTTAAGGTGGTTAACTATAACTCTAGGTAAGTCCAAAGCAGACTGCGAAGAGTTACAGAGGGATCTCTCCAAACTGGGTGATTGGGCAACAAAATGACAGATGAAATTCAATGTTGATAAATGCAAAGTAATGTACATTACAAAACATAATCCCAACTACCCATACAAAATGATGGGATCTAAATTAGCTCTTACCACTCAAGAAAGAGATCTTGGAGTCACTGTGGATAGTTCTCTGAAAACATCCACTCAATGTGCAGTGGCAGTCAAAAAAGCTAACAGAATGTTGGACATCATTAAGAAGACAGAAAATATCATATTGCTGCTATATAAATCCATGGTACCCCCACATCTTGAATACTGCATGCAGATGTGGTCGCCCCATCTCAAAAAAAAGGTATGTTGGAATTGGAAAAGGTTCAGAAAATGGCAACAAAAATTATGAGGGGCATGGAACGGCTTCCGTATGAAGAGAGATTAATAAGACTGGGACTTTTCAGCTTGGAAAAGGAACAACTAAGGGGGATATGCTAGAGGTTTATAAAATCATGACTGGTATGGAGAAAGTAAATGAAGTGTTATTTACTCCTTCTCATAACACAAGAACTAGAGGTCACCAAATGAAATTATTAGGCAGCAGATTTAAAACAAAAGGAAATATTTCTTCACACTATGTACAGTCAACCTGTGGAACTCTTTGCTAAAGGATGTTGTGAAGACCAAGATTATAAACAGAGTTCAAAAAAGAACTAGATAAATTCATGGAGGATAGGTCCAGCAATGGCTATTAGTCAGGATGAGAAGGTGGTGTCCTTAGCCTCTGTTTGCCAGAAGCTCGGAATGGGCGACGGGGGATGGATCACTTGATGATTACCTGTTCTGTTCATTCCCTCTGAAGCACCTGGCATTGGCCACTGTCAGAAGACAGGATACTGGGCTAGATGGACCTTTGGTCTTACCCAGTATGGCCGTTCTTATGTTCTTATATAGCTCTGTGATAGAATTGTCTCTCAGCCCTGGTCTACACTACGAGTTTAGGTCGAATTTATTAGCATTACATCGATTGATCCATGCACCCGTCCACACGACGAAGCCATTAACATCGACGTCTAGGGCTCTTAAAATCGATCTCGCCACTCCACCCCCAACGAGGGGATTAGCGCTAAAATCGATATCGCCGACTCGAACTAGGCTTAGTGTGGACACAATTCGACGGTATTGGCCTCCTGGATCTATCCCACTGTGCAACATTTGACCGCTCTGGACAGCAGTCTGAGCTCGAATGCTCCGCCCAGGTAGAGAGGAAAAGCCCCGCGAACTTTTGAATTTCATTTCCTGTTTGGCCAGCATGGTGAGCTGTCAGATCTCATCAGCAGACCATGATGGAGTCCCAGAACCGAAGATGAGATCCAGCATGGACTGAGCGTGAGGTACGCGATCTGATCGCAGTATGGGGAGACGAAACCGTGCTAGCAGAGCTACGGTCCAAAAGAAGAAATGCCAATACATATGCCAAAGTCTCCAAGGGCATGCAGGACAGAGGCTACAACAGGGACGCGCAACAGTGCCGCGTGAAAATTAAGGAGCTCAGGCAAGCCTACCAAAAAACCAGAGATGCAAACAGCCGCTCTGGGTCAGAGCCCCAGACATGCCGCTTCTGTGACGAGCTGCATGCCATTCTAGGAGGTGCAGCCAGCACTGACCCACCCATGTGGTATGACTCCGTATGTGGATCATCAGAAACCACAGAGGAGCATTTTCGGGGAGAGGAAGATGATGATAATGATGCTCAAAATAGCACACAGACACAGCAAGGAAGTGGAGAAGCCCTTTTCCCCGACAGCCAGGAACTCTTTGTCACCCTGGAGCCAGTACCCTACGAACCCACCCAAGGCGTGCTCGATGCCAGAGAAGGGACCTCTGGTGAGTGTACCTCTGTTAAATTAATACATGTTTTATAAGCAAGCGTGTTTAATGATTAATTCGCGGCCAGTACAGCTACAGGTACTGGAAAAATCTGTTAACATGTTCGGGGATGGAGAGGAAATCCTCCGGGGACATCTCCAGAAAGATCTCCTGGATGTACTCCCAAAGCCTGTGCAAAAGGTTTCTGGGGAGGGCAGCCTTATCCTGTGCTCCGTGGTAACACACTCTACCACGCCAGGCCAGTAGCACGTAGTCTGGAATCATTGCTTTGCAAAGCATGGTGGCGTATGGTCCCGGTGTTTGCTGGCATTCAAGCAACATCCATTCTTTATCTGTCTGTGTTATCCTCAGAAGAGTGATATCATTCATGGTCACCTGGTTGAAATAGGGGAATTTTATTAAGGGGGTATTCAGAGGGGTCCGTTCCTGCTGGGCCGTTTGCCTGTGGCTGAATGGAAATCTTCCCTGCTGTGACCCACGCGGTGGGGGGAGGGGGAACAGCGAACATCTTGGATGTGTGTGTGTGTGTGTGGGGGGGGTCGATTAGGTTTGCGCTGCACGTTAACCCGAAAACCGCCACCCCTCCCTTTTCAATTGCCAACCAGTTTTAAATTGCCAGCCCAAAGGCTGTTTGTTATGGGAAATGAGGGGGTTGCTGTTTGAAAACAATCCCACATGTTATGAAGCTTAAAGAAGCCTATAGACTGTGGCTTACCATGGCTGCCTGCAAGCCGAATTCTGTTGCCCGCCGGACCTGCTTGTGTGATCTCTCACACCAAACCGGCAGACCCTCAATATAACAGGCAAAGTGCAACCTTGGACCAAATGCACATGTGATATGTAATGTTTGGAGCATTGTTCTCTAATATGTGTCTTTTAAACTACTCCTCTCCCGTTTGTTTCCTCCCGCAGCTGCAAATGTTTCAACGCCACCCCTTTCATCACCGTCCCAGAGGCTAGCGAAGATTAGAAGTTAAAAAAAAAAGGAATCGAGATGATATGTTCACAGAGCTCTTGCAATCCTCCCACACTGATGGATATCAAGCACGTCCTATCAAGCTGATCAATAATGCCTCATTGTAGCCTTGTGCTCCTCATCTATCTGTATCCACTTGCTGTCTCTTGTCTGAAGGGTGTAAGCTGGGACAGGGACCCGCTCTCTGTTCTGTGCTTGCTCAGGGGAGTGGTCCAGGACTGGGACTCCTAAGCATCACCACATCAAGTACTCAAAATAGATCCAGATTCTTTTAGCATCAAACAACAGACCAGAATATTGGGGACTGCAGCAGCCAAAAATGAAATACTTTTGACAAAGACTCATGCGGAAAAATCTTTTCCACTTCACTGTAAAGTTTTCCATGTTGAAGGCTTTCAGCTCTCCAGTGAAATTCAATGGATCGCTCAAGAAAATCATTATTAGAATTGAACAAAGTGCAATCATCCAAACTGTCAGGGTCAGAGAGCTCAGAACTGAAGGCAAGATTTATCTCTGGCAGTGTGATAGGAGATCTGTAGGAAATGGCAGATGAACTGGAGGCTCTAATGTCAATGCCAAAAGATCTGAGGCCCAGGCCGCAGTTATTAATATTATATGAGCTCTGTCCCTTGTTAAAATCATGACACTCATGGGATAAGTGACACTGGAAGAAAGACACGTAGGAATCTCTGCTCCCACCCAGAAGAAAGGCATCAGTCAGGGCCCCATACTCTGATCACCCCAGGAATAGATTAGAGAACACTGAATTTTCCCTCACTGCAAACAGGTAAACCTTTAGTTTTCCTCGCTCGTATAAAAATATAGCCATTATCTCAGTCTTCAGAGACCACAAGTGCTGGGAATTGCATTTTGGCTTGGATTGCCTGCTAAAGTATTGTTTGCTTGGTGATGCTCAGCCATTGGCAACACCGGATGATGGATGCTTCACTCCCTAACTGCCTCCTGATATGCCAAATGAGAGTGAGCTCCTCCTTGATGGTTGAGACAGTATATAAATGTGGTATTACCTGTCAACACCTGAATATTAGGATATGTTTAATTATGGTAGAACTCAGTTTCCCACATGTAGAAGGATGTTTGAGAGCTAACCAAATGTCTCTTAACTCCAACACATTTATATGCAATTTGGCCTTCCTGGGATTTCACAGAACTTGAATACTGAGTTGGTCCTGGTTTGCTCCTCAACGCATGTCTAAAGTGTGTACCATACTTTCACTTTCAATGAGGAGGGAATAGTGAGGAGCACCACTTTGCACCCATATTCGGATATTATCCACCACTAGAAATCTTTGAATCTGAATGGTAAATTACCAAATGAAAGTTAGTGCTTGATGCACAGGCCTCAGATTTGTAGAGGTTTTACTCAAGGTCTAGGAAATGGAGTGACCTGGGTATACAATCCCATGAACTCTAGAAATTTGAAGTAATAGCTCATGGATTGATGAGACAAAGATCTAACCAGATTGATTGTTTTGAATTTCTTGAAATCTGTCTGAATTTGCAGATTGAGCCAAGAACAGCCTTTAGGAAAGAGAGTCTCAGTGGTGTAAAAATAAATTTGTTACAGCAAATCATAGGACTCAACAACTGGAACAGAGAGCAGATTTACTGAACAGCTAGTCACACATTCTGAGCACTGAACCCTTATAGTGATGAAGAAATGATTAAACATATATTCCTGGCTGCTACTGCTAGGTACTTTGAGAAGACTCCTGAACGTAAGAATGGCCATACTGGGTCAGACCAATGGCCCATCTAGCTCAGTATCCTGTCTTCCAACAGTGACCAGTGCCAGATGTTTCAGAGGGAATAAACAGAACAGGTCAATTTTGAGTGATCCATCCCCTGTCATGCATTGCCAACTTCTGGGAATTGGAGGTTTAGGGATACCTGAAGCATGGGGCTGAGTCCCTGACCACCTTGGCTGATAGCCATTGATAGACTATTCTCCATGAACTCACCTAATTCTTTTTTGAGCCAAGTTATACTGGTGGCCTACACAGCATCCCCTGGCAATGAGTTCCACAGATTGACTCTCTGTTGTCTGAAGAAGTACTTCCTTATGTTTGTTTTAAACCTGCTGCCTATTAATTTCAATGGGTGACCCCTGGTTCTTGTGTTATGTGAAGTGGTAAATAACACTTCTTTATTCACTTTCTCAACACTAGTCATGATTTTTTAGACCTCTATCATATCTCACCCACCCTCCCATCATCTCTTTTCCAAGATGAACAGTCCCAGTCTTTTTAATCTCTCTTCCATACCCCTAATAATTTTTGTTGCACTTCTCTATACTTTTTTGATTTCTAATATATATTTTTGAGATGTGGTGACCATAACTGCACGCAGTATTCAAGGTGTGGGCATACCAGGGATTTATATAGCGGCATTATGATATTTTCTGTCTTATCTATCCCTTTTCTAATGGTTCCTAACATTGGTGGGTTTTTTTGACTGCCGCTGCACATTGAGTGGATGTTTTCAGAGAATTATCCACAATGACTCCAAGATCTCTTTCTTGAGTGGTACCATCTAATTTAGACCCCATCATTTCATATGTATAGTGGGGATTATGTTTTCCAATGTGCATTACTTGGCACTTAGCAGCACTGAATTTCATCTGCCCTTTTGTTCCCCAGGTTTCTGAGATCCTTTTGTAACTCTTTGCAGTCTGCTTTGGACTTAACTACCTTGAGTAATTTTGTATCGTCTGCAAATTTTGCCACTCCACTGTTTATTCCTCCATCACCCTTGTCCACATGTTTGTTTACCCCTTCAAAGAATTCTAACAGATTGGTGAGGTATGATTTCCCTTTACAAAAGTTGTGTTGAATCTTCCCCAACAAATTGTGTTCTTCTGTATGTCTGATAATTCTGTTCTTTACTATAGTTTCAAACAATTTGCCTGGTACTGAAGTTAGGCTTATTGGCATGTAATTGCCAGGATCGTCTCTGGAGCCTTTTTTAAAAAGCAGCGTCACTTTAGCTATTTACCAGCTGTCTGGTACAGATTCTGATTTAAGCGATAAGTTACATATCACAGTTAGTAGTTCTGCTGTTTTAGATTTGGGTTCCTTCAGAACTCCCGTGTGAATACCATCTTGTACTTGTGACATGTTACTGTTTAATTTATCAATTTGTTCCAAAACCTCCTCTGCTGACACCTCAATCTGGGACAGTTCCTCAGATCTGTCAGCTAAAAAGAATGGCTTGGGCGTGGGAATCTCCATCACATCCTCTGCAGTGAAGATCGATGCAAAGAATTCATTTAGTGTCTCTGTAACAGCATTGCCTTCCTTGAGTGCTCCTTCAAAACCTTGATCATCCAGTGGCCCCACCGATTTAAAAAAAAAATTGCTGTTAGTTTGTGTGTCTTCTGCTAGTTGCTCTTCAAATTCTTTTTTGGCCTGCCTAATTATACGTTTACACTTGACTTGCCAGAACTTATGCTCCTTTCTATTTTCCTCAGTTGGATCTGACTTCTACTTTTTAAAGGATGCCTTTTGCCTACAACTGCTTGTACTCTCTTGTTGAAAAAATGTAGCATTTTTTTGTCCTTCCCTCCTCCACTCCCCCCCAGTCGAGGGTATACATTTAGTTTGAGCCTCTGTTATGGCATTTTAAAATAGTTTCCATGCAGCTGGCAGGCATTTCACACTAGTGATTGTTTCTTTTAATTTCCATTTAACTAGCTTCCTCATTTTTGTGTAGTTCCCCTCCAGACCAGAAAAGAAGACAAAAGATGGACTGGATACATGGACTTGAATTGAGAAGTTAAAATATTTGCCACAGATGCCGCAATAAGATTCTCCAGCATCTTGTAAAAAATCCCCAAAACTTAAATTATGTCAGTGGTGAAGCAGTAACACTATCAATAAGGGGGCGGAGGGAGCAGGCATCTATTTGTGATATCTTCTTCATCTCTTTGAAGTGATCTCTGGAAGCATCATTACTGAGGTTCTGTGATTCTAACCAGAATCCTTTCAATAACACAATGAAGATGATCTTTGCTGGAAGGCTGGTTGAGAGAAACCCCAAAACTGAGCTTTTTCAAAGTATTATCAATTTTTGAACTAAAAAGACTCAATCCTTCAACTGGAAGATCTTTGACATTAGCCTTGACATTAAGTAGCAGACTGGAGCTCTTCAGCCAGACATTATTTCTCAAAGTGGCACACCCCGCTGTGAATGAGAAGCCATATCCATCACTCACTGAGTGACTGGTTTAACTCTTGCTCACTCTCAAATAACCTTGCCTTCCTTCATGAACTGCTCTGGAAGGTGTTCAAGCAAAGATGCTATCATGTTCAAGGGGCAGAACCCATACAAGGCAAGATGACAGTTGATAACTAGCTATCTTTATCTGAATGGTAGCCTAGGAGTATGCCTTGCAGCCAAGGATTTCCCTTTTCCTCATATCTTGTCTGGAGTACCTATTTTGAAGCTCTACAAGGCTCCTTCTGTGACTGCAGATACCACAATGCTTCTGGAGCTATGATTGAACTTGGTAAGTCTTGGCAACATCTGCACAATTACTGGAGTAAGCCAGAAATCCTCTGCTGGCTCAGAGAGACCGTTTTGCTGATTGATATGGCCCACCTTATCCCTGGAGCAAGTCACGAAGATGTCATTCTCAAAAGCCTCTGTAATTCTGCAGATCAGGACCTAGAAGTTCTTAAAATGGTCAAGAGGCCAAGTTTATGTGGATGCCACTATGTCATCATCTTTATTTGACCCATCAGACTCCTCTGAATCCAGTGATTCTTCATCTAAGATGGGAAAGATGCAGACTATGAAGGATCCTTCTCAGAGGGCACATGGGCTGGGATCACAGAGGACAGGCCAAAGAGGCTGATGAATCCTAGGTGTCTTATTCCTTTGTGACACTGTAATGGTGGTTGTCACAAGGTCAACATGGGGAGAGGGATAGCTCAGTGGTTCGAGCATTGGCCTGCTAAACCCAGGGTTGTGAGTTCAATCCTTGAGGGGGCCATTTAGGGATCTGGGGCAAAAATCTGTCAGGGGACAGTACTTGGTCCTGCTAGTGAAGGCAGGGGACTGGACTCGATGACCTTCAAGTTCTAGGAGATATAATATATGGAGATATGCCTATTAATTATATGATATTATATTAACATTACCATGGTGTACAAGCAGCAAAAGCACAGGGAGGCATTCAGCTACCCAATGGGGCTGCTACCTGAAAGCCAGATGCTCATGGATTGTTCCAGATCAGAGACCCCTCAGAATGAGCCTCACAATGCATCTGATATCATGGCGCAGATGCTATGGTAATGGTACCTAGATAGATCCCTGATGACAACGGGGCCGACACTGTGGGATCAGCAATCTGGGAGTTTGTATCCTAGTTTAACTCTCGGTGCAGAAGACTCAGGAGGAATAAATACATAAAAGCCTGTTTAGACACCACAGAGAAAGGAAACGAAACATGGAGGAAAGCTAGCTTTTCCCTGGCAAGAGTTCTGACTCATAAAGCTTTCACATGATCTGGTGCTAAAGCACACCCAGCTGGCTCACTAATGCTAAAACCCGCTCCAGAGCCTCAGCATCCATTCAGTCTGAAGGGTTTGGTGCTGAATAAAACTTCCAGCCATCAAGATCCTTCTTCTCCAGAGATGCCCGAGGGCTTGAACTCAATGGGTCAACTGACCTCAAACTTCTGAGTGTAATTCAGAACCAAATAAATATTGGTTTCATTCTTTTATTTCCTCTTGGGTTTCTGCACTGAGGACATTGAGGGTCTACTGGGCACACATTCAGCCTGTTCTTCAGAATAAGATCAGTTGATTTTTAATATCTCTTCAAAAAGGAATAGACAGAGCCAAGACCCCCAATTCTAGCAAGCCTGAGTAGGAAGCTGGTTCACACCTACCACTTGTGAGCAAATGAACCTGTCTCAGACATTTCAGACCGTGCATATACTGTACAAAAGGCCAACATTTTTGTATTACAAGAGGCACAGCACTTTAAGTCCAACTTCTTGTCAGCCATTGAACTGACTGAAACCAGCAGTCCTGAATGGCAAACTGCAACTAGGTCAGTATACGCAATGCTACTGCAGTGATCAAATGGAATGAAGGGGTACTTGGGTTCAATGCTCCTTAGATACCCTTTGTTCATATATTCTAATAAGCAAGGGAGTAGGCATGTGTAATCAACACTACTTCAAAGAGGGCTCTGTGCTTGACACATCCCAGAAATGTCCCAAATAGAAAGACCCATAAACATGGTAAATGCAATTCATGGTGGGCACTCATGATAACTGATCAATACCATTCTTGACCCTGTGAAAGGCAATGTGATATTGCATGCAGGAGTTATACAAGAGTTCACCACTCAGTCAGAGTAATCAGTCAGCCATGAGTAATTCATCCTAACATGGGCAAATCTCAGCAACACTTTATCCAGGATCTTAGTATCTGCTAAAAAAAAATCTATCCTGTTTAGGATTTTGTTTATGTTTATGATAACAAAGTAAAAGCAGGCTCTAGATCATTGGTCTATAAAGCAGGACTACAGGAAGAGTACTAGGTCATCAATCATTAGTGGCTCTTGACAGACGGACTAATGAGGGTGATCCTGTAGGTCCTTTTCAATGAAGCACGTTTCTTCACTGACAGCACAGCACCAATGAGCTAAGCCATCTCTCTGGTACATATCCATGACGCACTTGGGAGTCCAGGGCCTTGACCAAGTTAAAACTCATCAACCATAGAATACAGTCAGCTCCAAGGAAGGCTGCATTTTCTTCTCCCCACTTTGAATGTGAATTATCTCTCAATCTGCTTCTCTTTGAGAAGCAATGTGCTCAGTACGGGGAGTCAAGATTCCTGGCCTGACTTTGGTACGGATTCACTCTGAGGCCTCTGACTCATATGACTGACTCATCATGGAGAGAGACCGGGTTTGAGAATATCAGCACCAGCTGTAGACCATGCAGTATAAGAAGGGTTGGGGAAATGTGTTAAAGCAGTAGTAGCAACAAAGTTCATTGAGCCACCACGAAACCAACAACAGAAGTGAGAGAGAGCCATGACACTAGCAACAATGGGACTACATTGGAATCCAACAGAAGTGATAAAGTCTGGGACGATGTGAGGAAGCACCATAGCTGCAGCACTTCCAGAGGCTGAACAGAAATCATTTTTTCACACCGACTGGACAAGGGAATAGAAATGAGATGCAACTGCTTCCTAATGAACACTGATTGTAGACATACTTGTCTGAGATCATCTGGCCTTATTCAGTGGCTCCTCTGGCTTACTGGGCTCAAACGTTTTATCACAATTATAGCTTTAGCACAGCTAGTAAGTAAAATAAGTCTCTTGTGCTGCCACCATTGTTCCCTCACAGCCGTGTTTATTATTAATTATTATTACTACTAAACATTTATAATGCAGTACTCAGTAGAAACCAGGTGGGGTTCTAGAAACATATAATAAATGACAGTCTCTGCCCCAAACAGCTTGTAACCTAAAAGACAAGGCTTAATAAGACAAGCAAGTGACAAGTGGGCTGGGGCAGAGAGGGTAACAAATATGATAGGATGAGCACAATTCTTAGCCAATCATTAGCAATGGTCACAGCTTGTTGTCAGGTTGCAGTTGCTACAGGCATTACAGAAGAGATGAGTTTTGATGATGTAATGGGAGGAGATGGTAGTTAAAGTTATGCTTATGGACAGGATAAGCTCCCCCAAAAATATGATGTACAGGGAGAAAAAGAGAGGGCCAGGACAGAGCTCTAAGGAATGCCCATCAAAAGAGGGAGAGATGAGGAGGAGGACCTACTCAACAAGACACTGAAAGAGAGATCTGAAAGGCAGGAGGAGAACCATGAGAGAACAGAGTCATGAAAGCCAGGGGATGACATGATTTTGAGAAGAAGAGCATCAACTGTATGTCAAAGTAGCTGATTGGTCAAGAAGGATAAGTATGAAATCAGGAAGAAGTCAGAGACCTTAGCGAGACCAATGCATACAGTGGAACCTCAGAGTTATAAACAACAGAGACACAAACTGACCAGTCAACCATGCAACTCATTTGGAAACAGAAGTTCACAATCAGGCAGCAGCAGAGACCAAAAAAAAAAAGGAAAATACAGTACAGTAATGTGTTAAACATAAACTACTACAAAAATAAAGGGAATATTTAAAAAAAGATTTGACAAGGTAAGGAAACTGTTTCTGTGCTTGTTTCATTTAAATTAAGATGGTTAAAAGCAGCAATTTTCTTCTTCATAGTAAAGTTTCAAAGCTGCATTAAGTCAATGTTCAGTTGTAAACTTTTGAAAGAACAACCCATAACATTTTGTTCAGAGTTAGAAACATAGTCACCATTCCCAAGGTGGTCATAACTCTGAGGTTCTACTGTATTTGTACTTTGAGGAGAGGAACCTGAAGGAAGTGGGAGGTGAGGGCAGGATGAGAAAAGTCAAGAAATGGGAGGGAATGGGGGTTACTGAGGCAGGTGGAGGGGTTAGAGGAGGAGAGCAGAGTCTGTGACAGGCAAGAGGGGGAAGACGAGAGAGTGATGGGGAGGGGAGAGGTCACATCGGGATTCACAGATGCAGAAGGGCCTGTAGGAACCATTATGATTATTTCGCCTGACCTCCTGCATAACAAAGGCCTGATAAGCTCATCCAGTGATGCCTTTATCCAGTCCATCACTTCCAGCTGAGCTAGAGTGCGTCTGTCAGAAAGAGATGCCCAGATATGATTTTCAGATTCCAAATAACTGAGAATCCACCTTATCCATAGGTCAGTTTTTCCATGGTAGTTCTCACTGATCAAAAATGTATGTCTTATTTCTAGTCTGAATCTGTCTAGCTTCAGCTTCCAGCCAGTGGCTCTCATTCTGTTTTTGTCCCTTGGATCAGAGACACTCCATCATCAAAAATCTTCTCCTCATTTAGTATTTATAGACTGTGATAAAGTCAAGTCTTAACTTTCTCTTAGTTAAACTAAATAGACTGGGTTTGTTGATTTTTTCTTTGCAGAAACTGGTAAGATTCTGCATGGACAGCAATGAGAAGAAGGGCTTTAAGAGGGAGTCAAAAGTGGCAAAGAGGACTGCGAGTATGACAGTCCATCAGTATGGAGAAGGAGAGTTTGGCCAGGAAGATAGAAGATCTGAAGGAGAAGAGAACAATTTTGTATAAGTCCGCATGATCCATGGGACTTCCATCAGAGAAACTCAGCAATATGGCAGCAGGAGCAGAGGCAGTAGATGATGTGGAAGAGCCAGAGCACGGGGGTTGCCAGGACAGACCTTGTGGCATATGAGGGAGGCAACCAAGTCAAAGGTGGTGGCAAGTGAAAACTGGAGGGAATCATGGATTGGAGTCAGTAGAGCAGAGGGAAGGAGAAAAGTCATTGACACTGATGGGACTGGAAGTCCCAGAAGGAGTGGGGAAATGGCGATATTGAAAGAGATGAGCCAGCGGTTGTAGAGGACGAACTCTGTGATAAAGAGATCAGAAGGCTGTGCTTGGTGAAGAGCAAGTCAAATGAGTGGTGATTATGATGAGCAGGTCAAGGTAAAGGAGAGGAGACAGGTGCCTAACGTATCTGATAGGTTGTCAATATGGAATATGAAGTCAACATGGATGGATGTGGCAAACTGTGATGACAGGAAGATCATAGAATCATAGAATATCAGGGTTGGAAGGGGCATCAGGAGGTCATCTAGTCCAACCCCCTGCTCAAAGCAGGACCTAATCCCCAACTAAATCATCCCAGCCAGGGCTTTGTCAAGCCTGACCTTAAAAACCTACAAGGAAGGAGATTCCACCACCTCCCTAGGTAACCCTTCCAGTGCTTCACCACTTTCCTAGTGAAAAAGGTTTTCCTAATATCCAACCTAAACCTCCCACACTGCAACTTGAGAGCATTAGAATCATAGAATCATAGAATCATAGAATCTCAGGGTTGGAAGGGACCTCAGGAGGTCATCTAGTCCAACCCCCTGCTCAAAGCAGGACCAACCCCAACTAGATCATCCCAGCCAGGGCTTTGTCAAGCCTGACCTTAAAAACCTACAAGGAAGGAGACTCCACCACCTCCCTAGGTAACCCATTCCAGTGCTTCACCACCCTACTAGTGAAAAAGTTTTTCCTAATATCCAACCTAAACCTCCCCCTCTGCAACTTGAGACCATTACTCCTTGTTCTGTCATCTTCTACCACTGAGAACAGTCTAGATCCATCCTCTTTGGAACCCCCTTTTAGGTAGTTGAAAGCAGCTATCAAATCCCCCCTCACTCTTCTCTTCTGCAGGCTAAACAATCTCAGTTCCCTCAGCCTCTCCTCATAAGTCATGTGCTCCAGCCCCCTAATCATTTTTGTTGCCCTCCGTTGGACTCTTTCCAATTTATCCACATCCTTCTTGTAGTGTGGGGCCCAAAACTGGACACAGTACTCCAAATGAGGCCTCACCAGTGCCGAATAGAGGGGAATAATCACGTCCCTCGATCTGCTGGAAATGCCCCTACTTATACAGCCCAAAATGCCGTTAGCCTTCTTGGCAACAAGGGCACACTGTTGACTCATATTCAGCTTTTCGTCCACTGTAACCCCTAGGTCCTTTTCTGCAGAACTGCTGCCCAGCCATTCGGTCCCTAGTCTGTAGCAGTGCATGGGATTCTTCCGTCCTAAGTGCAGGACTCTGCACTTGTCCTTGTTGAACCTCATCAGATTTCTTTTGGCCCAATCCTCTAATTTGTCTAGGTCCCTCTGTATCCTATCCCTACCCTCCAGCGTATCAACCACTCCTCCCAGTTTAGTGTCATCTGCAAACTTGCTAAGGGTGCAGTCCACACCATCCTCAAGGTCGTTGATGAAGATATTGAACAAAACCGGCCCCAGCACCAACCCTTGGGGCACTCCACTTGATACCAGCTGCCAACTAGACATGGAGCCATTGATCACTACCCGTTGAGCACGACCATCCAGCCAGTTTTCTATCCACCTTACCGTCCATTCATCCAGCCCATACTTCTTTAACTTGCTGGCAAGAACGCTGTGCGAGACTGTATCAAAAGCTTTGCTAAAGTCAAGAAATAGCACATCCACTGCTTTCCCCTCATCCACAGAGCCAGTTATCTCATCATAGAAGGCAATTAGGTTAGTCAGGCATGACTTGCCCTTGGTGAATCCATGCTGACTGTTTCTGATCACTTTCCCCTCCTTTAAGTGGTTCAAAATTGATTCCTTGAGGACCTGTTCCATGATTTTTCCAGGGATTGAGGTGAGACTGACTGGCCTGTAGTTCCCCGGATCTTCCTTCTTCCCTTTTTTAAAGATGGGCACTACATTCGCTTTTTTCCAGTCATCCGGGACCTCCCCCGATTGCCATGATTTGTCAAAGATAATGGCCAATGGCTCTGCAATCACATCGGCCAACTCCTTTAGCACCCTCGGATGCAGTGCATCCGGCCCCATGGACTTGTGTTCGTCCAGCTTTTCTAAATAGTCCCGAACTACTTCTTTCTCCACAGAGGGCTGGTCACCTCCTCCCCATACCGTGCTGCGGAGTGCAGCCATCTGGGAGCTGCCCTTGTCTGTGAAGACAGAGGCAAAAAAAGCATTGAGTACACTAGCTTTCTCCACATCCTCTGTCACAAGGTTCCCTCCCTCATTCAGCAAGGGGCCCACACTTTCCTTGACTTTCTTCTTGTTGCTAACATACCTGAAGAAACCCTTCTTGTTACTCCTAACATCTCCAGCTAGCTGCAACTCCAAGTGTGATTTGGCCTTCCTAATTTCACTCCTGCATGCCTGAACAATATTTTTATACTCCTCCCTGGTCATTTGTCCAATCTTCCACTTCTTGTAAGCTGCTTTTTTGTGTTTAAGACGAGCAAGGATTTCACTGTTAAGCCAAGCTGGTCGCCTGCCATATTTACTTTTCTTTCCTCACATCGGGATGGTTTGTTCCTGCAACCTCAATAAGGTTTCTTTAAAATACAGCCAGCTTTCCTCGACTCCTTTCCCCCTCATGTTATTCTCCCAGGGGACCTTGCCCATCAGTTCCCTGAGGGAGTCAAAGTCTGCTTTTCTGAAGTCCAGGCTCTGTATTCTACTGTTCTCCTTTCTTCCTTGTGTCAGGATCCTGAACTCGACCATCTCATGGTCACTGCCTCCCAGGTTCCCATCCACTATTGCTTCCTCTACTATTTCTTCCCTGTTTGTGAGCAGCATGTCAAGAAGAGCTTTTCCCCTAGTTGGTTCCTCCAGCACTTGCACCAGGAAATTGTCCCCTACACTTTCCAAAAACTTCCTGGATTGTCTGTGGACCGCTGTATTGCTCTCCCAGCAGATGTCGGGGTGATTAAAGTCACCCATGAGAACCAGGGCCTGTGATCTAGTAACTTCTGTTAGTTGCTGGAAGAAAGCCTCGTCCACCTCATCCCCCTGGTCTGGTGGTCTGTAGCAGACTCCCACCACGACATTACCCTTGCTGCTCACACTTCTCAATTTAATCCAGAGACTCTCAGGTTTTTCTGCAGTTTCATTCTGGAGCTCTGAGCAGTCATACTGCTCTCTTACATACAACGCAACTCCCCCACCTTTTCTGCCCTGCCTATCCTTCCTGAACAGTTTATATCCATCCATCACAGTACTCCAATCGTGTGAGTTATCCCACCAAGTCTCTGTTATTCCAATTACGTCATAATTCCTTGACTGTGCCAGGACTTCCAGTTCTCCCTGCTTGTTCCCCAGGCTTCTTGCATTTGTGTATAGGCATTTAAGATAACTCACCGATTGTCCTGCTGTCCCAGTATGGGGCAGGAGCCCTCCCCTCTTGCACTCACCTACTTGTGCTTCCTCCCGGTATCCCACTTCCCCACTTACCTCGGGGCTTTGGTCTCCTTCCCCCGGTGAACCTAGTTTAAAGCCCTCCTCACTAGGTTGGCCAGCCTGCTTCCAAAGATGCTCTTCCCTCTCTTCGTCAGGTGGAGCCCGTCTCTGCCTAGCACTCCTTCTTCTTGGAACACCATCCCATGGTCAAAGAATCCAAACCCTTCTCTCCGACACCATCTGCGTAGCCATTCGTTGACTTCCACGATTCGACGGTCTCTACCCCGGCCTTTCTGTCTCCTTGTTCTGTCATCTGGTACCACTGAAAACAGTCTAGATCCATCCTCTTTGGAACCCCCTTTCAGGTAGTTGAAAGCAGCTATCAAATCCCTCCTTATTCTTCTCTTCTGGAGACTAAATAATCCCAGTTCCCTCAGCCTCTCCTCATAAGCCATGTGCCCATGCCCCCTAATCATTTTTGTTGCCCTTTGCTGGACTCTTTCCACTTTTTCCACATCCTTCTTGTAGTGTGGGGCCCAAAACTGGACACAGTATTCCAGATGAGGCCTCACCAATGCCGAATAGAGGGGAATGATCACATCCCTCGACCTGCTGGCAATGCTCCTACTTATACAGCCCCAAATGCTGTTAGCCTTCTTGGCAACAAGGGCGCACTGTTGACTCATATCCAGCTTCTCATCCACCGTAACCCGTAGGTCCTTTTCTGCAGAACTGCTGCCTAGCCACTCGGTCCCTAGTCTGTAGCAGTGCATGGGATTCTTCCGTCCTAAGTGCAAGACTCTGCACTTGTCTTTGTTGAACCGCATCAGATTTCTTTTGGCCCAATCCTCTAATTTGTCTAGGTCCCTCTGTATCCTATCCCTACCCTCCAGCATATCTACCATTCCTTCCAGTTTAGTGTCATCTGAAATCTTGCTGAGGGTGCAATCCACGCCATCCTCCAGATCATTACAGATATTGAACAAAACCGGCCCCAGGACCGACCCTTGGGGCACTCCGCTTGATATCGGCTGCCAACTAGACATGGAGCTATTGATCACTACCCGTTGAGCCCGACGATCTAGCCAGCTTTCTGTCCACCTTATAGTCTATTCATCCAGCCCATACTACTTTAACTTGCTGGCAAGAATACTGTGGGAGACCGTATCAAAAGCTTTGCTAAAGTCAAGGAATAACATGTCCACTGCTTTCCCCTCATCCACAGAGCCAGTTATCTCATCATAGAAGGCAATCAGGTTGGTCAGGCATGACTTGCCCTTGGTGAATCCATGCTGACTGTTCCTGATCACTTTCCTCTCCACTTTCCTCTCCTCGAAGTGCTTCAGAATGGATTCCTTGAGGACCTTCTCCACGATTTTTCCACTGACTGAGGTGAGGCTGACTGGCCTATAGTTCCCCGGATCCTCCTTCTTCCCTTTTTTAAAGATGGACACTACATTAGCCTTTTTCCAGTCATCCGGGACCTCACCCGATCGCCACGAGTTTTCAAAAATAATAGCCAATGGCTCTGCAATCACATCCGCCAACTCCTTTAGCACCCTCGGATGCAGTGCGTCCGGCCCCATGGACTTGTGCTCATCCAGCTTTTCTAAATAGTCCTGAACCACTTCTTTCTCCACAGAGGGCTGGTCACCTCCTCCCCATACTGTTGCTGCCCAGTGCAGTAGTCTGGGAGCTGACCTTGTTCGTGAAGACAGAGGCAAAAAAAGCACTGAGTACATTAGTTTTTTCCACATCCTCTGTCACTAGGTTGCCTCCCCCATTCAGTAAGGGGCCCACACTTCCCCTGACCTTTTTCTCATTGCTAAAATATGGAGAAACAGGAATCAGAGTCAGAGAAGAAGGTGGATGTGGGAGGAGCTGGGTGGGCGGGGAAGGGGAAAAGGAGAGAGAGGACATGGAAGGGGAGAAGACAGAAGAGTCAGATGAGTGCTGCTCAGGGGAGAAGGCATGAAGAGCTGGAGGCAGAGGAGGGGAGCATGGCACCCCATTATGTTCCTTTTGGGACAATTCAAGGAAGGGACTTTGAGAGAAGTGGCCACCGAGAGAGAGAGAGAGAGAGAGAGAGAGAGTCAGTCTACAGAGGCTGTCAGATGGGGGATCCAGGTCTTGAGAACCAAGAGACCACAGGGAACAGAGGATGAAGAGGTGATGGATGGCTGTGATCTTTTTTTGAGATGGAACTGGCATTCAGAGAGAACAGGAGAAGACAAGGAGGGCATGGGAGCAAGTGGGATAGGTATAAGGTTTGAAAAAGACCATGAGGTGGAGGTGATGTGAGGGAAAGAGTGAGGGAAGAGGAAGGAACAGATTTGAAGTTAATGTTGCAGAATATAACCCACTAAACTCTCAGCCTTGTAATTTTGCAACATGTCTGCCTGTGTCACACTAGGCTGAGCTGGCTGCGTACAATTAAATATAAGCAAAATTAAGCACAACTCAAGCAGCTAACAATGGTAGCAGCTGTGCTGGCTCTCAGCAAAGAGCAGCACCAAGTTCCAGCACTGACTGGCTGCAGTGCAGGCTTAATCAGAGCATGTGTGTGTCCAGGTGGGTGTGGTCTGTTTGCCCGTTCTCCAGCCTCTCTGCCAGGCCACTGCTAGAACCAGCAGCCTACACTGAGGAAACCACTCATTCTCACTACTTTTCCCCACTCCTTACTCAGAAAACAAGACAGTTTTTAAGAGTGAGTACAATTTGTTTTGAGACTTTCCCTCAAGGAGCACTAGGAGAAAGACAACAAAAAGGCTGAGGAATGACTGAAAAATATGTATCACATACTATAGGTCCCATGGGGGAATGTGGTGTGGGGGGTCTATATCCAGCCACTGATTGGATGGAAAGCTCTCATGAGACTTGGAAGCATGAATTGTGCATGCTCCCAGTAACCACAGCTAGAGATTTTCCAGTTAATGGAAGAGGTGACATTTATCCTATTCACCTACCCCTGAAGGGAGTGATAGGGAGGAGGAGAGAGGAAGTCTGGAGAAGATTAAATTACACTGTTAGCTTGAGATTACACCCCGTTGGTGCTATCACCAGCTCAACTGCACTGGTGGAAAACCTACTGTAGATGAGACTGGCAACTTCCAGAATCTCTGATTCTATGAACTCCCAGGGCTTTTATCACTAGATCAGTGATTTCGCTGACACGGTGATTAAAAACAGTGAAAGCCACACTTTGTCTATACTAAGGCTCCCTCTGGTACTACCACCAGTGCAGCTTTTGGGCAAAATTCCCTAGTGCAGAAAAAGCCTTAAACATCAGAGTTACCAGTAATTGAATAAATAAAGATATGTCTTTTGCTGCCAGTGGAGTCAGTTCCATTTGCGGGAGCTATGTGCTTTTGTTTTGGAAGGGGGGAAACTGCAGCCTTTAACAAACATGGGAATAACGTCCATTCTCACCACATAAGGTAGAAAGGTATCTCTCAAAGATCTTTGTATTTGGCAGTGGTGCAATTGCTTCTAGAATACTGTGTCCAGTTCTGTGGTCCAGAAAGATGTTGATAAATTGGAGTGGGTTCGGAGAAGAGCCATTAGAATGATGAAAGGATTGGAAAACCTGCCTTATAGTGAAAGATTCAAGGAGCTCAATCTGTTTAGTTTATCGAAGAGAAGGTGAAGGGGCGACTTGATCACAGTCTACAAGTACCTACCTGGGAAACAGACATTTGATAATAGAAGGCTCTTCAGTTTAGCAGACAAAGATATAATAAGGGGCTAGGATTCGTGATGTGACGGAGAGACTGCCGAGACTCATCAAGCCCTCAGATCGCTACCCCTTCCTGCTTCTCCACGTGGGCACCAATGATACTGCCAAGAATGACCTTGAGCGTATTACTGCAGACTACGTGGCTCTGGGAAGAAGGATAAAGGCGTTTGAGGCGCAAGTGGTGTTCTCGTCCATTCTCCCTGTGGCAGGAAAAGGCCGGGGTAGAGACCGTCGAATCGTGGAAGTCAACGAATGGCTACGCAGATGGTGTCGGAGAGAAGGGTTTGGATTCTTTGACCATGGGATGGTGTTCCAAGAAGAAGGAGTGCTAGGCAGAGACGGGCTCCACCTGACGAAGAGAGGGAAGAGCATCTTTGGAAGCAGGCTGGCCAACCTAGTGAGGAGGGCTTTAAACTAGGTTCACCGGGGGAAGGAGACCAAAGCCCCGAGGTAAGTGGGGAAGTGGGATACCGGGAGGAAGCACAAGTAGGTGAGTGCAAGAGGGGAGGGCTCCTGCCCCATACTGGGACAGCAGGACAATCGGTGAGTTATCTTAAATGCCTATACACAAATGCAAGAAGCCTGGGGAACAAGCAGGGAGAACTGGAAGTCCTGGCACAGTCAAGGAATTATGACGTAATTGGAATAACAGAGACTTGGTGGGATAACTCACACGATTGGAGTACTGTCATGGATGGATATAATCTGTTCAGGAAGGATAGGCAGGGCAGAAAAGGTGGGGGAGTTGCGTTGTATGTAAGAGAGCAGTATGACTGCTCAGAGCTCCAGTATGAAACTGCAGAAAAACCTGAGAGTCTCTGGATTAAATTGAGAAGTGTGAGCAACAAGGGTAATGTCGTGGTGGGAGTCTGCTACAGACCACCAGACCAGGGGGATGAGGTGGACGAGGCTTTCTTCCAGCAACTAACAAAAGTTACTAGATCACAGGCCCTGGTTCTCATGGGTGACTTTAATCACCCCGACATCTGCTGGGAGAGCAATACAGCGGTCCACAGACAATCCAGGAAGTTTTTGGAAAGTGTAGGGGACAATTTCCTGGTGCAAGTGCTGGAGGAACCAACTAGGGGAAAAGCTCTTCTTGACCTGCTGCTCACAAACAGGGAAGAAATAGTAGAGGAAGCAATAGTGGATGGGAACCTAGGAGGCAGTGACCATGAGATGGTCGAGTTCAGGATCCTGACACAAGGAAGAAAGGAGAACAGTAGAATACAGAGCCTGGACTTCAGAAAAGCAGACTTTGACTCCCTCAGGGAACTGATGGGCAAGGTCCCCTGGGAGAATAACACGAGGGGGAAAGGAGTCGAGGAAAGCTGGCTGTATTTTAAAGAAACCTTATTGAGGTTGCAGGAACAAACCATCCCGATGTGTAGAAAGAAAAGTAAATATGGCAGGCGACCAGCTTGGCTTAACAGTGAAATCCTTGCTCGTCTTAAACACAAAAAAGCAGCTTACAAGAAGTGGAAGATTGGACAAATGACCAGGGAGGAGTATAAAAACATTGTTCAGGCATGCAGGAGTGAAATTAGGAAGGCCAAATCACACTTGGAGTTGCAGCTAGCTGGAGATGTTAGGAGTAACAAGAAGGGTTTCTTCAGGTATGTTAGCAACAAGAAGAAAGTCAAGGAACGTGTGGGCCCCTTGCTGAATGAGGGAGGGAACCTTGTGACAGAGGATGTGGAGAAAGCTAGTGTACTCAATGCGTTTTTTGCCTCTGTATTCACAGACAAGGGCAGCTCCCAGATGGCTGCACTCCGCAGCACGGTATGGGGAGGAGGTGACCAGCCCTCTGTGGAGAAAGAAGTAGTTCGGGACTATTTAGAAAAGCTGGACGAACACAAGTCCATGGGGCCGGATGCACTGCATCCGAGGGTGCTAAAGGAGTTGGCCGATGTGATTGCAGAGCCATTGGCCATTATCTTTGACAAATCATGGCAATCGGGGGAGGTCCCGGATGACTGGAAAAAAGCGAATGTAGTGCCCATCTTTAAAAAAGGGAAGAAGGAAGATCCGGGGAACTACAGGCCAGTCAGTCTCACCTCAATCCCTGGAAAAATCATGGAACAGGTCCTCAAGGAATCAATTTTGAACCACTTAAAGGAGGGGAAAGTGATCAGAAACAGTCAGCATGGATTCACCAAGGGCAAGTCATGCCTGACTAACCTAATTGCCTTCTATGATGAGATAACTGGCTCTGTGGATGAGGGGAAAGCAGTGGATGTGCTATTTCTTGACTTTAGCAAAGCTTTTGATACAGTCTCGCACAGCGTTCTTGCCAGCAAGTTAAAGAAGTATGGGCTGGATGAATGGACGGTAAGGTGGATAGAAAACTGGCTGGATGGTCGTGCTCAACGGGTAGTGATCAATGGCTCCATGTCTAGTTGGCAGCCGGTATCAAGTGGAGTGCCCCAAGGGTCGGTGCTGGGGCCGGTTTTGTTCAATATCTTCATCAACGACCTGGAGGATGGTGTGGACTGCACCCTTAGCAAGTTTGCAGATGACACTAAACTGGGAGGAGTGGTTGATACGCTGGAGGGTAGGGATAGGATACAGAGGGACCTAGACAAATTAGAGGATTGGGCCAAAAGAAATCTGATGAGGTTCAACAAGGACAAGTGCAGAGTCCTGCACTTAGGACGGAAGAATCCCATGCACTGCTACAGACTAGGGACCGAATGGCTGGGCAGCAGTTCTGCAGAAAAGGACCTAGGGGTTACAGTGGACGAAAAGCTGAATATGAGTCAACAGTGTGCCCTTGTTGCCAAGAAGGCTAACGGCATTTTGGGCTGTATAAGTAGGGGCATTTCCAGCAGATCGAGGGACGTGATTATTCCCCTCTATTCGGCACTGGTGAGGCCTCATTTGGAGTACTGTGTCCAGTTTTGGGCCCCACACTACAAGAAGGATGTGGATAAATTGGAAAGAGTCCAACGGAGGGCAACAAAAATGATTAGGGGGCTGGAGCACATGACTTATGAGGAGAGGCTGAGGGAACTGAGATTGTTTAGCCTGCAGAAGAGAAGAGTGAGGGGGGATTTGATAGCTGCTTTCAACTACCTAAAAGGGGGTTCCAAAGAGGATGGATCTAGACTGTTCTCAGTGGTAGAAGATGACAGAACAAGAAGTAATGGTCTCAAGTTGCAGAGGGGGAGGTTTAGGTTGGATATTAGGAAAAACTTTTTCACTAGTAGGGTGGTGAAGCACTGGAATGGGTTACCTAGGGAGGTGGTGGAGTCTCCTTCCTTGGAGGTTTTTAAGGTCAGGCTTGACAAAGCCCTGGCTGGGATGATCTAGTTGGGGTTGGTCCTGCTTTGAGCAGGGGGTTGGACTAGATGACCTCCTGAGGTCCCTTCCAACCCTGAGATTCTATGATTCTATGATTCTAAGAGCCAAAGGTTGGAAATTGAAGCGACACAAATTCAGACTAGAAATAAAACAAGTTTTTAACAGTGAGGGTAGTTAAGCACTGGAACAATTTACTAAGGGGTGTGGTGGATTTTCTCTAACTGGAAATTTTTAAACCAAGGTTGGATGTTTTTTCTAAAAGATCTGCTGTAGTTCAAATGGGAATTAATTCTGAAAAATTCTATGGCCAGGACTAGATGACCACAATGGTCCCTTCTGGCTTTATGATCTATCAGTATAAGATGGGTGGGGCCCACAGGGGACCAGTGTGCGAAAGAGACATAAAACTGAAAGAATATAGAGCCTGAACTCCCATTCTGGGAAAGGACAGGCTCCCTGCGGAGCAGACATACAGCACTAAAATGAAAAATTTAGGAGAATGTGAGTATCATGAAGTTCCTGGGTTTAATTCCAACCAAATTCCTAAGGCAGCAACACCTGGAAACTGGGTAAGGACTAGAAGGTTAGGCCTGGGTCTTTCAGAGAGGGAGGCTGCAGAGAAAGGGTTCACAGTTGTGGGACAAGACACCTGCGTTTCACAGGGGCCAACAGACAATGAATGTGTTGGAATGGTTGGGCCCATGTACTTATGGGGGATAAAGGGAGAGCTTGGAAGCTGGGAATAAATGCTAGCAAAGGGAAGGGAGGTTGACTGATGAGGTGTGAAAGTGTTCTGAGTGCATCTGGAGTGAGGAATGGTAGTGGAAGAGAGGCTAGTATCAAGTGATTGATGTAAAGTTGCTTGTCGTGAAGGCTATAGTTTGTCTTTTGGGACCAGATGATTGCTGGGGGAGGGGTGAACAGAAGGGTTTTGGGAAGACAATCAGGACTGAGGTGATGTGAGGGTTTTGCTCCAAGGGACGGTGTGGGCAATTCAGGTCAGGGCACTTGTTATGGGGTTTGCATGCTAGCTTAAAAGTAAAAGGATGCCAGCAGAGAGGAGGAGTTCAGGGGCTTGCAAAAGAAAGTTAGAGAGTTTAAGCAGTGGGGAGGAAGTCAATCATATCAGGTCCATGTAGAGGGCCACACAAAGGCAGCTAGACTAATTCTCAGGGACACACGAGTTAATTCTCTGGACAATCTAGACTCTTTTAGCCCTGTTGTAGACATTGATTAAGCCAGTTTACTTGCAAGAGAATACGGTTGAAAATGAGGCGCTGAATGGACCACTGTAATGTACGGAGGAGCCCATCTCCTGCAGGCAGGTGTTGAACTCTGAACCTGCTTTTGGCTACCCACAGAAACATTGATTTAAAACCCCTTCAAAATCCAGAGGGCACAAGTGCCTAATTGTGTCCTTTGCAGCCCAGCCCCGTGGCCCTCCCTGCATGCAGCAGTGTCAGCAGGGCTAACCCTTCACACAAGGAGGACACAGGCCGAGCTCTGCTCCACAGTCCCAGCCCCAGCACTGGCCTCACTCTCTAGACTTTCACCCAGCAGGCTACTTACTTTTTAATTAGATATCTTTAAACAAAAAGTGAAAGTATTTGTTAAAATCCATCTGAATAAACAAAGGTGCTGAGCGGACTGTGAAGTGAATAGGAAATGAAAGTGACTCACCCTCTGAGGGAGAATTTTGTCAGCCATCTTCCTCCTCTTGGCACTGTACATTTTTTAAAGAAAAAAACACGTTACCATGGTGACAGATCTAGGAGTAACGAGGCCACCTGCTAAATTATCCTGACATCTCCACATGCTGGTGCACAGCTGTGCATGTATCGGCAAAGAGGTCTCACCCATACCCAGTACTTAGGAACCCCTGTCTCAGCCACTTCGAGGGGTGGGAGTAACTAATAAAAAAACAGGGCTTTCTGTCACACACCTTGGGAAACAAGTCTTCAAGTTCTGTGATCACAGGGTCTTCTATGGTATGGGGCAGAGGGTGTGTGTGTGTGTGTGTGTGTGTGTGTGTGTGTGTGTGACAGAGATCTATGAATACATTATAAATGTGAGAGACTGTGCAAAAGCATTTATGTAGGAGTGTGTGTGTTGCCATATGTAAATATGTATACATACACATACATTTGTATGTATATACATATGTGCATACTTGATGGTGCATATGTCTGTTGATTCATTGTTCAAACAGATATGCTAATGTGTGTCCATGCATGTCCATGGAAGGGGGTGTGTGTGTGATTGTACATACACGGGTATGCGTATGTACACATGTGATTTACACAAGCATGTGTAGATATATATATATATATATATATATATATATATATATATATATATATATATATATATATATATATATATATATATCTGTGTTTGTGTGCGCCTCTGTGTGTATATATAAATATGTGCACATACATATATTATGCATCTACATTCCAAGCACAGGTATGTGTGTGTGTGCATAAGGCACACTGATGAAATAGGAATCAGGCAAAGGCAGTGTCCCTGGATTTTGACTTTAAACTGCACACACTGTTGGTGCCCATCAAGCCATTTCCTTGCAGCCCCAGCAGTTCAGAGAGAAGAGAAACTTGCCCCCCTCTGCTCAGGGGAGTGACACTTCCATCCCTGGAGCAGGGGATGATTCAGTCCATCTCTGGGAGGCGAATGAGGAAGAAGAACCTCCCCCCGACACCCCACCAGACCCTGGGGCTGCTCCTGCCCCCCTTCCCCCGTTCCCATTTCTCCTGAGAGGCCCCCTTCGTTTCTGTCTCCCCAGGACCAATGTTTTCACCTTTTCCCAGGGGTGGTACATGCCCTTCCCACACTAACTAGCGATGTGCCACCTTCCTCCTGAGTGGGGCCTGGGACACCAGTTTCTCTGCTCTTCTTGGGGGAGGCCCGAGGCACTGTTTGTGTGTGTGTGTGTGTTGGGGGGGGGGGGGGGATATAAACTGTCCCTCTCTTGATTTGGCCCAGAGTATTTACACACCCAGCCACTGGCCACACGGGCAGGACGCCCTCTCGGGACAGTGGCCCCTTTAGGAAGGAGGAATGCTGGAGCCGAAACATTCCATGGCAGTTTATGGGGGAGGGGCTGGGAATCTGACCTGACCTAGAGGGAGAGGACGGGGGCTGGGGTAGGGGCAAGGGAGGAGCTAGTGCCTCTGGCCTGGCCACAGAGGGAGGGGCTAGTGACTCTCACCAGACCTAGGGAACAGCTGGACACCCCAGAATGACAATTAAGGAGGTGATGCCACAATAATTTCAGGAGACACACAGTGACTGGGTGAGCTGGAGCCTAAAGGAAATGGGAATGTGCACCTGGAGCACCCAGTAAAACTGAAGGGGAGTTACACTCCATCCATTCCCCCAGAGTCTGATAGAGACCAGGGAATGTATCCCGTTTCTGCCTACACTGAGCCTCCCATGGCAAGGATATTTACCCCCTCCCCTAATCCTGCTAGAGATGGTAGGGGAGTTAGCACGGGGAAAGCAGAGGAACTTCTGAGAAGGGGACAGGAGAAGGGGAGAAAACCAGGGTAAAGAATACAATAAACTCCATGGAGAGGAGATATGATGGAGGAAACAAAGGGAGCCTTTTGGTGCCTCCTGGAAGGCTTCAGGTGAGCAGGGCTCACTCGCTACAACAGGGTTTCAAACTGCAAGAAAATTTGAGGATCAGAAGGTGTTTTCTCCTGCAATGGGGACATGAAACAGACTAATTCCCATGTGACATCCTTGGGAACTGCACTCACTCTTTATCCCCTAACACTCTTGCTGCTGGGGCCCTTCTAGGGTGCATCCCAGATGCATGGACATTCTCAGTACACATTCTTAAAGCTCGCTAGATGCTCCAGTGCAAATACCCTGAAGACTCACAAGAGCTCCCAGTGCACTGAACCTAAAGAAGCAGGTATTACATGCAACCAGATGTACTGACACCACTAATACACTGCCTGAGCCTGAAAGTACCCATAATGTTTGCACAACAGATGTGCAGAATCTGCAGGTGAATGTGCCTCAAGCATTTATCAGCCATAAATCTAGGCTTGAGGAATTGGCTCACACTTTGCAAATTCAGAATCTGATGAGTTCTAACCATTTATGCTTTTTAAATACCAATTGTAACTATTATTTAATTGCCAACTGTGCACTGGGTGTTGTACGAGATTAAAGATAGGCAAATTCGGCCAGAAAAGTACATACACATCAAAAATGCCCCCCCTCCAACTCTAATTAGTGAATTTCACCAGTGAATGTTTGTAGACCATGAAAATCTCATGAATATTTATGCAAATGAATTTTGCACTAGTGCTCATGGTATAAGTATTCACACCACCAAGCTGAAATCTCTGATTTGCCTGCCCCTGTTTATATTCAGTTAACCAATCAGGGAGCAGAAGTATTATTATGCAAAATAGGTGACCAATCATACACCACAAACAACAGAGTTGAAGACAAAATCTAAATAAGTAGTTAGCAAACACTCTATAGATTGAATACAACTAGGCCCCATAGCCTGAAACATGCACCAAACATTCTAATAACTCCAAATAACAAGAACATTAATAGAAATCAAGGTCTGTTCATAGACAATTCACAAATGAAAAGCTATCCAGTGGATTTTGCATTGTTACAGTCCCTGCTCCAAGCAGCATATAACCAGTAAATACGGCTGCGAGTTTTTTGCATTGTTACAGTCCCTGCTCCAAGCAGCATATAACCAGTAAATACGGCTGCGAGTTTGTCAGAGGTGTCACGGAAGTCATGGATTCCGTGACTTTCCGTGACCGCTGCAGCAGCCAGTGCACCTGGCTCAGGGACAGCTCGGCAGCCCTTGAGCCAGACACACTGGCTGCTGCTGGGGCAGTCTTGGGCCACACCCCCTCCCACAGCAGCAGAGTTTGAGTGTGGGAGGGAGCAGAGGGTTGGGGCACGGGATGGGGTGAGGCAGGCTCTTGGTGGCACTTATCTGGGAGGCTCCCTGGAAGCAGCGACATCCCCCTCGCTCAGCTGCTATGCGGAGGCGTGGCCAGGCAGCTGTGCGCGCCTGCCTCCACCCAGAGCGCTGGCTTCGCAGCTCCCATTGACCTGGAACTATGGCCAATGGGAACTGCGGGGGCGGTGCCTGCAGGCAGAGGCAGTCCGCAGAGCTGCCTGACCACGCTTCTGCCTAGCAGTAAGTGTGGGGGATGTCACCGCTTTTGGGGAGCCCCCATGTAAGCGCCTCCCAGAGCCTGCCTCACCCTGTCCCATGCCCCACCCCTGTCCTCTCCCACACCCAAACTCTGCTGCTGGGGGGGCGGGGGGGGGGGCGAGAGGGAAGACACGGAGCCAGGTAGGGAGCCTACTGACCCCACCAACGCCCCGCCCTCCAGCACCAGCGGGGGTCCCAGGCCAGCGCACTGCTGCCCGTGCCTCCCCAGCACCCGGACTGCCCTCCCGCAGCACCAGCAGGGCCCCTGGGCAGCCCCCCCCGCCAAGTTTTAGTCGTGGGTATTTTTAGTAAAAAAGTCAGGGACAGGTCATGGGCTGTGAATTTTTGTTTACTGCCCGTGACCTGTCCCTGACTTTTACTAAAAATACCTGTGACTAAAACGTAGCCTTATCTATAAATCCATTGATTTGTTGCCTACATGTTTAAGATTGTCACACAATTGCAAAGGAGGCTGGTTCTTCTTCCCACAATTACCATCCCATTCTTCTCTTTCAGTGCACTCACCTCCGGGTTCGGGTCTGAGTTGCTTGCTGCTGCTGTTGCACCTGCTGTTGCTGTACCTGCTGAGGTGCTGTGCGCTTTCGTGTTGGTTCCATCACTGTTTGGGGCATTCCAGGGCGCACGGAGGGGCTTCCAACATATGGTGAGCCTGGGGGACCCATTGGAGCCCCCTGATGGGGCATTCGAGCACCTGATGGCATCCCAGGGCGCTAGGGAGGAAGCAAAACAGAAATAAATGTCTGTTTGGTCACAGTTATTGCAGCAGCAAAGGGGTTGGAATGAAGGCAGCAACTAGCTCCAATGTAGAGACCAGCAAGTTTCCAAGCTTTGACCATTCTAATAAGCACCAGTGCAACAGGACAAAGTGATGGAGTCAAGCCTGGAACTTTCTGGTCATTAGAGAGAGGAACCTGACAAGAGAGTAGGCTCGGGGGTAGTAAGGAAAAAGGTTGGGGTCAGCAAAACGTTGAGCGGGTGGGTGAGTAATTTTGTTTTATAAAATTAGACTGAGCGCATCCAGACCACATTACTGCAGCATTCTCTTTTGGGATGACCATGAAGGTCATGTAGAAGCTACATCTGGGCCAACATGGTGTGGTCTACATGCTAATCAAGACTGATAGTGACACCATATCACACCAGTGATCCTCATTTTATGCTGATTGGGCTACTGTGATCAACAGGGATATTATAGCTGGCAGTCAAAGGTGAAACTTTAAAGCACTGGGGGCAGAGAGTTCTCCATAAAGGCCTTCCACTTCAAGATACACTATCACCAAGGATCAGAATAAGCCTATAAAGTGAGAAGATGTGGCTACAGAAGAGAGTCATCTCTTTGATCAGGCATTTCCCAACAACAGGGGAACATGAGAGCTTGATAACATTTCCTTAGGAATGCTAAAATCTCCTGACATCTCCATTGACTTCAGTGGCTTTGAATCAGACCATGAGATCAGTGCTGTACAAGACACAGCATAAAGTCAGTCCTAGCCCTAAAGAGCTTATAGCCCTCCAAGAATCAACCACCAAGATTAATCTCATTTTAAAAACGCAAGCCCAACTCTTGGACACATCAAACTGTTACCCTTATTTATTAGGACTTCAATGGGACCATCACTCTTGACAGAGTGTGGTGTATGCACCAATGAGTTATTTGATGGCTGCGGAGTCCGATGCGCAAGCGATGTCTAGATCAGACGACAAAGCACCTGCTCCAGCAGCAGGCAGTGAGCAAGTGTTTAACATAACAGCCTAGGTGAACACCAGCAAAGCCAGCAGCATAGTCCACACCTCCAGACTAGCTAGCCAGCATACTATACTACCCCACCCACCAACACCAAACCTCACCAGGCTCCCTGCTCCTCATAAGCCTTAGAAAATAGCTGTTCCTTAGATTCCAAGGGGCTGGTTGCATTACAGAGATGGCAGAATGTTAGAGTGAAGGTAGAGGCGGTGTGGATAGGAGGGCTTAGGGGAAGAGGCACAGACAACCTTTGCTTGCACTGTTAATGGGAAGGGGATAGAGGAGAGACCAGCTCAGAAGACAGAGTGGGCATGGCTAGTGAGTGCAGGCAGATAATAGGGCTGGTGTGGGAGACTGACTGTGGGAGCTGCAACTTGGTAAAGGAGAGGGAGGGGGCAGTAAACCAGTAAAAGAGAAGCCTTTGTATAGAGCTGAAAACTTCTTCACCTGTCCCAGCTTGTACCATTGGCTGAGCCGCAAACACTGTTATGACAACTCTTTGGAAACTATGGCTCTCTCCTCCACCACACTCCCCACCCCCCAGCAGTCAGCAAAAGGAAATGGCTTAAAAATACTTCACACTAAATCTTGTATTTAGAATCTCCTGTTGCCTGTCAATCCACAAACTGTGGCTGCCTTCCAGCAAGGAGAAACCAGACTGTGGGCCCCGCTGTTGCCTGTCAATCACCCCAGCTCTGCTGCCCCATGTCCACCCTCTTGGAAACTGCCTGGCCAGGAGAGACAAGATTGTGGGCCCAGCTATCTGCGTCTGCAAAGGACAAATTATGGCCAGAACAGCAAAGTTGGGTGGGCCAACCTAGTTACTGGCCTATATCCTACTTCTCTGAACTTCCTTAGAATCATAGAATATCAGGGTTGGAAGGGACCTTAGGAGGTCATCTAGTACAACCCCCTGCTCAAAGCAGGACCAATCCCCAATTTTTGTCCCATATCCCCAAATGCCCCCCTCAAGGATTGAACTCACAACCCTGGGTTTAGCAGGCCAATGCTCAAACCACTGAGCCTCCCCCCTCCTTGTGGTTCCCCTTTTTCTTGTTGGGCATTAAAACAGTGGGGGTACCAAACAAATAGTGCCCGGCACAGAGGAAAAGTCGCTCCGCCAGGAAATATGGTTAGTACTATCCTGGCTGACATCTTCAATTTAAATTCTTATGTCCACCCCACACCTTGTCCACCCCCTGCTTTGCCTAATTACTTTCTCTGCCACGCCCACCTCTGCACCTTCTTCTATGCTGTCCTTAGATGTGGAACAAACTCCTAATCCAGGACATGAGGCCACAGCCTTCTCCCCATTGCAATACCTTCAAAAGCCCCACAGACCACCTAGGTAAAATGCCTTCTCAACCCAATATTATCAGAGAGGAGAGGACAATAAGGAGGCAACACCTAATCTAACATCCTCCTCAGCGTGCCCTAGTGCATTTGGTCTTCTCGGTGCTCCTGGGGGGAAGGCCTGTCTGTACTGTGTCTTGTGCAGAGCTGAGCACACTGTCAGTGCCGTAGGCCCCTCCAGACAGGTAGCAGCACCATCCTCCGCATTGCCATGAGGTGCTGCCTCTCTCCTTCATCCTTTCCAGTCTCTCCTTTCTTCTGTTTTACAGCTTGTTCTGTCCTTTGTTTCTCACTCTCCTCCCTTCCAATTCAATCCTCTCACCTCCTCAGTGTCTCTCCTCCTCCCCTTTTCTCAAGCAGTTTCCTCCTGTCATATAGTACAGATGAAGGACGGCACAAGACTGCACATCTCCTGGTTTTAATATGATTGTGCTTCTCTTTGCATTCTTACTGCAGACACAAAAGTCCTGTTACAAGAACTTCAACAACAGAGTACCTAAAAGGCTGAAATGACAAAATGAGACTCAGGCCGAATCTGTGCAGCTGCAGAAAACTAATCTGAAATGTGGACAGGCAATGGGAGAATGAAACGAGGAGAGCAGCAATGCCTGAAATGGTGCAGCAAGTTAGATGGCAGTTTACAATGCAGTACGGCTGTAAAAAAGCTAGTTCCGTTTTGGATTGCATATGAAGAGCCAAGGTTGAGTGCTGTATTAAATGAGAAGTTTTAAAAAGAACAAACATGACCAAGTGTCTAGAGAGTGTAAAAGAGCACAATACAGCTTGGCTGGGCAACAGCATCCAAGGTGCTGGCAGGACATTATGGCAGCTACTAATAGCTGACGGGTGTGAACACCCACAAGGGAGAAGACTTTTCTAGGGTGATATGTCGTGGTATCACTCGGAGTAATAGGATGAAATTAAGACTGTATATTAGGGAACCCTGCCTTTTGGTAAGATGTATCTGCCAGTGCAATAGTCTCTCAAGGAAGTGGTGAAAGCCCAATTGACAGCAACATTTAAAATTGGACTGGAACAAATATAGGGAAAATGGCTGTAAATAATCCTTTACAGCCTCTCCTCTCCTTCCAGGATGACTATAAATGTGACCTAATAGACATTGCCTTCTCTAATATCTACGACAGAGTTACCAAGTAGAAATTTCAGTGCTTCAATTCCTACTCCTTAGTATATCTCATTTCACTCATTTCCAGCAAGCATTCTAGTACTCCAGTTCCCAGCACTATCCCATGCCCTATAATCAGGGACCAAGTATTCCAGGATTCCACAGCTGTGGCATTTGCTGCAGACTCCACCCATTGCTGCATATTGGGCAGCACAAGCTAAAATTTTTCATGCACAAAACACTGTTTCTAGGATTGTCAGCCGATACCTAGACCATATGCTTTTTGAGGCAGTGATCATCTTTTCATGATATGTGGGTGTACAGAGCCGAATACAATGGGACCCCAAATCTTTAATGGGGGCTTCTAGGTGATACAACCATTCAAATACATAAATAATAGCTCTTACAGTTACAAACAAAACCAGTACAACAAAAGCGATCTGTTAACATACTGCCAGCCTGCCGACTAAGGAAGACATCAGATACAAGAGCTCCATGCACCTCAGTGTGGCTTAATTACAAAAAATAATGATGTCAGTTTAAACTGCAATGTTGTTGAACTACTGCTTTGCTGAGGATTATAACAGAACTATCCACATAGCCCATGTCCCCATAATTGGAGGGCCCAACCCCAACTCTACTTCTCAATTTCATTCATAGATTGATACAATTTAAGGCCAGAAAGGACCAACAAATCATCTAGTTTGACCTCCTGTATGTCACAGGCCATTACATTTCATCCAGTTACCTCTTTATTAATACCAGTAACTTGTGTTTGACTAAATCGTATCTTCAGAGAGACTTTCAGACTGTACTTTAATACCTCAAAAGATGGAGATTACCACCTTCTTGGTAGTGTGTTCCAGTGGTTAATCACCCTCACTGTGAAAAATGTTATCGTATTTCTAATTTGAATTTGTCTGGCTTCAGCTTCCAGCCTTGGGTCCGGTTATGCCTTTTTCTGCTAGATTACAGAGTCTTTTAGTGCTCAATCTTCTCGCCCCATAAAGGTACTTATACTCTGTAATCAAGTCACCTCTCAATCTTCTTTCTGATAAGCTAAACAGATTGGAGTTCCTTAAGTCTCTCGCTGAAATGCATTTTCTCCAGACCTCAAATAATTTGTGTCTCTCTTTTCTGCACCCCCTCCAATTTTTCAACATCCTTTTTTCATAAATTCAAAGATTCCAAGGCCAGACGGGGTAGTCAATTATTTTTTGTCAAGGGCCACATTTCTTGGTCAAAGTATAGTCAAGGTCCAGACTTCAGAGAAAATACTAAAAAATAATAACAATAATGATAACAATAAAGTAAATAAAAAGATTTTGGGGTCCGTTCAAAAGCGTCTGGCAATCCAGACTTGGCCCACAGTCCAACTATTGACTACCCCAATCTAGTCTGACCTCCTGAATAACACAGGCCAAAGAACTTACCCAAAATAATTCCAGTGTGAACTACAGCATGTCTTTCAAAGAAACACACAGTCTTTATCAGCACTGATTTTATATTTACTTCCAGATCATTGATGAAAATGTTGAATAGCGCCAGATCCAGTTCCTGCAGAACCCCACTAGAAACACCCCCATTTAAAGATGATTACTTTTTGAGAGCTATCCCTTAGCTAGGTCTTTCTAGTTAATGTGTGCTTTATTAATTTTGTATCATGCAAATTTTTTTATCAGAATGGCTTGAGGTACTAAGTTAAATATCTTACAGAAGTCAAGTGTATGTCATCTCCACACTTAACTTTATCAAATACAAACACAAAATGAAACTGGATTCTTTATTTTCTATAAAATCAAGTTGATTTGCATTAATTTTGTTCCCATCCTTCAGTACTTTAATGACTGAATCGTGTATCTGCTTTTCCATTATTTCCCCCACGATCCTACTTGCCCTTTTTAAATATTGGCAGAACACTGATTTCAGAGTGGTAGCCATGTTAGTCTATATCAGCAAAAACAAGGAGGAATCCTTGTGGCACTTTAGAGACTAACACATTTAATTGGGCATAAGCTTGCATGGGCTAAAACCCATTTCATCAGATGCATGCATCAGAACACCAGCACTCTTTCAGTCACCTGGAATTTCCTCAGTATTCCAAGATTTATTAAGAACTAATATCAGCAGGCCGAAAGTCTCCTCAGCCAGCTCTTTTACGATTTTTGAGTGCAAGTTTGATTATTTAACAATGTTTATCCCTAGCAGATGTTGGTTAATATCCTCCTCAGTTACTGATGGACTGGAAAGTACTTCATTTTCCTCATATGACAGAAGTACATCATTCTGTTTCTTTCCAAATGCAGAATATTTTTGAGCACTTCTGCCTTTTCTGCATAATTATTTACAAATTTAACCTCTCCATCTACTAATGGGTATATACAGTTGCTTGGATTTTTTTTGTTCCTAATACATTTTAAAAGCTCCTTCTTATTGTCCTTAACCCTGCCAGCAAGGGATTTTTCCCTGATGCCCTCACCTTCATCAATTTTCTATACTTGAGAACTTCTGGCGATTGCTATCCATTTCCCCCTTGTTCCCATTTGTAATCTACATTTTTTTAATTTCTAATTATTGCTTTCAGTTCCCCCATTGAACCAAAATAGGCTTTTAGCCAAAGTTGTTCTTTCTTTCTTGTGGACTCATGAGGTTTTGGCTATCTACTAATCACTTCTTAAAGCACGCCCAATTTTCATTCATGTTTTTCTGCCTAAATTTTTTCTCCAAATCATAGACAATTCGGGCTGGAAGAGACTTCAGCAGGTCATCTAGTCCAACCCACTGATCAAAGTAGGACCAACCCCAACTAAATCATCCCAGTCAGGGCTTTGTCAAGCCGGGCCTTAAAAACCTCTAAGGATGGAGATTCCACCACCTCCCTAGGGAACCCATTCCAGTGCTTCACCACCCCCCAGTGAAATAGTTTTTCCTAATATCCAACCTAGACCTCCCACACTGCAACTTGAGACTATTGCTCCTTGTTTTGTCATCTGCCACCACTGCGAACAGCCTAGCTCCATCCTCCTTGGAACCCTCCTTCAAGTAGTTGAAGGCTGCTATCAAATCCCCCCTCACTCTTTTCTTCTACAGACTAAATAAGCCCAGTTCCCTCAGCCTCTCCTCATAAGTCATGTGCCCCAGCCCCCTAATCATTTTCATTGCCCTCCGCTGGACTCTCTCCAATTTGTCCACATCCTTTCTGTTGTGGGGACCCCAAAACTGGACACAATACTCCAGATGTGGCCTCACCAGTGCCGAACAGAGGGGAATAATCACTTCCCTCGATCTGCTGTCAATGCTCCTACTAATGTAGCCCAATATGCCATTAGCCTTCTTAGCAACAAGGGCACACTGTTGACTCATATCCATCTTCTTGTCCACTGTAATCCCCAGGTCCTTTTCTGCAGAACTACTGCTTAGCCAATTGGTCCCCAGCCTGTAGCAGTGCATGGGATTCTTCTGTCCTAAGTGCAGGACTCTGCACTTGATCTTGTTGAACCTCATCAGATTTCTTTTGGCCCAATCCTCCAATTTGTCTAGGTCACTCTGGACCCTATCCCTACCCTCCAGCATATCTACCTCACCCCCCACCCCCAGTTTAGCATCATCCGCGAACTTGCTGAGGGTGCAATCCATCCCATCATCCAGATCATTAATAAAGATGTTGAACAAAACCGGCCCCAGGACCAACCCCTGGGGCACTCCGCTTGATGCCGGCTGCCAACTAGACATCAAGTCGTTGATCACTACCTGTTGAGTCCAACAATCTAGCCAGGCTTCTATCCACCTTATAGTCCATTCATCCACTCCATACCTTTTTAACTTGCTGTAAGAATACTGTGGGAGACCGTGTCAAAAACTTTGCTAGAGTCAAGCTATATTATATCCACTGCTTTCCCCATATCCACAGAGCCAGTTATCTCATCACAGAAGGCAATCAGGTTGGTCAGGCATGACTTGCCCTTGGTGAATCCACGTTGACTGTTCCTGATCACCTTCCTCTCTCCCAATCAGTTTTGCTCATAATTTTTCTCAATTTGCCTAGCACATACTCTGAATTTCTGTTTGTTTAATAACCCAGCACAGGAATTGCCATAAAGAGCAAAGCAGTGATCCATCAACTCCAATATCCTGTCTCTGAGAATGGCAGAGACCTGATGTTTCAGGGAAGGTGCAAGAAGCCCTGCATTAGAAATATGGAATAACTTATCCAAAGGAGAAGTATCTTCATAGCCTCTGCGAGTCTCAGGTTGGCTTATGTTCTAAAGCAAAATGTATATCCTTTGTAAAACAAATTACCCTATTGAATGTAATTTTATATTCTCATTACCTGTGTAACTGTCTAATCCTTTTTAACCTATTATGCTCTTGGGCTCAATGACATACTGTGGCAGTGAGTTCCACAGGCTAGTTACATGCTGGGAAAAATCATTTACTTTTATCAGTTTTAAACTTGTCATCTTTCAGTTTTGTTGACTGTGCCCTTGTACTTATAGTATGAGAAAAGGTAAGAAGCTTGCCTGATTTACTTCTCTATACCATTTGTTATCATCCAGGGGACTGGACTAGATGACCTATTGAGGGCCCTGTCAGTCATACACTTCTATGATTTTATATCACTGTCTTGTCCCCTCTATTTCATTTCCTGCTAAATTAAATAGTCATCTTTTCATTCTCTGTTCACAGAGAAGTTTCTTCAGGCCTCGAATTGTTATTACCAATCTCTGAGCCTCCTTTCTTTCTGCTCTAACTTTTTTTTGTAGCTAGGATGACCAACACCAAACACCATATTCCAGGTGAGAGCATGCCATTGATTCTGATTGGAATATTTTCTATATTATTCTCCATCCCATGTCTTACGCATGCTAATATTTTGCTATCTTTCTTGGCTGCTGCTGCGTATTGGATAGGCCACTGTGATGTTCAGGCTTTTTTCCTGAATGGTTCCCTCAGTTAATTTAGAACCCAACAATGTATGAAGAGTTTTGTTGCAAAATCAGCAGATTAATATATTTCTCTGGAAAGGAGTTGAGCCCTGATTTTTAAACAACACCACTCCTTGTATGGATTCTTCTGGCACCACGCTCCATTGTTAGCATTTAGCCAAAAGGAAAACTGACCACTTATTCCCCTTATCACTTATTTATATTGTGGTAGTGCCTAGAGACTCCAGTCCATTGTGCTAGCTACTGTACAAATGAATGAAACAAAGAGTCCTTGCCCCAGAGCACTCAAAGTCTAATTTTATGACCAGGTTGATAAGCAGACAAATGTGGTGTGGAGGTTGATCAAGGGGACAAGGTAACAGATGGGTATGTTTGCATAAATTAGCAGTCTCAGTGTCTAGCCAATACTAGACACTAGTAGTGATTAGTAGGCATCATGGCAAAAATAAACTTTAAAGAGGGATTTAAAAGAGGAGACGGTGGTGGACTTAAGAATTTTAACATGGAGAGCTTCCATGCACAACAGACTGTGTGGGGAAAAGCACAAAGATACTTATGGGAAAAGCAGGTAATCCGAGCTGGTATCAATAACATTGCAGGAAGAAATTTGATTTGATGGGTAGGGAGGGGACAAATAAGGGACGGGCTTACACAGGAAGACATCATTTGCATTGACGCTGACAAAAAACTTGACAACAGTTAGGTTGCCAGTGTGTTGTGGCCACTGCCTATCACGAATATTATTTCATTGTTTCCTTGTACTCCCCCATCTATCTGCATCCATTCTTTGTCTCTTGTCTCAGGCTAACATTATAAACTCCTTGGGGCAGGGACCATCCTCTTGTACAGCACTTAGCACAGGAGGGGTGGTCCATGGCTAGGACTCCTAGGCACCACAGTTATGCAAATAATAAATAGTCAGAAGATGGTTGTGTTTGAAAAGGTGGAGAAGGGGGACCAGTGAAGGGACACAAAAAAGGAGGGTGAATAGGTCAGAAGCACAGGACAGGAAGATAAACCTCTCCGCAGCATTTTGAATTAACATAACGAGGCCTGGGTTGGCAGTGTCAAGGCCAGAAAGGAAGAGATTACAGGAATCAAAGTGCAATGTGACCGTTGCTTTGACAAGAGCTTTGGCAGGATGTATCAGCAAAAAAAGCTGGATCTTTGAGAGGCTGTGGCTCGATTTAGATACTGCCTATATACATGGGTTAAAGGAGAGGGCGGAGTCAAAGATGACATGCAGACCAGAGAGCTGAGTGAGAGGGAGGACTGTGGTAGTGTTCACAGACAGAAAAAGGGAGAATGGAGAAAGATTATTATTAGCTCAGTTTGGGCCAAGCTGATCTTAAATAATGTCTGGACACCTTACAAGGAGATGTCAGAAAGATAGCCTGAGAGGCAGGATTGGATAGAGGAAGACAGTTTATCAACAGACAAGTAGATCAGCACAAAGATGGTAATTAAAGCCATGCTAATGCATAAGAGCACCTAGAAATCGTGTGCAGACAGAAGAAAGGAGAGGAACAAGGATAAAGCCTTGGGAAATGCACACAGAGAAAGGTGAAAGACATTGAAAAAGATATGAGGGAGAGAGAACCATAAGAGAAGACATAGGTGAGAGGATTATTCCAGCAGTGGGTGGGTGAGATTCTGTGGCCGGCATTGTGCAGGAGGTCAGACTAGATGATCATAATGGTCCCTTCTGACCTTAAAGTCTATGAGTCTATGAGGATAGGAGACTGAATGTTCGAGAAGGACCCAATTTAAAGAAGCAGGGTGTGATCATCGATGTCAACGACCACCAAGAAGTTAAGGAAGATAAAGATGGAGAACAGGCCTTAAGATTTGGCTGAGATGAGGTCATTAGTGAAAGTAATTTGGGTGGAGCGGACAGGGTAGAAGCCAAAGTGTGTGAAAGATGGAAACAGCTTTCTTGTTTGAGACGATCTGGCCCTGGAGCGTATTTTCAGAGAAGATCAGGTGAATCAAGAGTCTGACAGTCTTCAGCAAACAATGCAAAAAACTTTCCTCTTCAAAAAAGTTTTTATACCATAGCAAGGATGGTGCCAAGTATCAGAGGAGTAGCTGTGTTAGCCTGTATCCACAAAAACAACGAGGATGTTGTTTTTGTGGATACAGACTAACACGGCTACCCCTCTGATACTTGGCACCATGCAAGGCACTGAATTAAGCCATTTGAAGTGGAAATCCATCAACTTCATGAAAAAACTCACACAGATACAGACAGACATCATCTTCCTCTCCAAGTGCAAACAGATGGACATCATATCAAATGGACTGAAGGTAAAAAATCCATTGCAAATCGACATACTACACTGACTATGGGGAGAGACGGTGCCACACACTCTCAAAGAAACTGAGGAACCACCTGATCAGCATCCTGTCCAGGAAACAGGAGAAGATCAAGAATGAGCTCTCAAAACTGGAGACTCTCATACAAAACCAACCTTCCACACAAACTACCGTGTGGCTGGACTTTACAAAAACGAGACAAGCCATTTACAATGCACACTTCACTGCTCTACCGAGGAAAGAGGACATAAACTATGTAAACTCCTACTTGCCACAGGGGGCTACAACAGTGGTACCCTTAACTCACCCAACAATATTGTTAATCTATCCAACCACACACGTAGCCCAGCAGAAGAGTCTGTCCTATCTCGGGGACTCTCTTTCTGCCCCACCACCCCCATGCACATGATACAGTTCTGTGGTGATCTAGAAGCCTACTTTCGCCGTCTACGACTCAAGGAATATTTTCAACAAACCACTGAACCCTGCACTGACCCACAGGAACCCTTCTACCAACACTACCAAGAAGAAGAACTCTGCGTGGACTCCTCCTGACGATCGAAATGACAGACTGGACTTCTACATAGAGTGCTTCCGCAGACGTGCACAGGCTGAAATTGTGAACAAACAGCATCACTTGCCCCATAACCTCAGCCATACAGAACGCAACGCCATCCACAGCCTCAGAAACAACTCTGACATTATAATTAAAGGGGCTGACAAAGGAGGTGCTGTAGTCATCATGAACAGGTCGGATTATGAACAGGAGGCTGCCAGGCAACTTTCCAACACCACATTCTACAGGCCACTATCCTCCAATGCCATTGAGTACCACCAAAAGAAACTACACCATCTGCTCAAGAAACTCCTTGCTATAGCACGGGAACAAATCTACACAGACACACCCCTAGAATACCTCTGGTTGGGGTTCTATCTGGTACCCAAAATCCATAAACCTGGAAATCCTGGACACCCCATCATCTCAGGCATTGGCACTCTTACAGCAGGATTATCTGGCTATTTGGACTCTCCTCAAACCCTACGCTACCAGCACTCCTAGCTATCTTCGAGACACCACCCACTTCCTGAAGAAACTACAATGCATTGGTGATCTTCCTGAAAACACCATCCTGGCCACCATGGATGTAGAAGCTCTTTACACCAATATTCCACATGAGGATGGACTACAAGCTGTCAGAAACAGTATACCTGATGAGGCCACAGCACACCTGGTGGCTGAGCTGTGTGACTTTGTCCTCATCCACAACCATTTCAAATTTGGGGACAACTTATATCTTCACGTCAGCAGCACTGCTATGGGTACCCGCATGGCCCCACAGTAGGCCAACATTTTTATGGCTACTTAGAACAATGCTTTCTCAGCTCTCGTCCCCTAGCGCCCCTCCTCTACTTGCACTACATTGAGGACATCTTCATCATATGGACTCACAGGAAGGAGGCCCTTGCAGAATTCCACATGGATTTCAACAATTTCCACCCCACCATCAACCTCAGCCTGGACCAGTCCACACAAGAGATCCACTTCCTGGACATTACAGTGCAAATGAGTGATGGTCACAAACACCACCCTATACTGGAAACCCACTGACCGCTATACTTACCTACATGCCTCCAGCTTCCATCCAGGACACATCACACACACTGTTCCCTCTAAGCTGTGCACGTGTGTGCGCACACACAGATCCTAAACCCTGCGCACACGGCGAAACACCGCGCGCACAAAAATTTACACAGAAGCACAACAAATTGCACAGAAGAAATTTTCTTGCGCACACGGCCTGTCAAAAATTAGAGGGAACATTGATCACACAATACATTGTCTACAGCCAATCCCTAAGATACAACCGCATTTGCTCCAATCCCTCAGACAGAGACAAACACCTACAAGATCTTTATCAAGCATTCTTAAAACAACAATACCCACCTGGAGAAGTGAGGAAACAGATTGACAGAGCGAGACAGGTACCCAGAAGTCACCTACTACAGGACAGGCCCAACAAGGAAAATAACAGAACACCACTGGCCATCACGTACAGCTCCCAGCTAAAACCTCTCCAGCGCATCATCAACGATCTACAACCTATCCTGGAAAACAATCCCCCACTCTCACAGGCCTTGGGAGGCAGGCCAGTCCTCACTTACAGACAGCCCCGCAACCTGAAGCAAATACTCACCACACCACAGAAACACTAACCCAGGAAACAATCCCTATAACAAGCCCCGTTGCCAACTCTGTCCCCATATCTACTCTAGCGACACCATCATAGGACCCAACCACATCAGCCACACCATCAGGGGCTCATCATCTCCACATCTACTAATGTGATATTGGCCATCATGTGCCAGCAATGCCCCATTGCCATGTACATTGGCCAAACCAGGCTCTACGTAAAAGAATAAATGGACACGAAGCAGACACCAGGAATGGTAACATACCAAAGCCGATAGGAGAACATTTCAATCTCCCTGGACATTCAATAACAGATTTCAAAGTAGCCATCCTTCAACAAAAGAACTTCAAAAACAGACTTCAAAGAGAAACTGCAGAGCTACAATTCATTTGCAAACTTAACACCATTAATTTGGGCTTGAATAGGGACTGGGAGTGGCTGGCTCACTACAAAAGCAATTTTCCCTCTCTTGGTATTGACCCCGCCTCATCAATTATTGGGAGTGGACCACATCCCCCCTGACTGAATTGGCCTTGTCAACACTGGTTCTCCACTTGTAAGGTAACTCTCTTCTCTTCATGTACCAGTATATTTATGCCTGTATCTGTAATTTTAACTCCATGCATCTGAAGAAGGGTATTTTTTTACTCACAAAAGCTTTAAGGCGCCACCAGACTCCTCATAGTAAGGACATTCAGAGTATCGATACCCCCACATACCTCAAACATCCCCCCCAACTAACAAATCAACCAACCAAAATAAATGAAAACACCACTCCAGCAAGAGCTTTTAGCCCCAAAAGAGAGGAGAGCCACAGACTTCAATAAATCCATTTGGGACTTTCTTATTGCCGTTGATTTTACATGAATGGGACTCAGATACTATGGTGATGATCGATCGCTCAGATAGACAGACAGAGATCAAGGCAACAATTGCAAATGGCACATTCAATTATGTGGGTCGAAGAAGGGAGATGGGACAGTGGGAGGCAGGTAGGGTCAAGGGTTACTTTTTATGATAGGGAAGACTAAGCTGGGCTTATGTTGTAAAGGGAAGAAGCCTGGGGAAAGCAAGAGATTCAAGAGAAGGGCAAAGGAGGAGATGAGAGTGGAGGTGAGGGAGATAAGCAAGCAGGAAGCAACGGGGTCACTGGGGCAGGTGTAGAGGTTGGAGAATAGGCAAGAAGCCTCAACTTCATTGATGGAGAAGGGATAAAGGGGTGAATAGGGCAGAGGAAGTCCTGTCAAATCTTGAAATCAGGGAAAAGCTGCACTAAAGCAAGTCACGGTGAAAAGGTGTCTACACCAGGGGCTTGCACAACTATAGCTACACAGTCTGATGGCTGAAATCCCAGTGCAGACAAGGAAATAATTTCCTTATACCCTTCGACGAACTACATCAAAGGCTCTTTGAAAGTCCTAATAAACAATGGAAACCAGTTCCCTTGTAAGCACCATTTTGTCAACATCCTCCAAAATTTCAAACATCGAAGAGACCTGATTCTCCTCTACAGAAGCCAATTTTTCTCTATCACACCATGTTCATATAGGTGCTTTACAATAATCATTTCAGTCAAACAGGTATCCCTAATCCTCTGACTGACAGAAGCTGGGACTGTACGACAGTGGACGGCTCACTGGACAATTGCCCTGTTCTATTCATTCCCTCTGAAGCCTCTGGCACCAGCCACTGTCAGAGACAGAATACTGGGCTAGATGGACCGTTGGTCTGATCCAGTGTGGCCACTCTTATGTTCTTTATCTTCCTAGTACCAAGAAAAGTTAATTAGTCTGGAATTACAAAAAGAAACCTTGGAAACTATAAAAAGGACACCTCACGTGTCCATCCACCAGACCATGCCTGCCTTCCACCAGACCATCCCTGCGTGTCCACGCCTGCCTTCCACCAGACCATCCCTGCATGCTCATCCACCGCCAGGCCACCCTGCAAGCCTTCCACACGCTACCAAGTCACACCCATGTGCCCATCCACATACCCATCTGCTGCCAGGCCACTCCTGAGTGACAGACTGTGAGCTCACCAGGCTGCCCCCACATACCAATGCACCTGCCACCAGGCCACCCCATATGCCTGCTTACCCACCCCCAGGCTGTCCCCAGCCATCTGCTTCCAGGCCACCCCCAGATGATTCCCTCCCTGCTGCCAGGCTGCTCCCACCTGCCAGGCTGCCCCCGCATGGCCACCCACCCACCACCAGGCCACACCTGCATGTCTGCCAACTGCCATACTGCCCCCGCATGCCTGCGCATCTGAAACCTAGATGCCCCTGCCCACATGCTTGCTCACTACCCCCCACCACCAGGCCACACCTGCATATCCACCCACACATGCACTGACAGGCCACTCCACAAGCCAGCCCTATATATCAGGTGTATTCTTACAATATATTCCTTAACTAGGTCTGCAGGACACAAGTACAATGGTCATCATCTCTCAGTTCTCACACAAACAGCATACCACTTCAATGTCCCTAGCCTTGCAGATCTCACTGTATCTAATGTTTGTAAATTACAAGTTACACTCTAAACAGCCAGGATTGGCATGTCCTGAATTATGGAGCCACTTAGGGAATCTGAAAAGTGAGCGCTTAAGATTCCTGTGATCTTGATATAGAAGCCCTCAGCTGATGTCTTGGAAATGTCATAGCAGGGAGACCTCAAAAGAGAAAGTACACATGATCATTGAAATTCATTCAGCATTTGTACTCCTAGGACTTTCCAGTACTCTGATGTTTGCTAAATTTAAAGTCTCCTTAAGAAAATCCAATGTCATAAGCTGTGATTGTTCTCAATCACTGTCAGGAGCATCTACAGAACATGTTATCCAATGATGGCGGGATAGGGACTTGCAATTCCCCATAAATGGGGAGCTTGAGTGTCAGGAGGTCTCCAAACACTGTAGTAATCTTATAAAGATTTAATGATTCCTTAAAGCATAGCACTCAGACCATTAAAGATTCCCTAACCAATGAGTGCCTACGGCTGCTAAGGACCTGCATAGCTAATCTGTTAGAACCCCTCAAAGCCACCTGTTAGGTAGCCAGAAGATACAGGAGAGCTAAGTATAAGACAAGTACCAGAGGCACCACCATTCAAGGCTTCACTGGGCTTTCATCAGAATTAAAAAACAAACAACACACAAAAGTTTGACAACAGAACCGAGTGTCCAATGAGCCCATTAGGATCAGATCCAGTTCAGTCCCTGCACTGTGATCAGGTTCAAAAGCAAACCATTCACCATTCATGGAGAGTCAAGAGCAGAAACTGCAGCACACATTCCCCCAAACCCAACCCTGTATTACCAATGACTCCGTGCATGTTCTGGGGGCTTCCCAGATCCCTGTGTTCTAGCTATACGGCATTTCGCCGAAGCCCCCAGAAGATATTGTAGGGCTGCTTTCAGCCCAGCACAGAGCCTCCAGTCTCCACTCACTCCTCTATTCAGACCAAGCCAGCTCACTAACTTTCCCGACTCACCACCCCATGGACCAGAAACTCAAAAAGTTTGCTTTTCGTAGCTTTGCGAGCCCCTCCTGTAACTTCATCTGTAGCCATCAGGGTCTGCTCAGCCTCTCTCACTCTCTCTCTTCCTCTTTCTTTCCCTTTTCTGCCTTTTTCTCCAACTCTCCCCTCTGAGTCCTGCTGGGCTCTCACACTTCTAATAGAGCTGAGTGGGGAGGGGGCCCCTTCAGGGCTTTCCTGACGGCCCACTCACGCTAATCCTCAGCTGCTGCATTCCTCAACTGATAAGCCAGAAATAGTTTGTGCTGCCGGGTTCTCTGTGTTTACTCTGCAGGGACAGAAAATCCAGCTTTTTAAACCTCTCTGTCCAAACAACAGAGATAAGCAGGAGGCAAATTGAAAACACGTCTGAGCTTTTTAGTAGCAGTACGGCAACCTCTCCTCCTCAGCATGAGGGGATGGCAGATTCTGAGCAATGGGATGGGGGGGCAGGGCTTCGCAGTGACATGAAACTCGGTGCCTCACAGAGAGATTTTTCCACTTGGAAAATACACCAGACAAGCAGTGAGAAACAATGGCTTTCCCCTGCTCCCACTACTCCTCCTGCACTGTATTTCCAGGCCTTTTCCCCAGAGACCTGGCAGGCACAACATCCACTGGCAAGATTTCCAGCAAATGAGACTGAGAACTAAGCCCTCTGGACAAGAAAGAGAAATAGCAGGAGAGCGAGAGCTGGGAAAAGAGAGAGAGAGAGTGTGTGTGTATAAGAAAGAGTGTGAGAACGTGTGAGAGAGAGAGAGAACAGAAAAAGGACACAGAGAAGGGGAGTCTGTGAAAAAAGGAGTCGGTGTAGCATAGAGCTAGTGACTGGGGCGTGCTGCTTGATTTGCTACTCCCCTTCTACAATACCCCCATAACCTTGCTAGGGTGACCTGCCCTTATTCTTACATACTAGAGTGACAGACACTTCAAAGGTGATTGATAGGCACAAACAACACAGTGGGTGCCATTAGGCATAAATATCAAGCCAGGTGTAACAAAAAGCCTAATGTATACACGAAAGCATGTCTTCCCCAGGAAATAAAAGCTGCATACTATGGGGAACATGGCGTATGCCTGCCACGCCCAGTTAAGTGAAAGAAGAGATGGGTAAAGTAAAGAAACACTGACTATGGATTTTACATATGTATGCAGTGTTGTTGTAGCCATGTCAGTCCCAGGGCATTAGAGTGACAAGGTGGGTGAGGTAATATAGATTTGACTGCCCATTTCATACTGCAGATGCCCTAAGACTTCACCCAGCAAATGAGTTAGACACTGGCAATTCAGTGACTGTAGACAAACATAGCAGCCATTCCCTATTCAGCAGGGCTGGCTCGTCCATAATGGTAGAATGGACAGTGGTGGCCTGGGGCAGCAATCTGCTTACTAACAGCTTCTTGTGTGTCTGCAGCTTGTGAGGGGTTGACATTTCGCTGTTTGCCTACCACAGCAATACAGGAGATGTTGCCAGGTTACAAGAGGGGTTTATCCTATTCTTCAGCTGGAGATTCTTGTTTAGGGGCTAAGAATTGTCTGGTCAGACTACAAGCAGGAAAATGACCTGATCTCAAATATATCACTGCCTAGACCATTGTACTGAGAACCAAACCCACAGAGGAAATACTGAATAAGCTGGAACCGAGCAGCAAGTCACAGGCCTCTCTGGGTTAATGTATCAATCCCCCAAATCCCTCAGGCCCTCACACACAGGGAAAACAGGACTTCTTAACCCTTCAGCGTGACCCTAATCCAAGCACTAATATCCAGGGACCTCTGCAGGAATACCAGAAATGCTAGGAAGATGGGAGCTTCTATCAACTAGAAAAAAGAAAGAGGAGTACTTGTGGCACCTTAGAGACTAACAAATTTATTTGAGCATAAGCTTTCGTGGGCTACAGCTCACTTCCAGAAGGAACCTGCCCAGCAGACCAGCATGTCTTCATCCAGCAGATCACCCATTCCTGAGATACTGTCTGTGGCTTAGACAAAACACACCTGTGATCCGGTTCTAGGGTGACCAGACAGCAAGTGTGAAAAATCAGGATGGGTGTGGGGGGTAATAGGAGCCTATATAAGAAAAAGACCCAAAAAGGGACTGTCCCTATAAAATCGGGACATCAGGTCACCCTATCTGGTTCCAGACAACTGTGTCTCCCCTCCATTTTTGGTGAGGCAGCATCTGGCTTGTATCTCTTCAGTCTCATCTCCCTTTCATGTCCCAAAAGCATACTGAAATGCATGGGCCATCCTTTCTAGCCCTTTGTCCTGCTTTTAGCATAGCAAACACTGCCAAGTCCTCATCAGAAAACACATCCATCTCTAGTTGCTGCCATCTTTGGGGAAAACACCAACTTCAGTAGCAATAGGAATATTGAAACATCTCTCTCTAAACGTATTCCTATTATTTCCAATTTGGATCCCAATCAGTGCCCATTTTATTAATCAGTATACCAATAACTAACACAGAGTTAATTAACCGAATCCAGACTGGATGCCTTCCTGGAAGATACGTTAGCCAACAAGTGACTGGGCTCAATGCAGTGGTAATGGAGTTGAAATGTAATGGTCTGTGTTATCCAGGAGGTCAGAATATATGATCTAACGGTCCTTTATGGCCTTAAACTCTATGAAACTATGAACAGTTCCAGCCTCAGAGAGATCACAATATAAAATAGATATAAAAATCTCCTAATTCATGCCCATCTTCTGTATGATTGGATGAGAGCTATAATAAATAACCCTTCTAATATAGTCTCCCTTTATATAATCAAATATATCTACACACAAAAGACAAATACATCATTTACACAGACATACACTCAAATATACAGGCAGATACAAAGGCTCAACACACACAGAGGATATTAAAACTGCTGTCACTCAGCCACACGGCAAGACATGAGGTTGCAAAGACACAGCTCTCCAGAATCAACCTAGCTGATGTAAGAGACATTTATTGTCTAGCTCCTCTATTTCAGGTGTTTATAGCACTCCCACAAGTTTATGGATACACCTTCACCCCAATGCCACAAAAAGCAGAACCTCATCCTAATCTATTTATCATAAATGCACCCCCATCCCTACTCAGCCCCCGCCACTGTAGTATTTGAGCAATGAATGTGTGAAAGGAGTGTCTTGTGGTGTAGGGCTACGCCTTGCCTCACAGTGCTGGCTGCTGCAGCAGTCAAAACAGGAATCCCCCTTAATGTCCCCCCATCTCTCCTTCAGTCACTGAAGCACCAACAGCACCAAATGGCAACGGCTCTTCTCCCAGCAGTGCAGGCAGGGAGAGCCAGGGAGCAGGAGCTAGTGGTCCCACAGCTGGAGCACAAAGCCAGCCTGGGCCCCTGACCTGTGCTAAGCCGGGATGTGCTGTATACATTCCTTCCCAGCAGGACGCTGCCTGAGCACAGGGGTCCCTGGAGCAGATGAGACAGCAGAGGGAAGTGAGCATGCTCAGTGAGCAAACTCTCTCTGTGAAGGTCAGCCCCTGGCCTAGCTGCAGGACTCAAAAGGCAGCAGCTGGAGGGAGGGAGAGAAGGAGGGTGAGGAAGGATGGACTAGGAAAGTTAACTCCTTCTGTCCTGGAAAACATGGCTCGTGCACCTCACAATGACCTACTCTCATTGCACACACCCGCCCCCTGAGAATGCCCTGAATGTCCCAATTCCCACAGAGTGGGGCCTGAAGGAAGCAGCGCAGGGTCTCAGTGCCCAGGAACAAGGAAACAGAAGCTGGAGACCTGGAGTGTTCTCTGTGGAGGCCTTGAGAGAGACAGAGAGAAAGCTGCAGTACTCTGGGGCGGGGGGGGGGGGGGGGGGGAGGGGGGGAAGAGAGGGAGGGAGAAGGACCTCACAGCCTTATCTATGGGAGGGGGAGTAGGGAGATCCCCATCCCCATAGCATTCTCTATGAGACCCTCCTCCCCCAGTGTTCTCTGTGGGATACAAGGAGAGACCTGTCTTGCCTGGGGGACACACAGAGACCAAACAAGCTTTGCACCCACCTTGTTTTCCTGTTCCTTTTACTAATCGCTTTTTGGCCCCTATGTGAAAGCATTTTAGTAGTTTGAGAAGCAGTAACAGAGACACCTCATTCCCTCCATCCTCCTTCCCTGGGCCCAGTCTTTCCTAGAGTCATATGTCCCCAGACCTGGGCCTCTCTTATCTAAAATACAGTCTATAAAGCAGAATCTGGGATATTTTAAGGACATTTTGACACACTTATTTAGAACTGGATGTGACAAATCCACTCCGGACGAGTCTGAGGGTACGTCTATACTTACTTCCTGGTTCGCCGGGAAGCAATCGATCTTCTGGGATCGATTTATCGCATCTTGTCTAGACGCGATAAATCGATCCCGGAAGTGCTCGCCGTCCCGCCAGTACTTCTGCTCCGCGAGAGGAGTACGCGGAGTCGACGGGGGAGCCTGCCTGCCGCGTCTGGACCCGCGGTAAGTACCTTTTAGTTCGAACTAAGATACTTCGACTTCAGCTACGTTATTCACATAGCTGAAGTTGCGTATCTTAGTTCGAACGGGGGGTTAGTGTGGACCAGCCCTAAGAATCACTCACTATAGAATTTAAGCTTTCATTAAAAACAAAACAAAAGTTTAGCCCTTATGGTTGTGAAAGAACCTTGCGGATGTGACCACAACGCAACAGGAGTCTGCAGACAGGAACACAGGACATGCAGTATCAGATCAAATTGGTGGCACATGTAATTCAGTATTCTGTTTCCACCAGTGGCCAGTCTCAGATGCTTCAGAGGAAGGTATCCATTATGGCTTTTGTTTTGGGGTTTCGTTTGCAGTTATGGAATAATCTCAGAAGTTAAATTTGTTCTTAATCCAGTTTGTGGTTGGTTGATTTATTATGCCCGGAAGCAGAAAGGGATTATATCTCTATATACATTTTTACCCCAATTTAATTGTAGTTATTCTCATTCATTCTAGTAATCACAAAAAAAAAGATTAATTAAAAAAGTCAAACACTCAAAAGTTAGGGAACATCATAAGAATGGCCATACTGGGTCAGACCAATGATCCATCTAGCCCAGTATCTTGTCTTCTCACTGTGGCTAATGGCAGGTGCTTCAGAGGGAATGAACAGACCAGGCAATTATGGAGTGATCCATCTCCTGTCGTCCACTCCCAGCTTCTGGAAGTCAGAGGCTAGACACCCAGAGCATGGGGTTGCATCCCTGATCATTTAAACTAATAGCTATTGATGGACCTATCATCCATGAACTTATCTAATTCTTTTTGAACCCCATTAGTTTTGGCCCTCACAACATTCCCTGGCTATGAGTTCCACAGGTTGAATGTGTGTTGTGTGAAGAAATACTTCCTTTTGTTTTAAACCTGCTGCCTATTAATTTCATTTACTAACCCCTAGTTCTTGTGTTACGAGAAGAAGTAAATAACACTTCCTTAGTCACTTTCTCCACACCATTCAAGTTTTTATAGATATCCATCATAGTCCCCCCTTAGTCATCCCTTTTCCAAGCTGAAAAATCCCAGTCTTTTAAATCTCTCCTCATATGGAAGCTGTTTCATACCCTTAATCATTTTTGTTGCCCTTCTCTTGTATCTTTTTTAATTCTATACATCTTTTTTGAGATGGGGCAACCAGAACGGCATGCAGTATTCAAGTTGTGGATGTACCATTGGTATATACTGTGGTATTATGATATTTTCTGTCTTACTGTATTATTTATCCCTTTCCTAATGGTTGCTAACATTGTTAGCTTTTTTGACTGCCTCTGCACATTAAGTGGATGTTTTCAGAGAACTAACCACAAAGACTCCAAGATGGCTTTCTTGAGTGGTAACAGCTAATTTAGATCCCATCATTTTGTATGTATAGCTGAGATTATGTTTTCTAATGTGCATTATTTTGCATTTATCAGCACTGAATTTCATCTGCCATTTGGTTGCCCGGTCACCCAGTTTTCTGTGATCCCTTTGTAACTCTTCATGATCTGCTTTGGACTTAACTATCTTGAATAATTTTGTATGTCTGCAAATGTTGCTACTAAAAAGGTTTAGGCCTTTTTCCAGATCATTTATGAATATGGACAGCACTATATACCTCTCGCCATTATGAAAACTGATCTTTTATTCTTACCCTTTGTTTCCTGTCTTTTAACCAGCTACTGATCCACGAGAGCACTGTCTCTCTTATCCCGTGACTGCATAGTAAAAGTCTCCTGTGAGGGACCTTGTCAATGGCTGAAAGTTCAGGTACACTATATCCACTGGATCACCTTGTACACGTTTGTTGACCCCCTCAAAAAATTCTAACAGTGATTTTCAACCTTTTTCCATTTGTAGACCCCTAAAAAATGTCAAATGGAGATGTGGACCCCTATGGCAATCTTAGATAGTCTACGGAACTGCAGAGGTCCATGGACCACAGGTTGAAAACCACTGCTCTATGGTAACGACAACCTTTCACAGGCCCCTTAGACATAATCTGCAGACCTCCAGAGGTCAAAAGACCTCTTGAAAACCACTGTTCTAATAGACTGTTGAGGAATGTTTTGGGCCCCACACTACAAAAAGGATGTGGATAAATTGGAAAGAGTCCAACGGAGGGCAACAAAAATGATTAGGGGGCTGGAGCACATGACTTATGAGGAGAGGCTGAGGGAACTGGGATTGTTTAGCCTGCAGAAGAGAAGAGTGAGGGGGGATTTGATAGCTGCTTTCAACTACCTAAAAGGGGGTTCCAAAGAGGATGGATCTAGACTGTTCTCAGTGGTAGAAGATGACAGAACAAGGAGTAATGGTCTCAAGTTGCAGAGGGGGAGGTTTAGGTTGGATATTAGGAAAAACTTTTTCACTAGTAGGGTGGTGAAGCACTGGAATGGGTTACCTAGGGAGGTGGTGGAATCTCCTTCCTTAGAGGTTTTTAAGGTCAGGCTTGACAAAGCCCTGGCTGGGATGATCTAGTTGGGGTTGGTCCTGCTTTGAGCAGGGGGTTGGACTAGATGACCTCCTGAGGTCCCTTCCAATCCTGAGATTCTATGAATGACTTCCCTTTACAAATGCCATGCTGACTCTTTCCTCAACAAATCGTGTTCATCTGTGCAGGGCCGGCTCCAGGCACCAGCGCAGCAAGCGTGTGCCTTGGGCAGCAAGCCGCAGGGGGCGCGGCTGGCTGGTAGCTGCGAGGGCAGTAGTCAGGCAGCCTTCGGTGGCGTTTCTGCTGGAGGTCCGCCGGTCCCGCAGATTCGGCGGCAGGAACGTCGACAGCGTGGGACTGGCGGAACGCCCGCAGGAACACTGCCGAATCCACGGGACCGGTGACCTTCCGCAGAAACGCCGCCGACAGCTGCCTGACTGCCGTGCTTGGGGCGGCACAAAACATAGAGCCGTCCCTGCATCTGTGTGTCTGATAATTCTGTTCTTCACTATAGTTTCAACCAATTGGCCTAACCCTGACGGGTTGCCTCTAGAGTAGGGCCGGCTCCAGGCACCAGCCTACCAAGCACGTGCTTGGGGCGGCATTTGGTGGGGGGACGGCGCTCAGGGTTTGTTTTTGTTTTTTTTAAACATACTGGCAAGCTGTTGGGGCGCCCCATGGCGCTCCGGCCGCCCGGGAGAGTGAGGCCGTGGCCGGGCTCGCCGCTCTCCCCCCAGTGCTCTGGTCACCCAGGAGACCGGGGCTGCAGCCGGGCTCGGCGCCCTCCCCACGGTGCTCCGGCCGCCGGGGAGAGCAGGGCCGCGGCCGGGCTCGGTGCCCTCCCCGCGCTGTTCCGGCCGCCCAGGAGAGTGGGGCCGTGGCCGGGCTCGCCGCCCTCCCCCCGGTGCTCCAGTCACCCGGGAGAGTGGGGCCGCAGCTGGGCTCGCTGCCCTCCCCTCGGCGCTCCGGCCGCCCAGGAGAGCAGGGCTGCGGCCGGGCTCGGCGCCCTCCCCTGCCACGCTCCCCGCCGGCGCCCCGCACTATGAATGCCCACTATCCTGAGATGAGGACAAGTAGCAGCACCAGGAGCAGTGCCGGGCTCAAGACCATGAGTCTGGTGTAGAGGAGCAGGAGTACCGTCTGTAACGGCTGCTCTGCAAACGGCTCCGTCGGGCAGATCTGCGACGGCCAGTTGCTGGTGATCTACGCCTGGGGCTGCGGGAGTAGTGCCATGCTGGGAACCTCGACCGGCGTGAGGAGCGTGAGCAGCACCGGTACCGCGAGGGGCAACAGTGGCTTCTCGGAGTCAGCAACCTCCGGTGCCATTGGTCCCAGCCCTGGTGGGGCATGCTCTGACCTTGAGGCCTGCACTCCCTAGATGCGGAGTGGTGTCTCAATTTCCTGTTGCTCAGTACCCACTCAGACAACTGGGTGGGGGTCGATGGGAACCAGTGCGGGCTGCAAGCAGGGCTAGGTGAAGAGTGACGTCGGGAACCTTCCTGCGACCGTGAGCGGTACCGCCCGGGTGGCGACTGTGGCGGTCCCAGCACTGGCTTGCCTTTGGACCAGGGAGCTGCTGGGGTCGGTGCAGCCGGTACCGAGAGAGACATTATGTCTCGAGCCGCCTGCAGGGCCTCCGGTGTGGAGGGCACCCAAATGTGGCCACTGTCTTCCAGGGAGATTGGCTCAGAGTAGGCTGGGCTACTTCATTCTACTTGAGTCAGAGGCCGATGGGGATCGAGAGTTGCCCAGCGCGGGTCTAGTCTCGCCCCCAGCCTTGCCCCGGTGCCTTGATGGGGAAGATTGCTTCTTCGTCTTCTTAGAGTGTCCCATGGACGGGGAGCGGTGCCGGCCAGTGGAAGGCACCGCTGAGTCTTCGTGCACTGATGTTGCGTTGCTTGGTGCTGACTCAGAGCGGCGTAGCAGTGTTGGGGTCAGGGCTGACTCCATCAATATGGCTCGGAGCCGTATATCCCACTCCTTAGTCCGTGGCTTAAACGATCTGAAAATTTTGCAGCGGTCGCTGATGTGGGTTTCCCCAAGACAGCGTAAGCAGCTAGTGTGCGGGTCACTTATGGGCACAAGCTATTTACAAGTCTTGCACGACTTAAAGCCCGGGACATGCCCCAACCCGGGCGCGGTTCTTCTACTTTACTACTATCTATTTTTTTCTTTTCTTTTAACTACAGGTACTAACTATCTACAGACTAAATGACAGACCAAACAGGGAAAGCTACAGTGGAGAGCTGGAGCACAGCAGTTCCGAAGCACCGTCACTGGTGGCAAGAAGGAACTGAGGGTGGGGGGAGCGCGCAGCGACCCTTATACTGCGCCATGGTGGCGCCACTCCAGGGGTAGCTAGGGTCGCTCCCCTACGGGTACTGCTAGGGGGAAAACTTCTGGCACCGGTGCACGTGTCGAGCACACACACCGACTGTGGAATGCACATGAGCAATCACTCGAAGAAGAACTGAGCGTAGGGGGAACCGGTGGCTCCCTATATACCGTGGCATATGCGCACCACTCCCGGGGGCACTGGAGCCTGTCCCCCAAAAGATACTGCTGAGGGAAAAACTTCCGGGCCCGGTACATGTGACGAGCACACAAACCTAGTTGAATGGACATGAGCAAGCACTCGAAGAAAAAATGTAGGTTCCATCTCCAAAGGTGGTGATGTTGGAACTGTGGATGAGGAAATACCCCAACTAGCAGAGGGAACAGGAGACTGACTTCTTTCATAATGTTTTTGGACGGATGGTGTCATGATCTCCCTTGTAAGAATCAATTCTGATAAGATGGGAGATTCTGGATCCAGCAGGATGGTTATGTCCCCTGAAGTGCTGCATTTGCCACCATGAGTCTTCTCCCTGTGAACCTTTGGTGTCAGCTCAAAGTGTGTGCCAGTGACGACTGTGTATAGGATGGTCATCTGTCCTTCGCCAGTTTAGGCTCATGCTTCTTTTTACTCAGTACTGATGGGCCTGTTACGAGAGAACTGGACATGACATAAGCTGGACTTGACATAACCGTAGCCATTTTGTGTACTCCGCCACCAATAGTTGAAAATGAGAATACCATATAGTTAGAAATAATTTGGCCTTTGCCTAAGGAAAGCATATAAATAGCTGCGCAGCTGCAGTTTTGTATGGATTTATTAAAATTAAAGAGTAACTGACTTTGGATCTGTGTGCCTTTCTGTTATGACTCGGAGTTGCTTTGCTGATAAGTAGCATTATGAGGTGTTTTGCTGTTGCGAGGAAAATTGTTAGCTTATTAGAAGTAAAAGTGTCCAATTTGAAGCAATTTGAGGAGGATTTCTAAGAGCTAGCAGACTGACATCTTACTCCCCAGCAACTGGAAGGATAGCTGATCACCAAAAACCTGCTGTTGCCCACTCGACACCACCTCAGATTTCAGGTTACTATATCTGGGGTGCTCTAGACTATTGCTGTTGCATATGTGTGTGTGTGCTTAAAACTAAGTGAAAGCACTCTTGTAGCAATCATTTGTCAGACAGAGGAGCTGTGTCCCCACTGATTTATTTCCTGCCACCATCTGGGTAACAAGAATTAGTTACTATAGTTTTGGGTTCAAATAACCCCAGGTGTAACAGTCCCACTCCCACCGATGATGCCAAAGTGGAGGCGGTCAGTCTTTTCAGCCTGTGGGCCAGTACCACGATATCAATGGGTTTTCGAGCCTCTGAGAGTCGCCCAACCTCAAAGATATAAGTGAATCAGACCTCCTCTTAGAAGTGGATCTGGAGGGGGAATTTTCTCTCAGGTTTAGAGAGGGTTTCTTGCCTTAGCATGGAGCCTGAGACAAGGAGCCCTTGGCTCTACCTTTGCCTGCATCCGTGTCTGATGTGTAACGCTTGGCATTGCTGTACTTGATGCCTCAAGCCCACTGTACGGGGGGGTCTCCCCAGCCCAGATCCAACAGGGGCCTCACAGCCTGCTCCAAGAGGTGTTTCTCAAGTCTGAACTCCTGGGCTTGATGGGTTCAAGTCAGAAAGGAGTGACCAATACTGCACTTAGCAGAGATATGACCTTCTCCCAAGCCAGTAAAGGAACCTGCGGTGCTCTTCGCTGACTGGAAAGGAACAGGGACAGGAGAGGCAGTTCTTGAAGCCCAGAATCCTGGGCATAATTGAAATCCCATACCAGGAAGTGGGGGCTCCGGAGGCATGTCCCTGAAATCTAATAAACTAAGAAATGTTATACACAATATTTACAGTTTATAATATTTACAGGTTTGATGTAGGTGGATCAGCTCCAGGGACAGAAGGGTTCTGTCTCGGACCATGTGGCAGTAAAAAGGAAGTGGAGAGGCAGTCAGTCCATACCCCCACCACCAGCACTTGAAGAAGCAGCAGGAATTCTGAAAAAGTTTTTTTTGGGGGGAACGTGAGGTGGATAATCAGCTGAACATGAGCTCCCAAAGGGAAGCTGTGCCCAAATGAGCAAATGCAATAGTTGAATGCATAAACAGAGGTACCTCAAGTAGGAACAGAGAGGTTCTTCTACCTCTTTATTTGGCATGGATGCGACTGCTGCTGGAATATTATGTCCAGTTCTGGTGTCCACCATTCAAGAAGGATGTTGATAAATTGGAGTGGGTTCATAAAAAAGCCAGGAGAATGATTAAAGGATTGAAAAACCTGCCTTACAGTGATAAGCTAAATAGATTGAGCTCGAGTCTAACAAAGACAAGGTTAAAAGGTGACTTGATCACAGTCTTTAAGCACCTACATGAGGAACAAATATTTGATAATGAGCTCTAGTAGAGAAAGGTCTAACACGATCCAATGGCTAGAACTTGAAGCTAGACAAATTGAGACTAGAAATAAGGTGTACATTTTTAACTATTAAGGTAATTAACTGATGAACAGTTTACCAAGGTTTGTGGTGGATTCTCCATCACTTGCATTTTTAAAATCAAGATTTAATTATTTTTTTAAAGATATAGTTTAGTTCAAAAGGAATAATTTTGGGGGTGTTCTATGGCCTGTGTTATGCAGGAGGTCAGACTAGATGATGCTTTGGAATCTATGAAAAATTGTATGTTTGTGATTTAGAGGAATTGGACATGTGCATTGTGAGACGTGAAAGGAAGTCTGCTGTTGAGGTAAAGAGTCCATGCGTGTAGGGGTGACAAGGCATGTGAGCTGAACTTGCTCTGGATGTTAATGTAGACTTCACCAAGGGGTTCAATTATTTCTAGTGACTGCATGGATAATGCACTTGAGCAAACAGCTCTAAAGTTTCTGTGTGGGAGTCTCCTTGTGATTCTAAGAAGTGGGAACTAGTGCTGGAAGAAGAGGTATAAAGAATATTGGGAAGCAAGAGATAACAGCAAGGGTTGGGGACAGGGAAGAATGCTGGCAGTGATGGTCAGCAGAGGATTGTCGATATAACTACTGGGTGAGAAGAGTTATGGGACTTATGGGGATAGAAGGGTGCAGGGTTTGGCAAGAGCAAGAAGTGATATGAGGCTATGGGGTACTGAAGAGTTAGCAGAGCCATGGAGAGGACATGGGAGATGAGCGAATTGGGCTGTAGGGGACAAGAAAGAATGAGGGGGACATGGGAGCAAGGAGATTCTGGTGGGGTGCAGGCAGGAGGACAAAGTAAGGGGAAAGTAGCACGTCTTTGCCTTCTTCACCTGATGGACTTGCAATGGCTTGGGTCTACTTGAGGTACAGGTTCATCAGGCAGAAATGGCAAGACATTTCTAGTGCTGCCCTGCCCCTACTTCCTCCTGCTGCACTTGCTCTTTCTCCAAACACCAGCAGTATCTGCAGCTGCAGACTGATCCCTAGGGATGGCAGACTTGCAAGGACCAGTTATTCATCAGGCTGTGGAGAAAGAGAACCATTGCAGCATTCCTGCTATGACTTAAAGCAAAGTAACCATCCTACTTCCAGCAAACTAGAGCAGGTCAGGTAGAGAAGGCAGGAAAAGGTTAACACTCCCCTTCCCTTACCCACTCACCTGCCACCAAGATGGCTGCTCACGCCTCCCTGCCCCCAATGCCTACTCCATACTTCTGGCAAGCCCTCCTGCTCCCCCACATTCCTGCTTCCTCCCCCTGTAACTGTGCCTTAATGGGTCACAACTGATGATGCCAAATTCAGGACAAACTGCTGAGAAATAGGGCGCAAACAACCCAAAACTGGTGGTTATTCTTTTATAAGATATACCAAACCAGCCACAAAAGTAGAGTCCTGTTTCACCACACTGGCTAACAAGAAGTCATAAAAGCAGTTTCCTTGGGCATTCTTATATCACCACCAAAAACACTGGGTTCAGAGATGAGTGGTTCTTTACAACCAGTCTCATCAAATGAAGGGTTCTTCTAATCCCAAAGGACCAGCCACCCACCCAGGTCAATATGTAACTTAGATCTGACCCCAAAATCACACTGATGCCAATCCTTTAGTATCTAAAATCTAAAGGTTTATTGAAAGAAAAAGAAAAAAGAAAAGAAAAAGAAAGAAAGAATCAAATACATACAGTAATTGCAAAGTTCTTGGTTCAGGCTTGTATCAGTGATGGAATAAACTGCTGGTTTAAGTCAAGTCTCTGGAGTACATCCACAGTTTGGATGGGTCATTCAGTCCTTTGTTCAGAACTTTCGTTTGTAGCAAAGTTCCTCCAGAGGTAAGAAGCAGGAGTGAAGACAAAATGGAAGTGTTTCCAGGGCCTTTTATAGCTTCCGCCATGTGGAGGGCATCCCATTGTTCTTACTGTGGAAAATTACAGCAACAAGATGGAGTTTGGAGTCGCATGTTCATGCCCAATTTCCCTCAGTCATTGCAGGAAGCCATTACCTACACTCCAGACAGCACGTTTAACATGACAGTCCACACAGTGTAGATGGACATTTCCCATGGTCCACTGTCAATCAAGTGTTTCTTGATGAGCCACTTAATTTGAATAGTCCCTCCAACATGTGCTGGCTAGCTACCTTGTGGGCAGTACCCCAGGAGCAAACATTTGAAATCCAGGCATAGAGCCAATACTTATAACTTCAAATACAAAAATTATACATGCATACAGACAGCAAAATCATAACCTTTTCATAGTCACCTCACTTGACAACCTTTGTACAAGATTTGTTGCAAATAAATAACAGTGGTTGCAACAATGATCTATATGGTCATATTTTAATCAGATAACATCACACACCCATCCCCAAAAAGGACACTCTCATCAGTCTCATGATCTGTACCAGAGCGTGGCACCAATGACACTTCTCATGACCTACAGGTTCCTTTGCTTACAGTAAATTATAGCAATTATTTTATAATTTTAATATTTCAGGTTCCACACCTTAGCCTGTGCCTGAGATACTGTAAAGATGAGTTACTTGGTGAAATCTTAAGCTTGTGTAAATTTATGTTTTACAATAGAGGAATCCAAAGAAATGAGAACAGCAAAATTTCAAAAGGAGCATTTTAAAAGTACTTCCTTTGCAAAAGTTACAAAATCTTTTTCTAAAATAATACACAATATTCCATTGCCCTCTGTAGAACTGTGTGTCAAATTTGAGAAGAAATTCAACATTTAAATTGCAAAGCAGATATTTTAGTCCTGCTTTAAGTAAAAGTCTGAAAGTAACTTTCACTATAACCAATCATAGGTTTCACATTTTCCTTGATGACCAGGTCAGCAGGCCACGCACTCTGAATGATCGCCTATCACAGGGACCTGTCCTAGCGCCGATCTTGTTTAATATTACGCACGAGCAGCCTTCCCCAGATTTCATCACGGACATTTCTCTATGCATTGCTGATGACATTGTTTTGAGTGCACAGGCACAGAATCTGTCTATCACAGAATACAGCCTAATCAAGAACCTTCAAACTATGGAAGAATATTTCTTATACTGGTAGCTAAAACCAAACCCTACCGGAACTATTGTGTCAGCATTCCATCTAAACAATTGAAAGGCCTAAGCAGAACTGCACATGCATAGACTTCTGTGGCTAGAAGATAAGAGACAATCCCATCCCATCCCAAAATATCTCAGTGAGGACGAAAACAGCATATAAGCAGAGTGGCCAGTGTGTGATCACTAATAGTGACTGGCTAACAATTTCACATATCTATCATATGCTACCCTACTCTGCCTGTTTTACTCCGGGGGCGGGGGGGTGGGGGGAAAGAGAGGATTCTGCATCAAAAAAATAAAAATTCTGCACACAGTATTTGAAATTTCTGCAAAATTCCACATATTTTATTTGTCAAAATAGCACAATATAATCATGCCAGTTTCAATTATTTTGGTAATTTATTTCAATATCCATCAGCAAATATGTCTGTAACAATACAGACCAAAAAATAAGATTCTGGTCATTTTTTTTTTTTTTTACAAATAGATTCCTTACTAGGCGCATTAATACAGGACTTTGAGTAATGCATTTAAATTACAATATTGGGGGGGTGGGATTCTTAGGGAGTTGGGAAGGCTCCCTCATGCAGACCCTGGCTGATCCCAAGCCCCTCTCATTCAGTCAGGCACATAAATATAAATATATGGAGATATGCCTATCTCCTAGAACTGGAAGGACCTTGAAAGGTCATCGAGTCCAGTCCCCTGCCTTCACTAGCAGGACCAAGTACTGTCCCCTGACAGATTTTTGCCCCAGATCCCTAAATGGTCCCCTCAAGGATTGAACTCACAACCCTGGCTTTAGCTGCAGCAGACTACCCCCAGCTGAAAGCAGAGATCCTGGCCAGATCTGGGGTAACAACCGCAGTGTGGGCCCAGCAGTATCATGAGTGGAGGTACCAGGAAGACAAAACCCCATGATCCCAATTGTATGATCTCATCCATCTCGCACGAAAGTGCTTGCAAACTGAGTCCCGGAGTCCAGAAGAGATACTAGAGGTTCTGGTCATCGACCGATACATGAGGGGACTACCGCCAGACCTTCGCGCATGGGTAAGCCAGAACGAACCCTCCACCTATGATGAGATTGTGGCAATGGTAGAAAGGCGAAGGACGGCGAGCGAACTGACCCGACCAGTTAAGGAAGCGGAACCCAGGGTTAAACTAGCAGCACCAAGCCCTAGATTTTGAGTGACTGGGCCACCAGGAGGGCCCAGGTGGAAAAAGAGAGGGGCTGAAGGCCCACCAGAGGCCATAAAGAGTCGGCACACTGAGGGGGAAGAAGATTATGATGTTAGACTTCCCAAACCAAGAGACCGGGGAACGCCTAGGGTTCCATATAGATGTTATGCATGTGGTGAGTGGGGACACATAGCAGCACAGTGTCCCAGCACTGAGGAGCCTATGCAATGTAACTTGGGGGATTGGGAGGTCCCATGCTCCCTTATCCACCTTGCGGGCGTCGCATTAGCCCTGCATAACTACACTAGACTGGTGAAGATAAATGGAGTAGAGACTATAGCGCTTGTGGACTCCGGGAGTGCAATCACCCTAATATCGGGTAAGCTGGTAAAAAGTAGCCAGCTGCTACAAGCCAAACGCGTAGCAGTGACGTGTGTGCATGGGGCCGTAAGCCATTACCCCACCATCCAGGTGGAGATAGAGGTTCAGGGGAACCCCATTGAGGTGACAGTGGGTGTAGTTCCTAAACTCCCATATCCTGTAGTCATTGGGAGGGACTATCCAGGGTTTGATAATTTACTCCCCCCGGAGAGGTTGGAGGGAGGTGGGGACCCTGAGGGCAGCGACTTGTCACCGGGGGAATGTTAACCCCCGATGTTTGCTGAGATTTCTCAAGATCTGTTCTCAGTCCCCCAAAAGACCTGGAAGACAAAAAGGGAGAGGAAGGCTGCAAAAGCTTTGGGAACCCGGATCCTGACCCAGGGCCAGAAGATCGCCCTAGTAGGCAGACGGACACGAGCAGCCAGAGAAACTACAACCACGGAAGGTGAGCCAGAGGCTGGCCCCAGCCATGATGGAAGTGAGCCATTGGAAGCAACAGAGGCTGGCCCCTGGGAGCTCGGGCGGGTTAGTCCCGGGAGAGAGATTTTCGGGCGGGACCAGGCAGAGGACCCTAGATATGATAACGCCAGGAAAGAGGTGGCTGAGATAGATGGAGTACCTGTGGATGGGAAGGTCCGGGGTCCAGGACCTTACTTTATAGTGAAGAAAGATCTCCTGTACCGTGTGGTGCAAATGCAGGAGCAAGAGACACATCAATTCTGAACCACTTAAAGGAGGGGAAAGTGATCAGGAACAGTCAGCATGGATTCACCAAGGGCAAGTCATGCCTGACTAACCTAATTGCCTTCTATGATGAGATAACTGGCTCTGTGGATGAGGGGAAAGCAGTGGATGTGCTATTTCTTGACTTTAGCAAAGCTTTTGATACAGTCTCGCACAGTATTCTTGCCAGCAAGTTAAAGAAGTATGGGCTGGATGAATGGACGGTAAGGTGGATAGAAAACTGGCTGGATGGTCGTGCTCAACGGGTAGTGATCAATGGCTCCATGTCTAGTTGGCAGCCGGTATCAAGTGGAGTGCCCCAAGGGTCGGTGCTGGGGCCGGTTTTGTTCAATATCTTCATCAACGACCTGGAGGATGGTGTGGACTGCACCCTTAGCAAGTTTGCAGATGACACTAAACTGGGAGGAGTGGTTGATACGCTGGAGGGTAGGGATAGGATACAGAGGGACCTAGACAAATTAGAGGATTGGGCCAAAAGAAATCTGATGAGGTTCAACAAGGACAAGTGCAGAGTCCTGCACTTAGGACGGAAGAATCCCATGCACTGCTACAGACTAGGGACCGAATGGCTGGGCAGCAGTTCTGCAGAAAAGGACCTAGGGGTTACAGTGGACGAAAAGCTGAATATGAGTCAACAGTGTGCCCTTGTTGCCAAGAAGGCTAACGGCATTTTGGGCTGTATAAGTAGGGGCATTTCCAGCAGATCGAGGGACCTGATTATTCCCCTCTATTCGGCACTGGTGAGGCCTCATTTGGAGTACTGTGTCCAGTTTTGGGCCCCACACTACAAAAAGGATGTGGATAAATTGGAAAGAGTCCAACGGAGGGCAACAAAAATGATTAGGGGGCTGGAGCACATGACTTATGAGGAGAGGCTGAGGGAACTGGGATTGTTTAGCCTGCAGAAGAGAAGAGTGAGGGGGGATTTGATAGCTGCTTTCAACTACCTAAAAGGGGGTTCCAAAGAGGATGGATCTAGACTGTTCTCAGTGGTAGAAGATGACAGAACAAGGAGTAATGGTCTCAAGTTGCAGAGGGGGAGGTTTAGGTTGGATATTAGGAAAAACTTTTTCACTAGTAGGGTGGTGAAGCACTGGAATGGGTTACCTAGGGAGATGGTGGAATCTCCTTCCTTAGAGGTTTTTAAGGTCAGGCTTGACAAAGCCCTGGCTGGGATGATCTAGTTGGGGTTGGTCCTGCTTTGAGCAAGGGGTTGGACTAGATGACCTCCTGAGGTCCCTTCCAACCCTGAGATTCTATGATTCTATGATCAACTTCTGGTGCCACGAAAACATCAAAAAGCCATATTGAGCCTCATCCACAGTCACCTATTTGGAGGACACCTAGGGGTAGAGAAAACCCAGGCACGGATCCTGCGGAGGTTCTTCTGGCCAGGAGTACATGAAGATGTCCGACGATACTGCACCTCTTGTCCGGAGCGTCAGTTACATAGTCTGCGCCCATACTTCCGCGCTCCTTTGATATCTCTTCCAATAATAGAGGTTCCTTTTGAATGCATAGCCATGGATCTGACAGGGCCCCTTGAGAAGACAGCTTGGGGCCACCAACATGTGCTTGTTGTACTGGACTATGCAACCCGGTACCCGGAAGCCGTTCCCCTACGCAACACGGCTTCCAAAACAATAGCTAAGGAGTTAGTACAGATCTTTGCCCGAGTTGGGTTACCCAAGGAGATATTGACTGATCAAAGGACACCTTTCGTGTCCAAGTTGATGAAAGATCTCTGTTCATTACTGTGGCGGGGTTCGTACTCCGTCGCCCCTCTGAGACGCAGGGGGGTTAGGAGGTACCCTGCCTGTCTAGTTCCCAGTCCGATTTTCATGCCACTCCTGGCAGCCCGTCCAGCGGGACTCAATGGCCAGAGTCCCCCTTAGTCTCTTCCCCTGAAGGGACAGCACGGCCTAGGGGCCTGGGTTACTTCAGTGTGCCTTCCCAGTCAGGTAAGGCAGTCTTGAGTTCTGAGCTTGGGGCCCGTCCCCCCAAGGGCAGCGGTCCTCGGTAGGGGACCTGGGGCCCAACCCAGGGCCTTAACAGCGGGTAACACAGCCCGCCAGGGTCAGCGGGGAATCCCACCGAAACACGCTGCCCTCACTGGGGTGGGAGGTACCACTCCCGCACGCCCCCTGGGTCACTTCCTACCAGCTCTTTTGATGCAGTAGTCCATGTGCTTTCTGAGCCCCCAGGCTCCTCAGTTCCCTGAACTTCCTGGGGTTCCAGTAGCGGCTGGCTTCCAGTCCCGGTCCTGGGCTCTTTAGCTCTCCCTGGTAAGGGCGGCCCTAGCTCCTGGGCTGGAGCCTCTGCTGGGCATCCTTCCTCCTCAGCAACCAGCCCTGACTGAGCAGCTCTGCAGGCTTTTATACCTAGCCCCCTGCTGGAGCATGCCCAGCAGGGCCTCAGGGGCGTGGCTTCCTCTGCCAGCAGAGAAGGGTTAACTCTCTCATGGCCAGTGCGGGGCCAGTCTTCCCCGTCACACACCCTCCCCCTTAAAACGGTGGTAGGGGTTCCCCCTGCCCCGTCCCCTTCCTCATCCTTCTCTTCTCCCATCCGGGAGAAAAAGTCCGCATTTCCGTGGGCCTTACCTGGCCTGTGCAGCACTTGAAAGGAATAGGGTTGGAGGCACAAATACCACCTCATAATTCGGTCATTCGTTTCTTTCATGCTGTTAATCCAGCGGAGGGAGGCGTGATCAGTCACTAAGAAGAAGTGGTTCCCCAGCAAGTAGTATCGCAGTGCGTCAACTGACCCCTTAACAGCGAGGGCCTCCCGCTCTATGGTAGAGTAGTGCGTCTCGCGTGGAAAGAGTTTTCGGCTGAGGTACAAAATGGGGTGATCTTCCCCCTCTACCTCTTGCGACAGTACAGCTCCTATACCTACTCCGGACGCGTCTGTCTGGAGAAGGAAGGGCTTTGTAAAGTCAGGTTGGGTTAACACAGTGTGACAGTGTTCCCCATAAAACTTTATGGGGAGATGCTTATAAATGTATATATGTAACTAGAATATGTTTTATGCTACATGTGCCATGTAATATATCTCGGTGAAAGTTATGACCTACTGAATTTATTCCTCCTGTTTGTATGCATGTATCATTGTTGTAGTTGGAGTTATGAAGATTGGTTTTATATTTGCTGGTTTTGTACATAGCCTTTGTAAGTGCATGGGATCATCTTTGGAGCAGAAAGTGCCTGTTAAGTACGAGCACTTAACAGACAAAAGACGTTGCAGACCCCAATCCACATTGGGTCTGGGTCTGGAATGCAACTGGTTAGGCTGGTTGCCGAAGGGTGCATGGACAGGTGACTTGCCCAGGTGATCCCCAAACTCCATGGTAACAGGATGTTACACAGGGAGGGGGAAAAGACTATAAAAGCCCGGGGGAGACCCTTCCATTTTGTCTTCAGCTGGCTAAAGGGAGAGGCTCTCCACCCCACCAAGGACATTCCTGAGGGGAACTGAACAAAGGACAAAGACACTAGGGGGTGTGAGCGACTGCTGGACCCAAGCTAATTCTACAGCCTGTAAAAAGGAAAATATCCGAATCTGGTGAGGCTTTTATCTGTGTTAACTTTGAATAGACATAGACGTGCATGTTTTATTTTATTTTACTAAGTAATTCGCTTTGTTCTGTCTGTCACTACTTGAACTCACTTAAATCCTATTTTCTGTACTTATTAAAATCACTTTTTACTTATTAAGTTTCCTTGAGTACGAGTTGGTACCTGGGGAAAGCGAACAGTTGTGCATATCTTTCTATCTTTGAAATAGAAGGCGAACTATTTATGAGTTTACCCTGTATAAGCCTTATACAGGGTAAAACGGATGTATTAAGGGTTTGAACCTCCTTGGAGTTGAGCAGCTGGGTGTCAAAGGCAAGAGCGCTTCCAGGGGCCTTACAGTGGTGAGTGGACTTGGTTCGGACCTGGGTCTGTGTTTGCAGCAGATCAGTGGAATCTGGCTCAAAACAGACAGGATTCGGGAGTCCCAAGCTGGAAAAGGCCTGGAAGCAGGGGCAGAAGTAGCCTTGGCATACCAGGTGGCAGCACCAAGCAGGTCTCTGTGGCCCCAACCCGTCACACACAGGCTCCCGGGTCAGGTGCTCACGGAGTGCGTGAAAAGCGTTCTCACATTCCTCCGTCCATTGGACCTTCTGGGGCTGTGTTTTCTTTGTTAGGTCCGTTAAGGGGGTGGCCAGCGTCGAAAAATTGGGGACAAACCGCCGATAATACCCCACCAACCCTAAGAACTGTCGTACCTGTTTTTTGGTCTTTGGGGTGGGGTAGTCCCTTAAAGCCCGTACTTTGTCTACCATGGGGCGTAATTTCCCTCGCCCTACTGTATAGCCTAGATAAGTCACCTCCCGCTGCCCTAAATGGCACTTGGCCGGATTTGCCGTGAGGCCTGCGTCGCCCAAGGCTTGCAGTACCTTGGTGAGGTGCTGAATATGGTCTCTCCAGCTGGAGCTATAAATGACAATGTCATCAATGTAGGCCGCAGCGTATGAACTGTGGGGGCTCAGTACCTGGTTTACTAGTCGCTGGAACGTAGCTGCGGCACCGTGTAACCCGAAGGGCATCACCGTAAATTGAAAAAGGCCAAATGGCGTGGGAAAGGCTGTCTTCGCTCGTGAGGCAGGTGTCAGAGGGATCTGCCAGTATCCTTTGGTTAAATCCAGGGTGGAGATAAATTCCGCCTGTCCCAGTCTCTCCAGTAACTCATCTACTCGCGGCATGGGGTAGGCGTCAAAGTGTGAGATGGCGTTCACTTTGCGAAAGTCGATGCAAAACCTCACTGAGCCGTCGGGCTTGGGGACCAGCACTATGGGACTCCTCCACTCACTCCTCGATTCCTCCACCACCCCCAGGGTTAACATTAGTTCCAACTCCTTCCGCACAGTCTCCCACATTTTCTTAGGGAGCGGGCGGTGGTTCTCTCTCACCTTTTGGCCGGGGATAGTGGCGATGTGGTGGCTGGTCACCGTCGTTTTCCCCTGTTGACCAGACAGTACCGTGGGAAACGCGGCTACCACCTGCCGTACCTGTTCTTGCTGTGTAGGGTCGAGCTCCCGGCCAATGTTTACCGTGCCCGGTTCCTCGTACTCTCCGGCTAAGGGTCCAAGTTCGGGCTCTGGGGGGCATGGGGCAATCATAAAACCCTCGCGGTCCTTCCACGCCTTCAGTAGGTTCACGTGGTATATTTGGGTGCCTCTCCGTCGCCCGGACAGCCGGATCTCGTAATCAACGGGCCCCACCCGCCGAACCACTTCAAATGGCCCCTGCCACTTGGCTAATAATTTGGACTCGGAGGAGGGCAGTAACAGCAGAACTCGGTCCCCCGGTTCGAAGTTCCTCATCTTCGCCCCTCGATTGTACTGGATCTCCTGGTTATGTTGTGCTCGTAGCAGGTTCTCCCTGGCACGGGTGCCCAGTTCTCGAAGCCGTTCCCTCAAATGGAGGATATACTGGACCGAACCTTTGACCTGGGTCTCTTGCTCCTCCCAGGTTTCCTTCAAGAGGTCCAAAATCCCCCGGGGTTGCCTCCCGTAGAGGAGCTCAAATGGGGAGAACCCGGTCGAAGCTTGTGGCACCTCGCGTATGGCGAATAGGAGGGCTGGCAGGTACTTGTCCCACTGGCGGAGGTCATCCCCCACGAACTTCCGCAGCATCGCCTTCAGTGTCCCATTAAAGCGTTCTACCAATCTGTCAGTCTGCGGGTGGTAGACGGAGGTCTTAAGGGCCCAGATGTTCAGTAGTCTGCAGAGCTCTGCCATCAGTTTGGAGGTTACATTAGTCCCTTGGTCAGTCAAGATCTCTCGTGGCAACCCCACCCGGGAAAATATCTGTAATAGCTCATTGGCAATAATGGGGGCCGTAGTCGTTCGTAAGGGTACTGCCTCTGGATACCTAGTCGCATAATCCACTACGACCAGGATGTACTTATGTCCCGAGCTACTTTTCTCCAGGGGCCCCACCAGATCGAGGCCTATCCGTTCGAAAGGAGTGCCGATTACGGGTAGAGGCACCAGGGGGGCCCTGGGTACCCCCTTCGGGCCAGCCTTCTGGCACTCCGGGCAAGAGGCGCAGTAATCCTGGACCTCTTGGTGTATGCCCAGCCAGAAAAACCGTTGGGCTACTCTGAGGAAGGTCTTTTCTCGCCCCAAATGTCTGGCCCAGGGGACCGCGTGGGCCAAGCAGAGCAGTCCTTTTCGGAACCTTCGGGGGACCAATAATTGACGTACCTCGACTCGTGTCTCTGGCTCTTGGGCCACCCGATAAAGTAAGTCCTTGTGAATCTCAAAATGGGGGCCTTGGGGCAGATATTGCCGGGAATGGGCCTCTCCATCTTGGCTGACTGCTTGTTCCCAGGCTCGGCTAAGGCTGGAGTCCCCTCTCTGTTCCTCCAGGAAATCTCCACCGATCTCCAGCCACCTTGCTTCTCCCCCTGTCGACCCGTCAGTCGGGACTTGGCTCCCTCTGGTTACTTCGGGCCCTCTCGACGTCCCCTCCAAGGGGTCTTGTGACTCGGGCTGGCCCAACAAACCCTGCCTCCCATAAGGGGCTCTCTTCCTCTTCTTGGGCGGTCTGCTCCACCCCAGCATAAGATTGGCGAAACCCGGCCAGTCGCGGCCCAACACCACGGGATACACTAATCTAGGGGCCACCCCCACTAAGCAACGCGCCTCCTGTTGGGCGACTTCCAGATGCACCCAGATGGTGGGGTAAGCCTTCACGTCCCCGTGTATACATTGTAACTGTATCGGGGCCCCGGTGGGAAGGGAGTCCTCTACCAGTCCTGTGCGAATGACGGTCTGGCTGCACCCTGAGTCCACCAACGCTAGAGTTGAGGTCCCCTCCACTTGCAACGGGATTACCATCTTTGATGGCCTGTCCGTCCGGGCTCGTCTGTCTGCCGTCAGGACCTGTCCATAATTACAGTCCATGTAGGGGCACTCTCTCCTGAAGTGCCCCCTTTGTCCGCACTGGTAGCATCTGTCACGGTTTTCCTCCGTAGGTAGGGTGTCTTGCAGTAGGCTTGGGTCCCCAGCCGGTTCCTCTTGGTCCCGGGGCAGGCGTGCCCCCAAAGGGCCCCGGGTCTCGGGGTTTGGTGGGGACCCCGCCTGCCGGGCAGGCAACCGCGGGCCCCCCCTTCTGGTCTGAAACACCACTCCTTCTGGGGGTCAGTCCCCCCCTCCTGAAGTCCTTGTCTTAAGACCCCCTCGCTCTTCTGGTTCCCCCGCCATGAAGTCTTCAACGAAGGACGTGGCCTCGGCGAGGGTCTTCGGCCTATGTCGCTGTACCCACTCCTTCCCCCCGGTGGGCAGGATCCGGAGGAACTGCTCCAGTGCCACAGCCTCGGCCACCTGGCAACTAGTATGGCGCTCCGGCTCTAGCCATCTCCAGCAGAGGTCGCGGACATTTTGGGCTACTGCCCGCGGCCTGGCTCCCGGTGGATATTTCTCCCGACGCAGCCTCTGTCGGTACGTCTCCGGACTGATGCCCGTACGATCGAGGATGGCAGCCTTAACCTTCTCATACTGCAGTGCCTCCTGAGGGTCAAGATTGCGGTAAGCGGCCTGCACGGGTCCCGTTAGATACGGGGCGAGAATAGTGGCCCAATGCTCGAGGGGCCACTGAGTGGCCGTAGCTACCCGTTCGAAAGTTACTAAGAAGGCTTCGGGGTCATCCCCAGGCCCCATCTTTGTCAGGCGTATCGGTAGTCCCCCACAGCCCTTCCCGGGCCCTCCTCCGGCTGGGTGGGGGGGGAGGACTGACCGCCGTCTTCACCAAGGTCGCCACCTGTTGGAAGAGCCGATCTTGGCTTACTTGCTGCTGGGCAGCCAGCTCCCGCACTAGCTGTTGCTGGGCTTCTTGTTGCTGTGACGCCTGCAGCTGCTGCTGGGACGCCAGTTGCTGTAACAGCTGCGTCTGCTGTTGTTGCTGCTGGGCCGCCTGTTGTTGCTGGTTCTCCAGCAGCCATTTTAGGAGCTTGTCAGTCTCCATCTTGTACATGCGGGTCCTTCTAGCAGGCCCTGGTCAGTGCCCACATTCTCCACCACTTGTGGCGGGGTTCGCACTCCGTCGCCCCTCCGAGACGCAGGGGGGCTAGGAGGTACCCTGCCTGTCTAGTTCCCAGTCCGATTTTTATGCCACTCCTGGCAGCCCGTCCAGCGGGACTCAATGGCCAGAGTCCCCCTTAGTCTCTTCCCCTGAAGGGACAGCACGGCCTAGGGGCCTGGGTTACTTCAGTGTGCCTTCCCAATCAGGTAAGGCAGTCTTGAGTTCTGAGCTTGGGGCCCGTCCCCCCAAGGGCGGCGGTCCTCAGTAGGGGACCTGGGGCCCAACCCAGGGCCTTAACAGCGGGTAACACAGAAAGGGTCAGCGGGGAATCCCACCGAAACACGCTGCCCTCACTGGGGTGGGAGGTACCACTCCCGCACCCCCCCCAGGTCACTTCCTCCCGGCTCTTTTGATGCAGTAGTCCATGTGCTTTCTGAGCCCCCAGGCTCCTCAGTTCCCTGAACTTCCTGGGGTTCCAGTAGCGGCTGGCCTCCAGTCCCGGTCTCTTTAGCTCTCCCTGGTAAGGGCGGCCCTAGCTCCTGGGCTGGAGCCTCTGCTGGGCATCCTTCCTCCTCAGCAGCCAGCCCTGACTGAGCAGCTCTGCAGGCTTTTATACCTGGCCCCCTGCTGGAGCATGCCCAGCAGGGCCTCAGGGGCATGGCTTCCTCTGCCAGCAGAGAAGGGTTAACTCTCTCATGGCCAGTGCGGGGCCAGTCTTCCCCGTCACAATTACTCCATATACAAGCCCTACGGACCTCTGTATACCACCCGCAAACAGATGGCCTTGTGGAAAGGTTCAATAGGACCCTCAAGGCCATGATCAGGAAAGTGGTGAGCCGGGATGGGAAAGATTGGGATACCCTATTACCTTACCTCATGTTCGCCATCCGGGAGGTTCCGCAAGCCTCCACAGGTTTCTCTCCGTTCGAACTATTATACGGGCGCCACCCCCGGGGCATATTGGATATAGCAAGAGAAGCGTGGGAAGAGGAGCCAAATCCAGGAAGGAACATAGTTGAGCATGTACTACAGATGAGGGATCGGATAGCCCGAGTTACACCTATTGTACGAGAACACTTGGAGAAAGCACAGGAGACCCAACGAACCCATTATAACCACCAAGCAAAGCTTCAACGGTTCCAACCAGGGGATCGAGTGATGGTCCTGGTGCCCACAGCAGAAAGTAAGCTGTTGGCCCAGTGGCAGGGACCCTACGAAGTGATCGAAGCTGTGGGAGAGGTGAACTATAAGGTGTGGCAGCCAGGCCGCAGGAAACCAGAGCAAATCTACCACATCAATCTTCTAAAACCTTGGCACGATCGAGAGGCATGCTTAGTCACCCAAGAGACCCTTCCCCAGGAGGATAACTTACACGAGCAAGTAAGGATATCACCTGACTTGACACCGATCCAAAAGATTGAGGCAACTGACATGATTAATCGCAACCGAGATGTGTTCTCTACAAAACCGGGGCGGACGACCGAGACTTATCACCATATCCGCACGGTCCCCGGAGCCAAGGTAACATTGAGACCCTACCAAATCCCAGCAGCCAAAAGAGAAGAAATCAAGGCCGAAGTGAAGAAAATGTTAGAATTAGGGGTGATTGAAGAATCTTACAGTCAGTAGTCCAGTCCAATCGTTCTAGTGCCTAAACCTGACGGTACCACGAGATTCTGTAATGACTTTCGCCGACTGAATGAAGTATCCCAGTTCGATGCCTACCCCATACCACACATCGACGAACTGGTGAACCGACTGGGTAGTGCTCGATTCTTGACTACGCTGGATCTGACAAAAGGGTATTGGCAGATTCCCCTGACCAAAGAAGCTAAAGAAAAGACAGCGTTCTCCACTCTGAATGGGCTATTCCAGTACACCGTCCTCCCTTTTGGGCTACATGGGGCCCCGGCCACATTCCAGCGCCTCATGGATAAGCTGCTGCGCCCCCATACTAGTTATGCAGCCGCATACCTAGATGATGTCGTTATCCATACGCCAGACTGGGGAACCCACTTGGAGAAAGTTGAGGCAGTACTGCGCACCTTAAGGCGGGCTGGCCTCACTGCTAATCCCACTAAATGTGCCATAGGGCTAGCAGAGGCTAGATACCTGGGATATATTGTAGGAAGGGGCATAGTAAAGCCCCAAATGAATAAGCTAGAGGGGATTCAAAACTGGGCCCGGCCGACCCGAAAGAAGCAGGTCCGCGCGTTCCTAGGTGTGGTAGGCTACTACCGACATTTTATTCCCCACTTCGCTACTAGGGCCAGTCCCCTAATGGACCTGGTGAAAGCCCGAGTCCAGACATGGTGAAGTGGACTGACGCAGCAGAGGGAGCGTTCACAGACCTTCGGACGGCCCTTTGTAATGACCCCGTACTCATAGCCCCGGACTTTAACAAGGAATTTATTTTACAAACAGACACTTCCGAGGTGGGGTTGGGGGCGGTTGTGTCGCAAATGGTGGGAGAAGAGGAACACCCGATCCTCTACCTAAGCAGAAAGCTTCCCCCAAGAGAACAGAAATACGCAGTAGTTGAGAGAGAATGCCTTGCTGTCAAATGGGCTATGGAGACCATAAGTTATTACCTCTTGGGCCGGCGATTTACTCTTGTGACGGACCATGCACCCCTCCAGTGGATGCAGCGGAATAGGGAAAAGAATGCAAGGGTCACCAGGTGGTTCTTATCCCTCCAACCATTCCAGTTCCGCATACGGCACAGGGCTGGATGCCACCATGGCAATGCTGATGGTCTGTCAAGAGCACACTGCCTGGTGTCCCAAGTTGCCCAACTCTATCGTGTTGAGCAGAGGGGGCGATATGTGATGGGGCAAGGCCAGAGGGCTATAGGAAAGTGGTAAGGAACTAGTATGTTAGCCCCAGGCTAAACAAATCCCTGATACCTTATGGCAGTTGCTCCAGGTTAATCAAGACACCTGGGGCCAATTAAGAACTTTCCAGAAGGCAGGGAGGTTAATTGAGACACCTGCAGCCAATCAGGGGCTGGCTGAAACTAGTTAAAAGCCTCCCCGTGAGCCAGTGAGGTGCGCATGTCAGGAGCTGTGGAAGGAGGTTGCGTGTGAGGAGCTGGGAGCAAGAGGCACTAGGATCTGAGAGTAAGAGGGCGTACTGCTGGAAGATCCTGTGGTGAGGATAAAGAAGGTGTTGGGAGGAGTCCATGGGGAAGTAGCCCAGGGAGTTGTAGCTGTCGTGCAGTTGTTCCAAGAGGCACTCTAAACAGCTGCAATCCACAGGGCCCTGGGCTGGAACCCGGAGTAGAGGGCGGGCCCGGGTTCCGCCCAAAACTCCCAACTCCTGATCAGACACAGGAGGAGTTAACCTGGACTGTGGATTCTACTAGAGGGGAAGATCTCTGAGGCAAGCAGAATCCGCCAATAAGCACAGGACCCACCGAGGTAGAGGAGGAACTTTGTCACACAGGCCAATGCTCAAACCACTGAGCTATCCCTCCCCCCATCTGCCCCTGTCCCCGCAGCCTCCATTCCGATGGGTCTCTGCAGCCCCCCCTTCCTGTCCCCGTGCTCAACTCTGTCACCCCAAGTATCAGAGGGGTAGCCGTGTTAGTCTGGACCTGTAGAAGCAACAAAGGGTCCTGTGGCACTCTGTTAGTCTATAAGGTGTCACAGAACCCTTTGTCGCTTCTGTCACCCCACTAGCTCCTAGCCTATGCTCCAGTCTGTCCCCCCTGCCCCAGCCGTTCTGAATCCGTCTGTGACTCCTCAGCAGCCCTGTGTGCCCCACTCTGTCCTAATCTTGCTCTGCAGGCAGGGTGCTGTGATGAACTTCTACTCCTGGGGGAATTCTGCAGCACTGGGCATAGAATTTTTTTTCCCCCATACAAAATACATTCTGCCGCAGAAGTACTGCAGTTTCACCTTTTGTCCACCAGAGGCTGCTGCGGTGCCAGAACAGCCAGCTGCGTTCCTGCAACTGGCTATTCTGGCACCACAGCAGCCTCTGGTGAGCAAAAGGAGGAACTGCAGCACTGCTTAGGCCAAATGTATTTTATGCGGGAAAATACAAAATTATGCCAGACAGAAGATTCTGCACAGTACTGTTTGTCTCATTCCCCTATTAAGCCTTGTCTTTTAGATTGTAAACTTGTTGGAGCAGGGACTGTCATTCATTTACTGTATGTTTGTACAGCAACTGCTACAACAGGGTCCTGACCTGGTTGAGTTCCTTATTCACTACTAAAACACAGGTGTTAAATAAAAAGGGTGGTAATTGGCTATAGCAAGGGAACATCAGATTACAGTCACACTTTTTATTTTATTCTTCACTTAAAATGGGAAATATACATTATTCCCAATTATGCCTATAACTTAAGGTGTCATTGTGTAAGCATCACTGCAGAGTCTGATTGGAAGAAGTATTAACATGCATCAGTTGGAGGAAGTGAGAAACAGTCATGGAAAACACTAGTGAGGAAGCACTAGAAGACTGGAGAAAAGTACATCTTCAAACAAAGGAGAGAAATCTTGGCAATAACTCTGATAAATCCACTTCCTATCCCTTGTAAAATGGAACAAATATTAAGGAAAAAAAAATCACTACAGATCATAGAATATCAGGGTTGGAAGAGACCTTAGGAAGTCATCTAGTCCAATCCCCTGCTTAAAGCAGGACCAACACCAACTAAATCATCCCAGCCAAGGCTTTGTCAAGCCGGGCCTTAAAAACTTCTAAGGATGGAGATTCCACCACCTCCCTAGGTAACCCATTCCAGTGCTTCACCACCCTACTAATGAAATAGTGTTTCCTAATATCCAGCCTAGACCTCACCCACTGCAACTTGAGACCATTACTCCTTGTTCTGTCATCTACCCCCACTGAGAACAGCCTAGCTCCATCCTCTTTGGAACCCCCCTTCAAGTAATTGAAGGCTGCTATCAAATCCCCCCTCACTCTTCTCTTCTGCAGACTAAATAACCCCAGTTACCTCAGCCTCGCCCCGTAAGTCATGTGCCCCAGCCCCCTGACATTTTAGTTGCCCTCCGCTGGACTTTCTCCAATTTGTCCACATCCCTTCTGTAGTGGGGGGACCAAAACTGGACGCAATACTCCAGGTATGGCCTCACCAGTGCCAAATAGAGGGGAATAATCACTTCCCTCGATCTGCTGGCAATGCTCCTACGAATACAGCCCAATATGCCATTGGCCTTCTTGGCAACAAGGGCACACTGCTGAACATAATGTAATTTTGAGCAATAAGCAATATTGGGGGTCAGAAAGAACAAGTTTACCAAACTATATTTAATGCCCTTTTTAAAAAAAATGCTTTATTTTGCAGAATAAGTACAATTACACAGAGGATGAAAAAAAATAATTGAAAAAAAGACAAACTCAAACAACACACAAGACTAAGAAAATTGTCAATTTTTGGATCAAATTTGTACCAGTTTGTTAGTTGCCATTTTCATGTGGTCGGTTCAAGTACCATAAACAAACAAACAAAAATGGATTCACAGCATTTGTTCAAAAACAGAAATGAAAAACCAGAAAAAAACATGCAAATAGATTACAAGAGCATCTGTGTAATTCAAAAGAGTCTCTGCTTATTGCTGTTTGGCACATCTTCATTTGAAATAAAATATTTTAGACATTGAAGGTTTTTAGGACAGAGGTGGGGGGGGTGCAGCACCTAAACTCTTGTTTTGTTGAGTTGGCATCCAAGTACTGTACCCTCCAAAAGGAGCTGGATACCCACCCCCATTCCTCTAATTCCCAGGCTGGGGTGGGGGAATCAGCCCCCCGTTCAGAGACAAGTGGAGGCCCTGTGGGGGTCCAGCATTGCTTCGGCTCCCCATCTCAGTCCCAGACCCTGAAGGAGGCACAAGCCCCAGTCCCTACCCAGCCCCACTCACCAGGGCCTCACCAAGCTTGTCCTCAAGCATGGCTGGGCAGCCACAGGTGAACTCTTCAAAGTCACACAGAAGCCACTGCTGCTTGGCAGGTCTGGTCTGCAGCACCTGGCAGAGACGAAACTGCACCTGGGTGAGGTGTGAGGCCAGCACCAGCAGGGTCTAAGGCAGGCAGCAGTGGTCAGCACAGAGCTAGGGCAGCAATCACGATAAGCTCTCTAGTGAAGCCTGGCCCTGACCACTCAAGTCCCCAGCCATGGCAACCTCTTCGTCCAACTACACCACTGACCCCACCCACCATGTGCGCCAGGTTGCAATGCCACTCACTCAACTTTGGCCCAGCCAGGGCAGCGGGGCCAAATTTGACTGACTGGCATTACGAAAAAGTTGCAGTGTGTGTTGAAAGTCAAGGTTTGTGCAACAAAACCATGGCCTGTCATTTTCTTACAGCCTTAACAATCCATAATTACAGCAAACGAGGCCTGGAACAAACATCAATGCCCCTTTGGAAATTACCGGCCCTTGGGACAGCCACTAGTGTCCAATGTAATTTAAATACATTTTAGAAAAACATTTGATAGTACCTCACACATTCTCAACATGAATTCAACTAGGATATAACACTATCAGGTGGAGTGAAAACGAATTGAAGGTCTGTAATCAAATGTCAATGTATCAAGTTGGGGGTAAGTGTATAATGGGGTCTGCGGGGATGGGGTTTACATCCACTCTCATTTACCATCTTCATTAATGATCTGAAAGAGGGGAATAAATGGCACATTAATTAAATCCTCAAATTATACTAATTTGGAGAGTGTCACATTGCAAGTGAGGACAGAGAAATAACCCAAAGGGACCTGAATAGATAAAAGACAGAATTCAGGTTGGAAAACACACAGGTAACACAGTGGGTGATACAAAGCTGGGGAGCAAGAATGGCTGAGCGAGACCAAAGGTGGAAGTAGACAGTGAATTGACCAGGAGACTGAAATGTGACATGTCTGCAGGAGAGGCCAATGAGGTTTTGGACTGTATACACAAACGTACCATGTCAGGGGAGCTGAGAGGCATCCAGAATAACCGATCTAAATCAGTGGGGACACAAATGATGGCACAAGTTACATTTTGGGTGCAAAAGGATCACACAACGTGTGTATGGGGTAAAAATAGTATTGGTTGCATCTGCTGAGAGTGAGGGGGATGTAGCAGGAAGGACAAGATGATGTAGGGAGAGGGAGAGAGAAAGTGTGTGTACGTTTGAGGACGAGAGGGGAACGTGCTGCAACTTGCACCCTACTATGAGTGACATTTTAACAATTTGTTATTTATTACTGATATTACAGTAGTGCTTAGAGGCCCCAGCCATGGATAGCTGCCCACTATGCTAGGTGCTGTACAGATACGCAGCACAAAGATGATCCTTTCCCGGTAGAGCTTACAATCTGAGAGCATGTTTACACTGCACACAAAAAAAAGGGGGGGGGGGTTCTTTATTTGGTTTAGCTGACTCAATGTATCTACTTCAGGTTAAAACAGCAGTGAAAATACAGCAACTCGGTTTTTAACTTCAGTTAGCAGCATGAGTTCAACTTCATGCTCCTTTACAGGCTTTAACTTGTGCTGCTAATCCAAGTTAAAAGCAGAGTTTCTGTGTCTTCACTAGTATTTTAACTTGAGTTAGCTAACCCAAGTAAATAACATACTTTTTGGCAGTGTAAACACACCCTCAGACAAGAGACAACAGGTGTATAAACAGATGGAGGGAGTACAATCAATGGACAATCCCGGTCACCATGACAGGCAGCAGCCTAACCACACTTGTACTATGGATATTGGACACCCACTGAATGCCAAATCAGAGCAACTTACACAATTTTACACCTGTTTTCTGACCAGCTTACACCCAATGTGTAACTTGAAACCAAAGAAACAATATCCTCTTGAGGGATCTGAATTACCCAGATGCAGCCAGCATGCTTCATTCCTCAAAGAAATTCCCCAGTTCCCACATGACATACCCACACTGGCTCCATAATATGGGAAGGCTTAATGCTAATTATAAATGTGTCGTCAGAGATTATTAATAAGGCATGACAGTCTCCTCCACAGTTACATAAAGGAAATCTTATTGACACTAAGAGCTTGACTCAGCTCTATAGGTGCTGGTGTGGGGTTTCTTCTCCTACATCTATGTATCCAAGGGGGCAAGTCATTTGCAGGGGAAGGCACTAATCTCCTCCACTAAGGGAGAGCAGATTTAATTTAGCCAGGGCTCCTCAGAGGCTGCCTAAATGAAGGACCACACTTTCTCCCCAGCTAGCTGGGCCCTTTCTGTGGGGTATGCCAGCCAGCTCCATGTGCAGTAGAGTTTGTGGGTGGCAGGCACAGCAGTGATCCCCATTCTCAGGGATTTTCTGCCTCTGGGATCTGCAGCCTGTGATCCATCAGCAAAAATTCACTAGTGAAACAGACCCTAATGCAGAATTACTGTGCTTTTGCTGAGGAACTGCATCCTGGAGGCTGGCTGTAAAACTAGAAGCCATGGAATAAACTGGCCTCAAAGGAAGACAAATACACTAAAGCGCTATAAAATGTGAGGTAAGTTCATGGCCTCCTTGGATCTTGACAAACTGAGATTAACATTAGCAATATCATAAGCAAACTGACAGCCAGATGACACTGTGCCCTGGGGGCACATCTGGGTAGCGGTGGAGGTTTTAAGGCCCTACAGGGCTGCTCTACCTTGCACTGGCTAGAGCAGTCTCCTAGGCCCACTCCTCACCCTAGTCAGCTCCATCACACCCCCTACACTGGGGGATAGTTCAAGAGGGGCTGGTACAAAGCTGGTGTAGACGGCTTTATGGCAGCGCAGGCCATCATCACACCAGGGAAGCCTAGAGCCCTTTTAGGGTTGGTTTCTGGAGCTTTAGCAGGGGCTAAGGATCTGACCCCAGGATCTGCTTCTCACTGAGCGCAAGGAACTGATTAATTAATTGAAGAACAGATAAGCTTGGAACCCATGTTTGAAAGAGTAAATGGGATTTCACCCAATGCAGAAGTATGAGGGAATCACATTTCAAGGAAGCAAATCCTAAGGAAAACAGTTACCTTTTCCGTAACTGGTGTTCTTCGATGTGTTGCTCATGTCTATTCCACAATAGGTGTACGTGCTCACCACGTGCACCGGTGCCGGAAGTTTTTCCCCTAGCAGTACCCGTAGGGGGAGCACCCCAGCGACCCCTGGAGTGGCGCCTCCATGGCGCAGTATAAGGGGAGCTGCGCACTTCACCCACCCGCAGTTCCTTCTTGCCAGACAACTCCGACAGAGGGGAAGGAGGGCGGGATGCGGAATAGACATGAGCAACACATCTCGAAGAATACCAGTTACAGAAAAGGTAACTGTCTTTTCTTCTTCGAGTGATTGCTCATGTGAATGCAGGGTGTGGGCGGAGCTGAATCTTGTCCTTATGAAAAACAGTGTACAGGGGCTCGGAGGTCAGGGCTCTGAGCTCCGAGACCCGCCTGGCCGATATGATAGCGACCAGGAAGGCTATCTTCCACGAGAGGTGGGACCAGGAGCACGTGGCTAGTGGCTCAAACGGAGGCCCCGTGAGATAGGGCAACACCAGGTTCAAGTCTCACTGCGGGACCGGGGACCTGATATACAGGAAAAAAGAGTCCAACCGCTTGAGGAACCGGCCAGTCATAGCATGGGAGAATACCGTGTGCCCCTGCACTGGCAGGTGGAAGGCTGATATGACCGCCAGGTGCACCCTGACCGGTGAGGATGCCAGGCCCTGGCCTCTAAGGCTGAGGAGGTAGTCCAAGATAAGCTGGATCAGGGTGGTCACTGGGGAGACACCCCATCCGGCAGTCCCTGGAAAACCGGGGCCATTATGCCATGTATGTGTGGCAAGTAGAGGGTTGCCTGCTTTCTAGGACGCGCTGGACCCTTTCTGAGCACGTCCTTTCCTCCCTGCCTAGCCATTGAGCAGCCACGCCGTGAGGTGGGAGCTGCTAGGTTGGGGTGGAGAAGGCGGCCCCTGTCCTGGGAGAGCAGGTCCGGATGGAACAGCAACAGCCATGGCAGAGCAACCACCAGGCCCGTGAGGGTCCTGTACCAATGCTGTCTGGGCCACGCTGGGGCAATCAGGAGGACTCGTGCCTTGTCCATTTTTAGTTTCTCCAGGACCCTGCTGATCAGAGGGAACAGGGGGAAGGCACAGAGAAACTGGCCTGACCAGGACAGAAGGAAGGCATCAGAGATAGCGCCCCCGTCCCAGGTCCCCCCTGGAGCAGAACCGGGAGCAGCGCCAGTTCTGACGCATCATGAACAGGTCAACCTGGGGAGTTCCCCACACTCGGAAGAGCTGGTGGGCCACCTCCGGGTGGAGAGACCACTCGTGTTGGGAGGAGAAATCCCTGCTCAAACGATCCACCCGCGTATTCCAGGCTCCCGGCAGATGGAAGGCCCTCAGGCAGATGTCATGGGCTATACACAGCCTGAGGGCTTTGCGGCAGAAGACCGGGCCCCGCCCTGCCTGTTGATATAAAACAGAGACTGTGTTGTCCGTGAGGACCCTGACCACCCGGCCCTCCAGGTGCGAGCGGGAAGCCATGCACGCCAGGCATACCGCCCTGAGTTCCTTGACGTTTATGTGTAGGGACAGATCCTGCGCCGACCTTGGATCTGGACTTTCCCCACATGGGCCCCCCAACCCAGGTCCGACGCATTGGACACCAGCTCCAGTGACGGGGCCCTGTCCCGGAATGGGACCCCTTGGAGCATGTTGCTTGGGATGGACCACCACCGTAGAGAGGCGATCACCGAGTCGGGCACGGTGAGAACCTTGTCCATCCTGTCCCTGGCCTGCGAGAACTCCGAGGCCAGCCAGAGCTGGAGGGGCCTCATTCGAAGTCTGGTGTGGCGGACCACATCCGTGCATGCCGACATGTGACCCAAGAGCTGGAGGCACGCTCTGGCCGTAGTCACTGGGAATCTTGTGACCATATTGATGAGCCCTTTCAGCGTCTCGAACCTGTCCGGTGAGCGGGAGGCTGTGACCGACGAGGCGTCCAGCAGTGCCCCGATAAACTCTATGCGCTGGACTGGAACTAACATGGACTTGGTGTGGTTTACCCACAGGCCTAGGGCAGCGCACGTGGACATTAGAAGCATCATGAGATCCCTCACTTGTGGACGGGAGCTGCCCTTGACCAGCCAATCGTCTAGATAGGGAAAGATCTGGACCCCCCGACACCTTCGGTAGGCTGCTACCACGGACATACATTTTGTAAATACTTAACACTGACAAACCAGAAGTTCTGGGGACGAGCTACAGCGAAGCTGGAGCAGAGTAGTTCCGATGCACCTTCACTGGCAGCAAGAAGGAACTGAGGGTGGAGGAAGCGTGCAGCTCCCCTTATACTGCGCCATGGAGGAGCCACTCCAGGGGTCACTGGGGCGCTCCCCACTACGGGTACTGCTAGGGGAAAAACTTCCAGCTCGGGTGCACGTGGCGAGCACACACACCTATTGTGGAATACACATGAGCAATCACTCGAAGAATTAAGAGATCCAATGAGCAAAGTGCAATGGAAAGAAAGATTAAAATCCATAAAGCAAAATCCTAAATGATTAAGAAGCAACATATATTGACTCTTCTGAAAAAGAATGCAAGGGGAAAAGGCCTCTCTTACTCCACAAGCGATTGAGCATAAAAGGGAAAATCTGTACTAGAAATGGAGACGTGAGGAGGTAACTAAACAGGAATATTCTGCCAGATAAGGATGCAGAGAAAAGATAACACAGCAAAATGGCACTATGGGTTAATGGTGCCAAAATGGCTACAGGAATAAGAAGGGCACTTCAAAACCTAAAATGTAAGAGATCAATTGGGGAGAAAGTAGGTCTGTTAACAAATTCGGGGAGTGATTAAATTAATATGATTCCAAAATTCTTGAGCTGTTGAATCTCTTTTAATCAGTATTTTACAACAAAAATAAAGACTGGAAGTTTGGACAATTAAAAAGAAAACCCTTATAAAATAGTTACTGATGGGGAGCAGATAAGGAAATAGATGAGAAATCTGAATATATACAAATCTGTGGTTTGTATGATATGAATCCCAGGGTGCTCTTATTAACTTTAGTTTGTTGAGGGATTTAGCTAAACCTAGGGAACGAGACACTTGGTGTAAAGTGATATAACATAGAATGTTTACTAAACCTAAAATGTTAAAAGAACTTACTAAAGCTAGGGTGCTAAATTACTTTATTAAATTCAACTATTATTCCAGTCATGGGAGACATTGGGAGCTGGGGACCTGGAGAAAAGCTTGCCAAAGTTCTACTCTTTTTTTTACTTCCCTGTTTATAACCCATCTGATTCCTTTGCCTCCCACTTCCTTGTCCTCAGCAACTCATCTGACTTGCAACTAATGGGTCAGCTCTCCCATCCACCTGATCCGGCTTTCAGCCAGCACTGCTCCTTCTCTGATCTCTCCATCACCGAGTTCCCCCTCTCCGATCCCTGTCCCATTTCTATCAACATTGCCCACCTACTCCCTGCCCTACTAGTCAGTCCTTCCATGACCTCTCTTCCTCTTCCTGCCCTCTCCTCCACTAAGGTCTGGTCTGCACTACACAGTGAGGTCGATGCAGGCTGCGTTATGCTGACCTAACAATGAATGTGTCTACACTACTAGGTCCCTTCCACTGACGTAACTCACCTACTATGTCGACTTAATTACTCCACCTCCACAAGAGGAGTAGCGCTTAATTAGATGTTGTTAGGTCAATGTAGAGGCAGTGTAGACACTGCGTTGCTTACGTCGAGCTAACTGGCTTCCAGGAGGTGTCCCACAATGCTCTGCTGTGACCGCTCTGGTAAACATTTTTAACTCTGCTGCTCAACAGGCAGGTACACAGGAAATAGCGCCTCCCGTTAAAGGACCAGGACCTTTTGAATGTCTATTTCCTGTTTTTTTGGTGGGAAGAGCTCACCTGCACAGCTGATCATGACGGCTCCATGCTTCAAACGCACTCCAGACTGGAGTACACAGGAGGTGGTGGATCTTCTCGGTATGTGGGGAGAAGAGACTGTGCAGGCATAGCTCTGAACCAGCCGTAGAAACATACACATCTACAAGCAGATCACATGGGGAATGGGGGCGAAGGACTACACTAGGGACATGCAGCAGTCCTGCGTGAAAATCAAGGAACTGTGGCAGGCATACCAGAAGGCAAAAGAGGCAAACAGTCACTCTGGTGCAGCACCGCCAGTGCTTAATTTATAATGAAAGAGGTGCCGAGGCTCGAACAATTTTTTTTCATTCATAACTGATGCAGCAAGCCCAGAGGTGCAAGGGCTATTAACTGCCAAGAAACACTGAACACCGCAGACAAGGAGCTGCATGCTATTCTCAGTGGCGATCCCACTCCCCTAACCCACAAGAGCAGTGTGGATACCGGTGAGGATTCGGAGTCCTGGGCCAGTACAGGAAACACTGAGGTGGTGGTTTTGGACAAGGAAGAGAAGGAGGAGAATGGGAGACAGGTGAGCGGGGAATCCATCCTCCTGGGGCAGTGCAGCCAGTCGCAGAACAGCATTGTGGCCGAGTGTGATGCTGGGGAAGGAACCTCTGGTGAGTATTCAACTTCAAGTAATATTTTGGGGTCGTGTGTTCTTATATTCTATCTTTATTAAAATTAACAAGGTGAGGTAGAGTGGCTATCTGCTTCCCAGTAGCCACACCAACTACACAGAGGATGTCCCACAAAAAAGATTGTTTATGTACACAGGGATAGGCCAGAAATCCTCCATAGAGATCTCCAAGAAACTTTCATGGAGGAACTCTGCAATCTGTTGCAGAAGGTTTCTGGGAAGGGCTGCTTTACTTCTTCCACCACGGTAGGACAGTTAGTCTGCCCTGAGGTTGGTACTCATGCTCTGGAGCCACTCCAGACAGCTTGACAACAGCCCTGGCTTGATCCCCAAGTATGGGCAGAAAAGTGTTGCAAAAAGGTCAACCTTTAGAGCAGGCGTTTTGGGGGAGGTGGCTGTATCAAGAGAACCCCTTTCTCAAAATGACCCCAAATTCAGTTCACTAACCTATCCCGTATCCCCAAGATGCACAGCAAATTACAAGGCAATCCAAGTAACAGTGCAGATTTTAGAGCACACACAAGAGTTGAGCTTTAAACAAAAAGCTGGTCTAGACTTTAACTACAGTAGACGTGGCAGATCCACATAGTGGAGTGACTGGGGAGCATCCCAAACCCCAGCTTGGACAGAGTTATAGCCTGAAAGGCCCTAGAGCAGGGAGTCTCCCCCTCTTTGGCAGGAAATAAGAATGAGATGCAGCCAGGAGTGGTATAGCGAATACACCTGGGAGTAGGCAGGGGAGACAGCACTCAAATCCACACACACTTTAGTGGCCAGGGTGGGCTGTAGGCACATTTTGGATCTTACAAAGATGTACAGACGTTTTTAAAAAATGTATTCCATTGTTTTCCTTTTCCTCTCCATCTCTGCGCCTACCTGGTCTCTCTGTACTAAGATTCTTCAAGGCAGACACTGTACCCACCATAGTACGGGCGCTGATGGAAATAAACAATACTCAATGGTAGGAGCTCCCCAGGACACTGCAAAGCTTGAACAAGACTGGAGGGAGAGATGGCAACATATTACACACAAAATGAAATATAGCAGCCCAAGTGTGATTTGGGGCTGTAAGTCACTGAGCAGTCTGGGGCCTGTCTCTTAGTGCATCTTTTCTCCTCACAATCATAGAATCATAGAAGATTAGGGTTGGAAGAGACTTCGGGAGGTCATCTAGTCCAATCCCCTGCTCAAAGTAGGACCAACCCCAACTAATTCTCCAGTCACCAACAATTCCCCCAGCTCTTTCACAATTTCTCCATGCAGGTATCATACCACCCCAATTCCAGGATGCTACATCACTACCATTTCCACTTCCAAATCCCCTTCCACAATAAGCATGTCAATAAAAAAAGCTTCTCCGCTGCAATGACATCACTGTTACCCTCATCTTTCCTTTTTCACATGGCCTCTGCATTATCTGTTAACCCAGTCATTTCTCAAATGGGTCCCAGGGCCCAATCCTGCAGGCACTTCTGCATGCATGTGACTTTGCAACATGATTTTATTGGGACTGCCTGGGCCCTTACTTTATACACTGCTCTATCTAGCTATTTCTATATCTCCCAAATCAAAATGTCCAAGTGCCTAGCAAATTTTTGGAGGCAGAAGGGACTGACTTATGAGGAGAGGTTAAAAACCCTTTGGACGTTTACAACGAAATAAAGCCCTGGGAGAATACTCTGTAGAAAACAATTCCATCCTGGCTGAGTCCTGGTGTAAAATGGACTAGATGTAACCTAATGGGGCTTTTCTAATCTCTAAATTCAAATGTCTGTTCCACAAGGCACCCTCCTTAAGACTCTGAAATGACTGACATGCCTCAAGACCCTCTCAGTCCCCAAAACAAGAAGCTCAGAGACCCACTCAAGGCCCGTATTGATGTGTCCTAGGAGCTCCTCTCGGCTCCTGAAGTAAGAGGACACTCCCTGCCCCCAAACTATCAGGCCCAGGATCTTGTTGAATTCTAAGGCAACCTATCCACTCAGGAAAGAGACCAGCTCATCATCATAGGCAGCTCAATGAAACCTTGACTTAATATGCAGCGGTGGGCAAGAAAGCAAATAAAATGTTAGGATGCAAAAGGAATGGAATTGAGAATGATACTCAAAACTAATGCCATTATAAAAAGAAATGGTATGCCCTCAGCTGGAATAGTGTATGCAGTTCTGGTCACCCCATCTCTAAAAATATTCAACAGTCAGGGCATTCAGAGATGAGTGAAAAATAGGATGGAGAGGCTTCTGTCTGAGGAGGGATTGAAAAGATTGGAATTAAGCTAGAAAGGAGATAAATAAGAGGGGGGTAGAGGAATACAAGATAATGAAAGGGATAAAGAAGAAAAATCAAGCATTTCTATTTACTCTCTCATAACAGAGGAACAAGGGGATAGCCAATGAAATTAAAAAGGCAGCCCACTCAGAAGTGATAAAAGGACTTTAAAAAACACTGCACCATTAGCCACCTGCTCTCTGAACTCCTCTACAATCACATCATCATCCTGCAGTCAGTACAAAGTGCTGGTGTTAATATCACCTGCCTTCTCCTTTGTTTTGACTGCATCATGCCCTTTTTCAATCCCCCCACCAGCTTCCCCTTCCTCGACCACTTCAGAGTAGAAAAAAACATGCTCATCTCCCAGATCAACTCACTGCTCTCTAGGTCTAGTTTTGCTCACTGTGAGCTGCAGGTCTGGGAGATGTATTCCCCTTTGCTTTTCTACTGTATTATCAAACTGTCTCATCAGCTGGGATGTAATGTGTGCACAGAAACATTTCTTCCTTCAAACAGAGAAAAGGACTCCACTGAACTACAAATTCCCTGTTTATCCCTCTGGTGCCTCCCTGACTCTCAACCTAGCAGAGGTATCACCTTCCTTACAGAAGCTGCAACCAGGCATGTCTGCACAACAGTAATGAAGTGTGAGATTGCTGCATGTGTAGACACCCCCATATTAGCTTTAATCTAGCTTGCGCAGGTACCAAAAACAGTGAAGCCGCAGTAGCATGGGCTAGCCACCGAGTACAAGTCCACCAGGAAACCTGACTACATAACTGGGCAGCTAGCACAGCTTCACTACTATTGGTATCTGAGCTAGCTAAATCCAAACTAGCTCGGGTATGTCTACATGTGCCGCAATTGCACCTCTGATTTCAGCAGACGGACAGACCCTCAGTGATTGAAGCAGAAGCTCCTGAGATGGGAATGTAGTGCAACACAAATTTCTTACAGATAAAGCCAAGCACAGCACCACAATTCACATCTCACTTCTTCCGGTCACCGGCAAGGTCTGAGCACCTGAGGTATGTCTACACTGCAATTAAACACCCACCGCTGGCCTGTATCAGCTGACTCGGGCTCTGGGATTGTTTAATTGCAGTGCATAAATTTGGGCTGAGGGGGAGGATCCCAGAGCTTGGGCTCCAGACTGAGCCCAAACGTCTACACTACAATGAAATAGCCTCATGGCCCAAGTCAGCTGACACAAGCAAGCCTTAGGTGTTTAATTGCACCACAGATATACCCAGAGTGTACAGAGAGTCCTTAGATTCAGGCAGGTCAAACAAAGAGCTTGGGCTGTCAGCTTCCACACAGAGGCTTCCCATTGGAGTGCTTCTCACTGTATTTCCATGGGAACAGACTTGTGCCTTTCCCGTTGCCGAGGAGATGCAGTCATTGCTTTCTGAGACTGGGGAACAATGTCCTAAGAACATTTCAGGATATTGAGGACCTCAGAGTGCCTAAAGCCTGGAAGGGATTTTACATTGATAGATCAAAAGTCCCTTAACTATACAGGAAGGATACCCCATCCCTGTTCTTCAGCTCCAATTTTGGGCAGTTTAGTAAACGTGCCAGATTATTCCCTACAGCTATTTTTGGTATCTAAATGTAAAGAGAGACTCTTGATTTAAAAAACACCTGTCTGAAAATCTTTCCTGCTACGGTCCTGGTAACGTCTTCCATTCCCTCTCCCACTAACCAAAATTGTAGAAAATTTGGCATTAGCCTGTATTTTGTGTAGCGCTGGATAGTTGGCCAGGTGTCCCCTACCCTAGGCAGAGCCAGTTAGCATAGTTAGTCAGTCACTCTCTTGTGCAGTAACAGAGGAGGGAAAATATTTTTTAAAATAGGATGGTAAAGCCACGAAAAATGGCGGAGGGGGCATATTTCCCAACAAACAAGTCTTGTTCCTTCATGCTTTTCATGTCACAGCTTATCCCTGAACCATGGAGACCTCGGGGGTGAGAATGGAGCAGGCACATTGGTGCCTGAGGATCAGTGGCTGTGGTTACTGAGCAATCTTAGTAGCTCACTAGATCACCTATTTTCTGGCCTGTTTCAGGGGCTGAGGAGGAGTTACCAGTATATCTGGCCAGTCAGACAGCATCCCTGGGCACTTCTGATCTGTAAATGAGGATTTTCAAACCAGAAGGGACTGTTATGATTATCTAATCAGACATGCTGCATAACACAAGCCAAACATTCTTTCCCAGTAGTTTCTGCATCAAGCCCATAACTTCGGTTTAAGATATAGCATCTCATTTAGAAAGACATCTAGACTTGAAAATTTCAAGTGATGGAGAATCTACCACATCCTTAGGTAAACTGTTCCATTAATTACCATTCTGGTAAGAAAATGTGTACCTTATTTCTAATCTGAATTTGTCTAACTTCAGCATCCACCCATTGGAGTTCATTCTGTCTTTTTCTGTTGGATTCAAGGCCATCTATTATCAAAAACTCTTTCATATGGATACTTACAGAATGTGACTAATTCACCCTCAACCTTCTCTTGGATAAACTAAATAGATTGAGCTTCTTTAGTCTCTCACTATTAAGGCAGGTTTTCCAGACCTTAAATCATCCTTGTAGCTATTTTCTGAACCTCCAATTTTTCCACATCCATTTTGAAGTGTGGACACCAGAATTGGATGCACTATTCAGTAATGGTCTCACTAATGCCGTATACAGAGGTATTATTACAAGCCTACTTCTACTCGGTATTCCCTTGCTTATATATTAAAGGATTGCATTTGCCCTCTTAGATACAGCATGACACTGGGAGCTCATGTTCCTTGATTATCTACCATGACATCTAAATTCTTCTGTTGTCGCATTGCAGGACACAGCACCCCATCCTATAAGTGTGATATTCATTCTTTGTTTCTAAATGTATGATGTTGTAGATTGCTGTATTAAAATTAATGGTGTTCAAATGGCACATTTTAACAATCCAGATAGGTCAGTTATACAGACCAATCCCCACCATTATTTACCACGCCACCATGTGCATATTTTGTTGGCAGTGATTTTATATTTTCTTCCAGATCTTTATTGATTTCTTCCAAATTTCATATTTTCTTCTCAGCCCAGTTTGGAGAAAGAGCGTCAATCCAGACTAGGGAACTGTTTCTTGTGTTCCCTATATCCACACCCAGTCTGAAATTAGGTCCAGAGCGTGAATGGCAATGTAGCAAAGTCAAGAGACAACCTGTGGGAAAGAGAGGGTAGATGGAGATCTCATACTATTGCATCAACAACAGGGGACTGGATTTGACGATCCAGGAGGCCCCTTCCAGTCCCATGTTCCTATATGAGGTGGTATTAGCGTGGATGTTGAAGATACTTAGGGCGGTAAATCCTGAACCACCATGTCACACCACACTCTTGTCATCTCCTCCCAGGGGTTGGTCTTGAAGGTCTCACGGGGCTCTGGAGGTCTGCAGATTAGCAGGATGCACATCTGTGATTGTTGGTGATTTACAGAGGACTTCCTCAAGATGCTCCAGGCAAGACTGAAATGATGCTGGTTCTAAAGGGGAAATGCTTCAAAGAACTGGCCAAGATGACTCCACTGAAGTCATATAGCCCCCAGTCATCAAAATGATGTGAAGCCTCATGGTTGGGTTTGATTTCATAGATTCCAAGGCCAAAAGAGACCAATGTGATCATCTAGTCTGACCTCTAGTATAACACAGCCTATCAAACTTCCACAAAATAATTCCTAGAGCAGATCTTTTAGAAAGACATCCAATTTCGATTTAAAAATTGCTAGTGATGTAGAATCCACCATGACCTTTGGTAAATTATTCCAATCTTTAATTAACCTCACTGTTAAAAAAATTCCGCCTTATTTCTAGTCTGAATTTGTCTAGCTTCACCTTCCAGTCATTGGATCATGTTATACCTTTCACATTGAAGATCAAATATTTGTTCCTCATGCTGCTACTTACAGACTGTAATCAAGCCACCTCTTAGCCTTCTCTTTGTTAAGCTAAATAGATTGAGCTCCTTGAATCCATCTCTAAGGCAGGCTTTCTAATCCCTTAATCATACTCATGGCTCCTCTCCAAATTATCATCATCAGTGTTGAATTATGGACCCCAGAACTGAACACAATATTCCAGCATCGGTCATACCAATGCCAAATACAGAGATAAAATAACTAGGGCTGTTGATTAATAGCGGTTATCTCACGCAATTAACTCAAAAAAATTAATCACAATTAATCGCAGTTTTAATTGCACAGTTAAACAAGAGAATACCAATTGAAATGTATTAAATATTTTGGATGTTTTTCTACATTTTCATATATCTCTTGTATTCTGTGTTGTAACTGAAATCAAAGTGTATATTTTGATTACAAATATTTGCACTGTAAAAATGATAAACAGAACAAACAGTATTTTTCAATTCCCCTCATACAAGCACTGTAGCGCAATCTCTTGGTCCTGAAAGTGCAACTTACAAATGTAGATTTTTTTTTTGTTACATAACTGCACTCAAAAACAAAACAATGTAAAACTTCAAAGCATACAAGTCCACTCAGTCCTACTTCTTGTTCAGCCAATTGCTAAGACAAACAAGTTTGTTTACATTTACAGGAGAGAACGCTGTCCTCTTATTTACAATGTCACCAGAAAGTGAGAACAGGCATTTGCATGGCACTTTTGTAGCCAGCATTGCAAGGTATTTATGTGCCAGATATGCTAAACATTCATATGTCCCTTCATGCTTCAGCCACCATTCCAGAGGACATGCTTCCATGCTGACGCTCGTTAAAAAAATAATGTATTAATTAAATTTGTGATTGAACTCCTTGGGGGAGAATTGTACATGCCCTGCTCTGTTTTACCCGCATTCTTCCATATATTCAGGGCCGGCTCTACCCTTTTTCCCCGCCCCAAGCAGCGAAGGGGGGGGAAAAAGCTGCCGCCAGCGTGCCGCCGAAGACAGAAGAGCAGAGAAGCTCCCGCAGGCGTGCCACCAAAGATGGAAGAGCTGCCGCCGGAGTGCCACTCTAAGAACGCCCGGGATGCCGCCCCTTACCATTTACTGCCCCAGGTGCCTGCTTCCTAGGCTGGTGCCTAGAACCGGCCCTGCATATATTTCATGTTATGGCAGTCTCGGATGATGACCCAGCACATGTTGTTCGTTTTAAGAACACTTTCACTGCAGATTTGACAAAATGCATCGAAGGTAGCGATGTGAGATTTGTAAAGATAGCTACAGCACTTGACCCAAGATTTAAGAATCTGAAGTGCCTTCCAAAATCTGAGAGGGGCGAGGTAGGGAACATGCTTTCATAAGTCTTTAAAGAGCAACACTCTGATGCAGAAACTACAGAACCCGAACCACCAAAAAAGAAAATCAACCTTCTGCTGGTGGCATCTGACTCAGAGGATGAAAATGAACATGCGTCGGTTGGCACTGCTTTGGATAGTTTTCCAGCAGAACCCATCATCAGCATGGACGCATGTTCCCTGGAATGGTGGTTGAAGCATGAAGGGACATATGAATCTTTAGCGCATCTGGCACGTAAATATCTTGCGATGCCGGCTACAAGAGGGCCATGAGCTAGGCTAATCAGGGAGGCCACGGCTTTATAAAGCAGCGAGCAAGCGACCAGGGAGCTTTGCGAACAGGGCTGCAAACAGGGAGTTTTGAGAGGGAGTTTGGAAGGGGAGTGGGAAGGGGGCAAGGTACTCTTGCCATTCTTTAACACCTTTAACCCAAACTATAACCAAAACTTCTTGATTTAAACAAATACCTTACTGTTAGACTAGGTAGCTGTAAAAGAGAATGCAGGCAGAAGCCCAGCAGTAGAGCGGGGGCTATCCAGTTTATTGCACTCAGTGTAGCATGTATGATTACCTGCCCTGTGGGCAGGTGGCGTATGTGTGCATTCGGTGCAAGGAGCTCCTGGCCCTCAGAGACCGTGTACGGGCTTTGGAGGCCAGGGTGGTGGAACTGGAGGAGCTAAGGGAGGCAGAGAGTTATGCTGATGAGGCTTTCAGGGACACTGTAGACTTGTCCCACCTCCAGTCAGACAGCCCCTGCCTGCGCTGTTGAGGAGGATGAAAGCCCCAGGGAAGGAGAGCAGGCAACGGGAGCAGAGGGAAACCTTCCCATAGTTGGGACCCTCCTTCCAGGTAGTGTTGAGGTATCCTCTTGCACTGAGGTCACCTCTCCGGGGGAGGGAACTCCAATCAGTAGGAAGAGGCAGGTGTTAGTAATGGGAGATTCGATCATTAGAAACATAGATAGCTGGGTTTGTGATGACCGGGAGAACCGTATGGTGACTTGCCTGCCTGGTGCAAAGGTTGTGGATCTCTCGAGGCATCTAGATAGGCTTATGAGTAGTGCTGGGGAGGAGCCGGTGGTCATGGTACATGTAGGTACCAATGACGTAGGGAAGGGTAGGAGAGATGTCCTGGAGGCCAAATTTAGGCTGCTAGGGAAGAGACTGAAATCCAGGACCTCTATGGTGGCATTCTCAGAAATGCTTCCAGTTCCACACGCAGGCCCAGGTAAGCAGACAGAGCTTCAGAGTCTTAATGCGTGGATGAGACGATGGTGTAGAGAGGAGGGGTTTAGATTTATTAGGAACTGGGGAAACTTTTGGGATGGGGGGAGCCTATACAGGAAGGATGGGCTCCACCTAAACCAAAGTGGAACCAGACTGCTGGCACTTAACATTAAAAAGGTTGTAGAGCAGTTTTTAAACTAAGAGATGGGGGAAAGCCGATTGCTGCAGAGAAGCATATGCATCGGACAGAGACTTCTCTTACAGGAGGGTACTGATAGAGATTTTCTAGGTTTTAGTCAGGAGGAGAGGGTGGAAAAGGATAAAGGAGGGGCCAGATCAGACGAGAAACTTTCACATAAAAAAGAATCTCACACATCTGAAAAAGGCAGACAATTAAACAGTGACCAATTTTTAAAGTGTTTGTACACAAATGCCAGAAGTATAAATAATAAAATGGGTGAACTAGAGTGCCTGGTGTTAAAGGAGGATATTGACATAATAGGCATCACAGAAACCTGGTGGAGTGAGGACAATCAATGGGACACAATCATTCCGGGGTATAAAATATATCGGAAGGACAGAACAGGTCGGGGGGGGGGGGGAGGGAGGGAGTGGCACTATATGTGAAAGAAAATGTAGAATCAAACGAAGTAAAAATCTTAAATGAATCCACATGTTCCATAGAATCTCTATGGATAGTAATTCCATGCTCTAATAAGAACATAACAATAGGGATCTATTATCAACCACCTGATCAGGACGGTGATAGTGATGATGAAATGCTAAGGGAGGCTATCAAAATAAAGAACTCAATAATAGTGGGAGATTTCAATTATCCCAATATTGACTGGGTACATGTCACCTCAGGACGTAATGCGGAGACAAAATTCCTCGATACTTTAAATGACTGCTTCTTGGAGCAGCTGGTACAGGAACCCACAAGGGGAGAGTCAATATTGATTTAGTACCGAGTGGAGCGCAGGATCTGCATCCGAGGGTGCTAAAGGAGTTGGCCGATGAGACTGCAGAGCCATTGGCCATTATCTTTGAAAAATCATGGCAATCGGGGGAGGTCCCGGATGACTGGAAAAAAGCTAATGTAGTGCCCATCTTTAAAAAAGGGAAGAAGGAAGATCCGGGGAACTACAGGCCAGTCAGTCTCACCTCAGTCCCTGGAAAAATCATGGAACAGGTCCTCAAGGAATCAATTCTGAACCACTTAAAGGAGGGGAAAGTGATCAGGAACAGTCAGCATGGATTCACCAAGGGCAAGTCATGCCTGACTAACCTAATTGCCTTCTATGATGAGATAACCGGCTCTGTGGATGAGGGGAAAGCAGTGGATGTGCTATTTCTTGACTTTAGCAAAGCTTTTGATACAGTCTCGCACAGTGTTCTTGCCAGCAAGTTAAAGAAGTATGGGCTGGATGAATGGACGGTAAGGTGGATAGAAAACTGGCTGGATGGTCGTGCTCAACGGGTAGTGATCAATGGCTCCATGTCTAGTTGGCAGCCGGTATCAAGTGGAGTGCCCCAAGGGTCGGTGCTGGGGCCGGTTTTGTTCAATATCTTCATCAACGATCTGGAGGATGGTGTGGACTGCACCCTTAGCAAGTTTGCAGATGACACTAAACTGGGAGGAGTGGTTGATACGCTGGAGGGTAGGGATAGGATACAGAGGGACCTAGACAAATTAGAGGATTGGGCCAAAAGAAATATGATGAGGTTGAACAAGGACAAGTGCAGAGTCCTGCACTTAGGACGGAAGAATCCCATGCACTGCTACAGACTAGGGACCGAATGGCTGGGCAGCAGTTCTGCAGAAAAGGACCTAGGGGTTACGGTGGACAAAAAGCTGAATATGAGTCAACAGTGTGCCCTTGTTGCCAAGAAGGCTAATGGCATTTTGGGTTGTATAAGTAGGGGCATTTCCAGCAGATCGAGGGACGTGATTATTCCCCTCTATTCGGCACTGGTGAGGCCTCATTTGGAGTACTGTGTCCAGTTTTGGGCCCCACACTACAAGAAGGATGTGGATAAATTGGAAAGAGTCCAACGGAGGGCAACAAAAATGATTAGGGGGCTGGAGCACATGACTTATGAGGAGAGGCTGAGGGAACTGGGATTGTTTAGCCTGCAGAAGAGAAGAATGAGGGGGGATTTGATAGCTGCTTTCAACTACCTGAAAGGGGGTTCCAAAGAGGATGGATCTAGACTGTTCTCAGTGGTAGAAGATGACAGAACAAGGAGTAATGGTCTCAAGTTGCAGAGGGGGAGGTTTAGGTTGGATATTAGGAAAAACTTTTTCACTAGTAGGGTGGTGAAGCACTGGAATGGGTTACCTAGGGAGGTGGTGGAATCTCCTTCCTTAGAGGTTTTTAAGGTCAGGCTTGACAAAGCCCTGGCTGGGATGATTTAGTTGGGTTTGGTCCTGCTTTGAGCAGGGGGTTGGACTAGATGACCTCCTGAGGTCCCTTCCAACTCTGAGATTCTATGATCTGGTCCAAGAGATAACTATAACAGGACCGCTTGGAAATAGTGACCATAATATAACAACATTTAACATTCCTGTGGTGCTAAGAACACATCAACAGCCCAACACAGTGGCATTTAATTTCAAAAAGGGCAACTATGCAAAAATGAGGGGGTTAGTTAAGCAGAAATTAAAAGGTAAAGTGACTAAAGTGAAATCCCTGCAAGCTGCATGGACACTCTTCAGAGACACCATAATAGAGGCCCAACTTAAATGTATACCCCAAATTAAAAAACAAAGTCAAAGAACTAAAAAAGAGCCACCGTGGCTTAACAACCATGTAAAAGAAGCAGTGAAAGATAAAAAGGCATCTTTTAAAAAGTGGAAGTCAAATCCTAGTGAGGTAACTAGAGAAGAGCATAAACGCTGCCAAATTAAGTGTAAAAATGTAATAAGAAAAGCCAAAATGGAGTTTGAAGAACAGCTAGCCAAAAACTCAAAAGCTAATAAAACATTTTTTAAATACGTCAGAAGCAGGAAGCCTGCTAAACAACCAGTGGGGCCCCTGGACGATAGAGATACAAAAGGAGCACTTACAGATGATAAAGTCATTGCGGAGAAACTAAACGAATTCTTTGCTTCGGTCTTCACGGCTGAGGACATTAGGGAGATTCCCCAACCTGAGCTGACTTTTGTAGGTAACAAATCTGAGTAATTGTCACAGATTGAAGTGTCAGTAGAGGAGGTTTTGGAAGTAATTGATAAACTTAACTGTAACAAGTCACCGGGACCAGATGGCATTCACCCAAGAGTTCTGAAAGAACTCAAATGTGAAATTGCGGAACTATTAACTAGGGTTTGTAACCTGTCTTTTAAATCGGCTTCTGTACCCAATGACTGGAAGATAGCTAATGTAAAGCCAATATTTAAAAAGGGCTCTAGAGGTGATCCTGGCAATTACAAACCGGTAAGTCTAACATCCGTACCGGGCAAATTAGTTGAAACAATAGTAAAGAATAAAATTGTCAGGCACATAGAAGAACATAAATTGTTGGGCAAAAGTCAACATGGTTTCTGTAAAGGGAAATCATGCCTTACTAATCTATTAGAGTTCTTTGAAGGGGTCAACAAACATGTGGACAAGGGCGATCCAGTAGACATAGTGTACTTAGATTTCCAGAAAGCCTTTGACAAAGTCCCTCACCAAAGGCTCTTGCGTAAATTAAGTTGCCATGGGATAAGAGGGAAGATCCTTTCATGGATCGAGACCTGGTTAAAAAACAGGGAACAAAGGGTAGGAATAAATGGTAAATTTTCACAATGGAGAGGGGTAACTAGTGGTGTTCCCCAAGGGTCAGTCCTAGGACCAATCCTATTCGACTTATTCATAAATGATTTGGAAGAAGGGGTAAACAGTGAGGTGGCAAAGTTTGCAGATGATACTAAGCTGCTCAAGATAGTTAAGACCAAAGCAGACTGTGAAGAACTACAAAAAGATCTCACAAAACTAAATGATTGGGCAATAAAATGGCAAATGAAATTTAATGTGGATAAATGTAAAGTAATGCACATTGGAAAAAATAACCCCAACTATACATACAATATGATGGGGGCTAATTTAGCTACAACTAATCAGGAAAAAGATCTTGGAGTCATCGTGGATAGTTCTCTAAAGATGTCCATGCAGTGTGCAGTGGCAGTCAAAAAAGCAAACGGGATGTTAGGAATCATTAAAAAAGGGATAGAGAATAAGACGGAGAATATCTTACTGCCCCTATACAAATCCATAGTGCGCCCACATCTTGAATACTGCGTACAATTGTGGTCTCCTCATCTCAAAAAGGATATACTGGCATTAGAAAAGGTTCAGAGAAGGGCAACTAAAATGCTTAGGGGTCTGGAACGGGTCCCATATGAGGAGAGATTAAAGAGGCTAGGACATTTTAGCTTGGAAAAGAGGAGACTAAGAGGGGATATGATAGAGGTATATAAAATTATGAGTGGTGTGGAGGAAGTGAATAAGGAAAAGTTATTTACTTGTTCTCATAATAAAAGAACTAGGAGCCACCCAATGAAATTAGTGGGCAGCAGGTTTAAAACAAATAAAAGGAAGTTCTTCTTCACACAGCGCACAGTCAACCTGTGGAACTCCTTGCCTGAGGAGGCTGTGAAGGCTAGGACTATAACAGGGTTTAAAAGAGAACTGGCTAAATTCATGGAGGTTAAGTACATTAATGGCTATTAGCCAGAATGGGTAAGAAATGGTGTCCTTAGCCTCTGTTTGTCAGAGGGGGGTGATGGATGGCAGGAGAGAGATCACTTGATCATTACCTGTTAGGTCCACTCACTCCGGGTCACCTGGCATTGGCCACTGTCGGTGGACAGGATACTGGGCTGGATGGACCTTTGGTCTGACCCAGTACGGCCTTTCTTATGTTCTTATGCCTGTTCTCACTTTCAGGTGACATTGTTGTGACCATGTCCCCATAAGACTTTATGGGGAGATGCTTATAAATGTATATATGATGTAACTGGAATATGTTTTATGCTACATGTGCCATGTAACATATCTCTGTAAAAGTTATGATCTACTGAATCTATTCCTCCTGTTTGTATGCATGTATCATTTTTGTAGTTGAAGTTATGAATATTGGTTGTATTTCTTGAGAAAGGAATGTGCAGGTAAAGTGCCCAATCAAGAAGCGCTTAACAGACAAAGAGAAGTTGCAGACACCAATCCCCATCTGAGCTTGGCCAAGAATGTCACTGGGCTGGTTACCGAGTTGTGCATGGACATGTGACTTGCCCATGTGATCCCAAAAATCCAGGGTAACATGATGCTACACAGGGAGTGGGGAGGAGTATCCATCCAGGGAAGAAAGTCTATTTAAGCCCCTGGGAGACCCCTCCATTTTGTCTTCAGCTGGCTAAAGAGAGAGCCTCTCCACCTCCCACCAACACACCTGAAAGAGACAAGAACAATAGGGGGTGTGAGCGATTGCTGGACCCAGGCTAGGAGGACCATAGCCTGTAAAAGGAAGTTTACTGGAACTGGTGAGGTTTTTATCTGTATTCAGGGTGATTAGACAGACTTGCGTGTTTCATTTTATTTTACTTAGTAATTCACTTTGTTCTGTCTGTTACTACCTGGAACCACTCAAATACTACTTTCTGTACTTATTAAAATCACTTTTTACTTATTAAGTTACCCAGAGTACGTGTTAGTACCTGGAGGGGGGCAAACAGCGGTGCATACCTCTCTATCTATGAAATAGAGAGCGAACTATTTATGAGTTTACCCTGTATAAGCTTTATACAGGGTAAAACGGATGTGTTCAGGGTTTGAACCCCATTGGGAGTTGAGCACCCCTAAGCTGCAAGGCAAGAACACTTCCTAAGCTGCTTCCAGGCAGGCCTACTGCTGTTAGGGGACGCGGTTCAGACCTGGGTCTGGGTTTGCAGCAGGCTAACGGGTCTGGCTCAAAACAGACAGGATTCTGGAGTCCCAAGCTGGAAAAAGCAGGAAACCAGGGACAGAAATAGTGTTGGCACACCAGGTGGCAGCGCCAAGGGGGTTTCTGTGATACCAACCCGTCACAGTGGCGTAGTCGAGCTATGGAGGCCCAGAAGCATGAACTGGCTGTTGCAGAGTTGAAGAGACAAAACCCTTCAGCTGCTGGCTCCACTTCCCCAAAAATCCACAAATGGGAGCGACTATGCCCACAGTATGATGAATCCAGCGATATAGCCGAATATTTCATCACCTTCGAGAGACTGTGCATCCTCCATGCGATCCCTGAAGATCAAAAGATGACCACATTGATAGCAAAATTGACTGGCAGAGCTCTGGACATATTCAATAAGATGCCCATTGGTGATGCCTCCAATTATGGTAAATTTAAGGAACTGGTTTTGAAACAGTTTCAGGTTACACCTGAAACCTACAGGGTTAAATTCAGGAGTCTTAAGAGAGGATCTGGATTAAGTAATGTGGCTTATGCAAATGAAATGAGAGATTTGGTAGATAAGTGGGTGAGGGGAAAAGACATTACAAGCTTTGAAGGAATGTGTGATTTGGTTGCTCAGGAACAATTCTTGAATATGTGCAGTAATGATGTAAAACAGTATTTGTGGGACAAAAAGGTAAATGCCGTGGGTGAATTAGCTGGGTATGCACACTCTTATGAGCAGGCGCAAGCTGCAATTAAGCACAAACCACTCGCAGAGGGCTACAGGGTTGGGGGGAAACAGAGTCACCGTTTTACCCCTGGGAAAAAGGAGGCTGGGTGTTCACCTCCCCATTCCCCTGTTACTCATCCCAAATTCCCTGTACAATCAGAGGAGCCCAGGAGGTGCTATCATTGTAAGTCCACTGAGCACCTGAGGAATAAGTGTCCCTTGCTGAGTGAAAACAGGCAACAAGTGACCCAGGAAGCTACTGCTTCTCAAAGTCAAGTTGCAGCCTCTTTCCACACAGGGTTTGTAAAGGTGACTTCTACACAACCAAGCAGTGAGCATGTGCATGCTGTTAAACTGAATGGGAAATTAATCATTGGATTGAGAGATATAGGTGCTGAAATTTCTGTAGTCAGGAGGGACCTGATCCAGGAGAAGGATTTGTTGCCAGGTAAAGTGGCAGAATTAGAACTGGTGGGGGGCTACAAAGTCCTTGCACCTTTAGCTAAGGTACACATGCAAACTAAAGATTTGCAGGCTGAGCTAACTGTGGCAACAGTATCACACAATTTTGCATCGATTCTACTGGGAAATGATTTCTTTAATGTGGCAGAATCTGTCCCAGAGTTGGGTGGCAGTAAGCAGGAACCTTGTGCTGAAAACCCCGGGGGGGGGGGGGGGGGGCGAAGTCACAGGGACTACAGCTGTGGGGGCAGGGAGGGCTGTGCCAGTTCCTGTAGCCCAGGGACTCAAGGCAAGTCCCAGAGGGAGGGGCTTGACAAAGCCAGCTCCGGTCCTGTAATTATCTCCCATGGGGAGGGGAATGTTCTACCTCATAGCAAGGGGGGCGCCCCAGTTGTTGACTGCCAGGAAGTTGCAGGTCAGCAGGGGGCAAGGCTGGCTCTGGGGTGTGCAAAGACATTCCCAGAGGTGGAGGTCCTGGTGACCATGACCACTGAGGTGAAACTGGCCCTTATGTATTTAATATGTATATATATGTATATGTATATGTATATATCTATCTCACATCACATCACAGCTGTGGACTTCACTCTGCTTGCACATTATAAATGGGATTAAGTCATGATAACCTGTCCCCAAATTATCATTATTTTTTAGTTCTGTGATCAGTTCCTCTTTATCTGTTAAGATAATGTCTAATACAGAACTTCCTCATGTTCGATGCAACATTTTTGAATTAGGAAATTATCATCTATAATATTTAGAAATTGCAAGGATATTTTAGTACTAGTAGCATGTGTCACTCAAACTGAAGTCCCCCACAATCACACAGTTTATTTTCCTACACATCATATAGATAGATGCACAAGTAACCAGCCATCCTGTTTCCTAGAGTGATTTGGTGGTCTGTAGCAAACACCAGCTAATACCCAACTGGGTGGTTTATCTGTTGGGAAATTGATCCATAAGCTTTCAAGATCATTTTCTTCCGATTTATCAGTGACTTGGAAATAGGTAATGCCATTTTTGACACAGACATTACCTCCCCTTTAACCCACCCAATCCTTTCTAAATAGGTTATAACCACTGATTTTAAACATTCCACAAGGTTTCAGTAGTACCAACTAGATCAGCAGTTCTCAAGCTGCGGGTCAGGACCCCAAAGTGGGTTGCTATGCCATTTTAATGGGGTCACCAGAGCTGACAGACTTGCTGGGGCCCAGGGCCCAAGCCCCACTGCCCGGGGCCAAAGCCCAAAAATTTCAGCCCTGGGTGGCGGCGATCAAGTTACAAGCCCCCCACTTGGAGCCGAAGCCTGAGCCCGAGCCCTGGGCGGTGGGGCTCAGGCACCAGCTTCAGCCCTAGCCCTCGGTGGTGGGGCTCAGGCTACAGATCCCTGCTCAAGCAGAAGCCTTTGGGCTTCAGTTTTGGCCACCCTGCCCGGGGCTCAGGCTTCGGTCCCCCCTCCCGGACTGGTGTAGTAATTTTTGTTGTCAGAAGGGGGTCGCAGTGCAATGAAGTTTGAGAACCTCTGAACTAGATCAAATGTTATTCTCATAAATGAGCAATTCCAAATCTTCTTGTTTGTTACCCAGGCTCCCAGCCTTGGTGTATAGGCAACTCAAAAATGTCTTCTCTCCATGTCTTTTATTAATTTTATTTTCAACATCTCAATTTTGTGTTGAGTTCTCATATCTTTCCTCTTTTTATCCTCCTCTTTTGTTATTAGTTTAACACCCTCCTGACTACTCTAGCCACCAAGAAGATTGGTCCCCCTTCTGCATAGGTGAAGGCCATCCCAAACTATACAGCCCCCTCTTCCAACAGAAGGTGAACCAATATTCCACAAACCCAAAATCTTCCACCCTACACCACTTCAGACCCTTGTGAAGTATACATGAAATTTAGATAAATTAAGTCACTGTACCAACAAACAACACACATGTTTTTAACAAATAACACAAAGATAGTCTTCAAATCCAGACTGGATGCTTTTCTGGAAGATATAGTTTAGCCAAACACCAAGTTATGCTTTAGTCACACACAAGTTATTGGGTCAATACAGGACCTGTGCTATCAAGGAGATCAGACTAGATGATCCAATAATCCCTTCAGGCCTTAAACTCCAAGAATCTATGAATAATAATTTATTGCAAGGTTTCTTGGGCCTCCCCTCTGCTGCAGCTGGTATTGGCCACTATCAGTACAGGAAGCTGTCCCTAGGGTCTGGTTTGGGCCTGTCCCTATGTACTTCTAAGGGGAAAAACAAACAAAAAAATCCTAAAACACTTCCAGCTCTTCATTGTCTACCATAAAAAGCAGCAGAAGAGGGGACAAGCCTTTTTTTTTTTTAATTATCTATGGGTCACTTAAAAGTTATTCCCCACTCAACTGCCTAACATTTATAAATTCAACTCCACTTCTCCACCATGACATCACCTTGTAAATAAAGAATTTTACTCAATTTCCATACAGCACATGTGCTACCAGGGGAACAGTAACCAATTGTTTTATTGAGAGCACACAACGTGTACAAAATATGTTTTTTAAAACCCTTGTTAATTTAACCAAATCAAGTCCAATTTTCATCAGACCACCAAAAGGCACACTGTAATCTAAGGACCGTACGCAAATACGTGCCAAATGCACATTTATACCATTTTCCACTGAGGCACTAGAGCTGTGCAAACAGCAGAAAAGGGCCACAATGCATTTTTATAATTGAAAATTGTATTTCTTCTCCACTCTCTTGGTTCTTGAAAACAGTTGAACCACTTTACTAAAAGCATCCAAAAATTTCACTCCCACAGAATATGCCAAATTTCAAAGCAAAGAGTAAAAGATGACAAAGTTAAAAGCATGTGAAAATGACCCCTTTATAAACACACACCTCTGCAAACTCAACTCTAGGCTTCACTTTTTTTAAAAATATGAGATTTATACACAAATGGATAAGAGGACATCTATCCATGGCCCTTGACACCTATCCATGGCAAAGGTGGGGATCAATGTTGTGATAACAGGATGGATAGACAGGGAAGGGCTAAGTTATGAAAGGCCTTGAAGGTAAGGACAGGAAGTTTGTGCCTGATACGTTGGAGGAGGAGCTAGCTGAGGGACTAAAAAGAAGGATGACATAATCAAAGCAACAGGCCAGGAAGATGATCTTTGCAGAAGTATACTAAACAGATTTGTAAGGGGCAAGGTTGACAGTTGTCAAGGCCAGAGAGGTCATAGTAGCTAAGTCATGAAATGACCTTCTTCTGCCACCACTCTGACCACATCACCCAATTTCTTGAATCCCTCCATTAGTTTTTAAGGTCAAACTTGACAAAGCCCTGGCTGGGATGATTTAGTTGAAGATTGGTCCTGCTTTGAGCAGGGGGTTGGACTAGATGACCTCCTGAGGTCCCTTCCAACCCTGATATTCTATGAGTTTTGTCACTGCACACTGTCATTTATACTTAGAACTTTCTCACACTTTTTATCCAACAAGCATCCTTGAAACTCAAAGGACACTTATCCACCACATAAAGTGCTAGTTCTGCCTTATGGTCCCCCATGTTAAGTTGCTAAATACCAGACACATTTGCCCACAGCATGCCAGTCTCTGTGCTGGAAGCAGTTAATGAACCCATCTGAGGACATTTTTGAGCAATACACATTGTGAGATGAGAACATGTAGTAGTCACTATCTATGGCATGAATACATTCTGGAGAGTCTAATACAAATACTTGTTAGTATGAGCTACAAAGACATGTATGTCTATTTTAGTTATTTACATTTGTCTAAAAGTAATTAACTTGGCAGGATTACGGCACCTCTACACAACTAAATACATACAAAGAGAGCTATCCATAAAAGAGATTTTGAATCCTCCCCATCTCAAAATATGAACCCTTCCAGAAAACCCTAGGAAAAGAGTTGTCTTACAGCATGCCCTGAATGTTATAACTAAGCCCCTACTTCATTTGCAATATTGTGGAAGTTGCAGATCCCACAACATTAAGCTTCTACAGCAATTTGGATTTTAATTGGCTTACTTTGCACAGTCCACAATTTTGCATATATTTTGAGTATGCAATTAGTACTGCACTAACATACAATGCCTGTAAAATTTTAAAGGCTAAAGTGACTGGAGTCGATTTCTACTGCAGTTATGGTAAGACTTTTAGTCTTCTAAATTTTATATTGGATCGGACACTTTTTTTTTTTTTAATGAATGTAATATACTTGCAGCAAAAAGTCTGGCTATCAAAAAAATGAACAGGCATAACATAATACTTGAGTGTTTATACAGTGGCATAGTCAGGTTTAGAGCGCAGGGGGAGTAGAGCTAAAAAAAGGCGTCGGGAGCAAAAAGCGTCGGGAGCAAAAAATGGCGCCGGGAGCAAAAAAAAATGCTCTGCTCCGGCTGCAACGCAGGAGCAAAAGGTGTCGGAGCACAAAAAAGGTGCCGCTTCTGCTCAGTGGGGGAGCGGCCGCTCCCCCTGCTCCCGCCCTGGCTATGCTACTGTGTTTATATTGTTCCAGCAATTTTTTCTTAAACAAATAGGTCTACTCTAGCTTTTCCAAATTACCGATATTAATAAATGTCCATTAATACTTTTCCATGATTTTCCACGTCTTGTCTGCAACTCAGCCACAATTATTTGAAGATTATCCCATGATTCAAGAAGGGTCTTAGTTATAATGGTCCAAGCTTTGCTGGACAGGGCTTGGGAAATTAGCCAGGTCTAGAGTCAAAGGGCCCCTTCAGAAAAATACCTTCCCTCCAGTTCCCTTCTGTTTAAAGCATCAGGCTGTTACTTTGAGGTCTCCTACTGAACACCACTGTAGCAACTTCACACTGGGAGAGAGGTAGGTCCCAAACCTTTTAGAGCTTTGTAGGTAAAAAATAACACCTTAAATTCCATCCCAAACTCCTCAGACTCTCAAACACCAACACAACATGCTCTCTATTAAACAAGTTGGCAGACAAACTCATTCAGCAGTAACTTCAGCTGCCAGATGATCTTAAGGTGTAAACCAATGTAGAGCACACTGCAATCATCTAGTATTGAGATGACAATGATAGGGACAACTGTAATGAGGTCTCAGAATTGGAAAGCAAATGTTGCACCCTCCTTGCCAAGCGCAGATGGGAAAAAGCAATTTGGCCACAGCTGCTACAGGGGCATCCAGCGGCTGCCTAAGAACTAACACAGTCCCTAAATGGCAAATGAGAGTGATAAATGGCAGGTGAACTCCCTCGAGCAAGCAGACTGATAACCACCACCATTCTTTCCAGTTGCTTCCCCCAACCTTCCAGCATTACCTTGTTCTTATCCGAGTCGAGCCTCTGCCAGCCAGCTTTCATCCATACCCCAATCTTTGCCAGATATTGAGCAAGAGTCCTTCATGAGGAGTCTATAAGTCAAGACTGTATGCCTTTGTAAAAGACACGCTCTTTTAGAGCTGGACGTAGGAATTCACTAGGTGTAATTCTCTGACCTGTCTTATGCAGTAGGTCAGACTGGATGATCATAATGGTCCCTTCTGACTTTAAAAGTCCATGAAGGGGTTCAGCTGCACCAACTGGAAAAGATGAGGTATTAAGTTTTCAGTCATCAAGATCCAGTAACTGGAAGCAGAAGTTAGACAAATTCGGACTAGAAATAATGCACACATTTTTACCAGTGAGGGTAATTAACCATCAGAACAACTTACCTGGGCCACAGTGAATTCTCCATCACTTGGAATCTATAAAGCAAGACTAGGTGTCTTTCACTCAACAACACGCTCTAGCTCAGCCAGAAGTGATGAACTTGATACAGGAATCACTAGGAGAGATTCTCTGGCCAGTGTTGTGCAGGCAGCCAAACTAGCTGATCATAATGGTATAATCATAAGCTATAAAATTGTTACCTTCACTAGGGTAACACTGTGTTCTTCCACTACTCTTATTACCAATGACCACTGAAGTGAACTTTGCAAATCTAAGCAGGAAAAAAGGCACTGATCCAACCATGGAAAAGAGAATACCGGTTAGAGAAACTGTAAAGAAGTGACCGAGCAGCAGGAGGCAGTATGGCTCATCTGGAAATGCTCCAGTGGAAGTGACAAGAGGCAGAGGAATTGATACTAAAGACGAAAGAATTGAACTGGAGATTCCAGTATGTTAGTGTAAATGTAGAGTTAACCAATGAGTATCCATGGAGGCCAGGGAGGGAGGAATAGCAGGCAGAGGAGAATTTGATGCTACATAAAGGAAATGAGAACTCAAAAAATGTTGATTTAGGTATGGTGCAAAGATAAGCATGATACCTATGCAAGTCAGTGACAACCTGGCAAGCAATCACCCTTGGTGAATGGAGGAGTTACTGTGAATGAACACCTTAAGCTCCTCCTCTTCCCTTCTCCCGCACAACAGGAACTCTTGTTTGCTCTCTCAGCAGTTGCCTCTCCAAGCCAAACTCCCTGCTTTGCCCATGTCAGTCTCTTCTCTACCAGCCATGATGGGAATCAACAACTCCACTCCAGCCTATCTACCCCAGCATATTTGGACCTTAACTAATCAGAGCACCAGCTAAGATATCCAGAACTGAAGAGGCAGCTCAGTCTAGGACTGACTCCAGGCAACAGACCTAACATGCCCAAGATCCCCAACCCCAGACATTCTCCCTATCTTCCTTCCCACCAGGAACAATCCACTTTCCAAAGGGTTAAACCTACCTGTACCAGACTAGGTGGATGATGAAGGCTTTGAGTCACATGTGCTTGGAACAATGGGAAACAAGAAGCTTATCCAACTGTGCAGTGGGAGGTGGCTGGTTGGTTATGTCATGATGAATTAGCAGGGAAGGTTCTGATCTAACTGAAGCAGGAACTGCTGTAACACAGCAAACCCAGGACACATTCGAAACCAGTTCTGAAAGGAGAAGGTAGGCAGTGAGTGGGAGGGAAGAGATGAACACAACAAATCAGTGTGAACTTGCTGGGTCAGCGCTGACCCAAGACGTACCTTTGCAAGCTGTGAGAAGAAAAAGATAGAGAGGCTATATCAGCCCGAGACGTTGAAGAAAGAGTGGAGAGTGTTTACTGATATTGCTGTTCCAGGCTATATTCCTGCTGTTTGGCACATCTGGACTCTGGCTATTATTGGGAAAGTGAGCTAGTTCAGGAACTGTAACAATGTCACTTTGCTGGTGTATAAAGAAAGGCTACAAAAGACAGACAGCAAAATGTGATATTTGAGCAGAGACACTGTTACCTCAGCTTTACCAGGCACATGGAAGGTGCAGAACTAGCTATGCTAAGGCAGGTGAGGAGATGTCAAGGAAGGTAGGGTAAGATCCAAATATCCTGGGGTAGGTAGGCTGGAATGGAGCTCTTGATCCAGCTGTTTCTAGGGCACATGGGCAACATGAGTGAGTGCAGAGTCATCTCTGTCGGGGCAAGTCCAGAGCAGATCCTGCCATTCCTGGGGAAGGGGATGCAGATCCAGCTCTGTCTGTGGAAAAGAGGATGTCAGTACAGCTGGTTCTTGGGAAGAGTGTGACGATCAAGCTATGCCGGTGGAAGAGAGGTAGCACATCATGCTAATTCTGCAAGCCAGGGAGTAAGGGGAGACTGTATCACAGCAAGTAGAGAGAAGAAAACACAGCTGTGCTCATAGGGATGCACAGGGAGAGTAGTTTAATACCCAACTGTATCGAGGCCAGCAGAGCGCTCACTGCTGATCCAGATGTTCCAAGAGCAGATGGACCGAGAGGAGAGGATGTTCATGTAGCAGTACTAAGTCAGATGAGCAGAGCAGTGGTGTTCAGCCTGCTCTGTCATGGCAAAGATGCAGAACCAACTCTGCCAGGGCTGAAGAGCAGGGCATGGGTCCAGATCCAGCAGTGCCAAAACAAGGCATGGGCAAACAGGCAGAAATGGAGATGGGCGGGTGGAAAACGAACAGCACCAAGGCAGACAGTTCAAGAGACCAAGGTAGGTACCAAGCAGTGTGCAGTGACATTCTGGAATAAGTGAGCAGCAATATCAGCTCAGAGGCACAACATGCCAAAGCAGTTGCTGGGCAGAGCCAAGCAGGGGAAAGTGGACAGAGGATATGGGACAGTGTGGGCAGATGGACTTGTTAACAGTACACAGCAGGAGGGCCAGGAATAATTAGGAAGAGCTGGGCAGTAACACATAGTGGACAGCGGCATGAACTGAAGCAGGACCATGCAAGGCCAGGTGAACAATGCCAAGGCAGAGGCAAGTGAAAGTGCCCGGCATGGAAGGCAGGGAGCAGGGCTTGTAAGGTGGAGGCATATAGTGACAACCTACAGACTGAAGGGCAGTGCCAGACAAGGAGGGGTCCCAAGGTAGAAAGAACAGGAAGCAGTGCTAAGAGTGTCTTTCCGAAGGCAGGAGTGCGTGCCAGGCTGAGGGCAAAACTAGGGGTATCCCACAGCAGAGGTACAGTGCTGGATTGAGGGTAGTGCTAGGGGTCTTTCCAGGGGAGGGGGGCAGTGCCCAGCTTAAGGCAATGCTAGAGGGGGTCTGTCTCCTAGGGCCAGAGGGCAGTGTGAGCTGAGAGCAATTCCAAGCGGGGAGTCTCTCCCCAAGGGAAGGGGGGCAGTGCTGGACAGAGGGCAGCGCAGGGGGCAGGGATTGGAGGAAAGAGTCTCTCTCCCCCAGGGAAAGTGGGGGTAGTACCAGGCATGTCTCTTTTCCAGGGCAGGTGGGAGCAGTAGCACTACCAGACTGAGCAGGGGTAGGAGAATTAATCTATCTCAAGGCAAAGATAGACCCAGCCCCCAGTGTATGTCTCAGGGGGGCAGGGAACAGTACCATGTAGGAGATGATATATCACAGAAATGGTGCCACAGAGGCACTTCTGCGGCTGTGAGGAAGTGGTGTTGGATCTCTCCTAATGCCAGGGGAGCAAGGATTGCGACTGGTCTCTATTGGGCAAGGGGGCGGTTCAGTGTGGGGGAAGATCAATCTTTCCTAGCAGGTGCAGTTCATTTGTCCCAGGGGGAGCCAGTAGGTAGCAGTTGGTCTCACCTGAGGGAATTAGGACACAGTGCCAAGGGTTGTGGGGATCAGTCTCCCGCAGAGGGGGGCAGTACCCAGGGCTGGGGACAAGGGAAGGGGCTGAGGGGGTCAGTCTCCCCCAGTGGGGGACAGGGGAGGGGACAGTACCCAGGGCTGGGGACAAGGGAAGGGGCTGAGGGGGATCAGTCTCCCCCAGTGGGGGACAGGGGAGGGGGCAGTACCCAGAGCTGGGGACAAGGGAAGGGGCTGAGGGGGGTCAGTCTCCCCCAGTGGGGACAGGGTAGGGGGCAGTACCCAGGGCTGGGGACAAGGGAAGGGGCTGAGGGGGTCAGTCTCCCCCAGTGGGGGACAGGGGAGGGGACAGTACCCAGGGCTGGGGACAAGGGAAGGGGCTGAGGGGGATCAGTCTCCCCCAGTGGGGGACAGGGGAGGGGGCAGTACCCAGAGCTGGGGACAAGGGAAGGGGCTGAGGGGGGTCAGTCTCCCCCAGTGGGGACAGGGTAGGGGGCAGTACCCAGGGCTGGGGACAAGGGAAGGGGCTGAGGGGGTCAGTCTCCCCAGTGGGGGACAGGGGAGGGGGCAGTACCCAGGGCTGGGGACAAGGGAAGGGGCTGAGGGGGGTCAGTCTCCCCCAGTGGGGACAGGGGAGGGGGCAGTGCCCGGGGAAGGGGCTCAGGGGCTCGGTCTCCCCGGCGGGAGGCAGAGGAGGGGCCGTGCCCGGGGCTGAGGGGGCCGGTCTCCCCGGCGGGGCCGAGCCAGGCTGCTCTCGCCGGGCGGGCGCAGCGGGGCCCGGGGCGACGCTCACCCTCACGTCCATGCTCCTCCCCGCCGGTCCCGGACTCTCCCGCTCCCGGGGCCGCGGTCCGCTCCCGGAGCGTGCGGGGCGCCTGCGCGGCGATGCGGAGCGCGGCGGCCGGCAGGGACCGTCTGCAAAGTGCGGCCGGCAGGGACCGGGGTAAAGAGCCTCCCCCGCCACGGAGCGCGAGCGGGAGCCGGGGAGCCGGGGAGCCTCCCGCCCCGGGCATCCGCAGCCGGCAGCCTGCCCCCCTCAGCCGGGCTCCGACACCCCTCCCCCACCCCGCCCCCCTCAGCCGGCCAACGACACCCCTCCCCCACCCCGCCCCCCTCAGCCGGGCTCCGACACCCCTCCCCCACCCCGTGTCCCCCTCAGCCGGGCTCCGACACCCCTCCCCCACCCTGCCCCCCTCAGCCGGGCTCCGACACCCCTCCCCCACCCCGTGTCCCCCTCAGCCGGGCTCCGACACCCCTCCCCCACCCTGCCCCCCTCAGCCGGGCTCCAACACCCCTCCCCCACCCTGCCCCCCTCAGCCGGGCTCCGACACCCCTCCCCCACCCTGCCCCCCTCAGCCGGCCAACGACACCCCTCCCCCACCCCGCCCCCCTCAGCGGGGCTCCGACACCCCTCCCCCACCCTGCCCCCCTCAGCCGGGCTCCGACACCCCTCCCCCACCCTGCCCCCCTCAGCCGGGCTCCGACACCCCTCCCCCACCCTGCCCCCCTCAGCCGGCCAACGACACCCCTCCCCCACCCTGTCCCCCTCAGCCGGCCAACGACACCCCTCCCCCACCCTGCCCCCCTCAGCCGGTCAACGACACCCCTCCCCCACCCCGTGTCCCCCTCAGCCGGGCTCCGACACCCCTCCCCCACCCTGCCCCCCTCAGCCGGGCTCCGACACCCCTCCCCCACCCCGCCCCCCTCAGCCGGCCAACGACACCCCTCCCCCACCCCGCCCCCCTCAGCCGGGCTCCGACACCCCTCCCCCACCCCGTGTCCCCCTCAGCCGGGCTCCGACACCCCTCCCCCACCCTGCCCCCCTCAGCCGGGCTCCGACACCCCTCCCCCACCCCGTGTCCCCCTCAGCCGGGCTCCGACACCCCTCCCCCACCCTGCCCCCCTCAGCCGGGCTCCAACACCCCTCCCCCACCCTGCCCCCCTCAGCCGGGCTCCGACACCCCTCCCCCACCCTGCCCCCCTCAGCCGGCCAACGACACCCCTCCCCCACCCCGCCCCCCTCAGCGGGGCTCCGACACCCCTCCCCCACCCTGCCCCCCTCAGCCGGGCTCCGACACCCCTCCCCCACCCTGCCCCCCTCAGCCGGGCTCCGACACCCCTCCCCCACCCTGCCCCCCTCAGCCGGCCAACGACACCCCTCCCCCACCCTGTCCCCCTCAGCCGGCCAACGACACCCCTCCCCCACCCTGCCCCCCTCAGCCGGTCAACGACACCCCTCCCCCACCCCGTGTCCCCCTCAGCCGGGCTCCGACACCCCTCCCCCACCCTGCCCCCCTCAGCCGGGCTCCGACACCCCTCCCCCACCCTGCCCCCCTCAGCCGGGCTCCGACACCCCTCCCCCACCCCGTGTCCCCCTCAGCCGGGCTCCGACACCCCTCCCCCACCCTGCCCCCCTCAGCCGGCCAACGACACCCCTCCCCCACCCCGTGTCCCCCTCAGCTGGGCACCGACACCCCTCCCCCACCCCGTGTCCCCTCAGCCGGGCTCCGACACCCCTCCCCCACCCTGCGCCCCTCAGCCGGGCACCGACACCCCTCCCCCACCCTGCTCCCCTCAGCCGGCCAACGACACCCCTCCCCCACCCCTTGTCCCCCTCAGCTGGGCACCGACACCCCTCCCCCACCCCGTGTCCCCCTCAGCTGGGCTCCGACACCCCTCCCCCACCCTGCCCCCCTCAGCCGGGCACCGACACCCCTCCCCCACCCTGCTCCCCTCAGCCGGCCAACGACACCTCTCCCCCACCCCGTGTCCCCCACAGCCGGGCACCGACACCCCTCCCCCACCCCGTGTCCCCCTCAGCCGGGCACCAACACCCCTCCCCCACCCCGTGTCCCCCTCAGCCGGGCTCCGACACCCCTGCCCCACCCCGTGTCCCCCGCAGCCGGGCACTGACACCCTCCCCCACCCCGTGTCCCCCTCTGCCGTGCTCCGACACCCCTCCCCCACCCTGCCCCCCTCTGCCGGGCTCCGACACCCCTCCCCCACCCTGCCCCCCTCAGCCGGGCACCGCCACCCCTCCCCCACCACGTGTCCCCCTCAGCCGGGCTCCGACACCCCTCCCCCACCCCTCCCCCACCCTGCCCCCCTCAACCGGGCACCGACACCCCTCCCCCACCCTGCCCCCACTCTGCCCCCCTCAACCGGCCTCCGACACCCCTCCCCCACCCTGCCCCCCTCAGCCGGCCTCCGACACCCCTCCCCCACCCTGCCCCCCTCAGCCGGGCACTGACACCCCTCCCCCACCCTGCCCCCCTCAGCCGGGCTCCGACACCCCTCCCCCACCCCGTGTCCCCCTCAGCCGGGCACCGACACCCCTCCCCCACCCTGTGTCCCCCTCAGCCGGGCATCGACACCCCTCCCCCACCCTGTGTCCCCCTCAGCCGGGCACCAACACCCCACCCCGTGTCCGCCTCAGCCGGGCTCCTGCCCCCCTCAACCAGACACTGATACCCCTCCCCCACCCCCTGCCCCCCTCAGCTGGGCTCCGACACCCATCCCCCACCCTGCTCCCCTCAGCCGGACACTGACACCCCTCCCCCACCCCGTGTCCCCCTCAGCCGGGCGCCGACACCCCTTCCCCCCACCCAGCCCCCCATCAGCCGGGCACCGACACCTCTCTCCCACGTGCTGCCCCCCTCAGCTAGGCTCTGACACCCCTCCCCCACTCTGCCCCCTTAGCCTGGGACTGGCACCCCTCCCCCACCCCCTGCCCCCCTCAGCCTGGCACTGGCACCCCTCCCCCACCCCCTGCACCCGTCCCCCACCCCCTGCCCCCCTCAGCCTGGCACTGACACCCCACCCGTCCCCCACCCTGCCCCCCTCAGCTGGGCAATTACACCCTTTCCCCACCTGCACCCTGTGCCCCCCTCAGCCGGGCACTGACACCTCTCCCTAACCCACATCCGGTGTGCCCCCTTCAGCCGGGCACTCACATCCCTCCGCCACCCAACATCGCCTCTGCCCCCCTTAGCCAGGGGCTGGGCACTGACACCCCTCTCCCATCTGCACCCCCCTCATCTCTCACATCAGGGACCAGGCCCTGACATTCTTCCTTCCCTCACATCAGTTGGTGAAAGTGCTCCTGGTGAGGACAAGCACCACCGACAGAAGGAGCAAGTGTGGATGTGAAACATCACTTTAATTGCTGTGGTGGCTGTATGTCAACTAAAGTCAACTTAATATTGTAGTGTAGACAGGGCCGTCCCTAGCTGTTCTGGGGCCCTATGCAGTCCCTTCCCCCCCCCAATCGCAGGGTTTGTGTGTGGGGCCCCAGGCCTCCTTGGGGGGGGCTGGCTTAGGGGGCAGGTGGGAACCGCCCCCCAGCACTTACTGGTGGCGCGGCAGGGACCGGGGTCGCTGTACTTCCCACCGCCAGTGAATGCAGGCTCGGCCCTGCAGCAGTCCTCAGGGGTCTGGGGTTGGGGGCACAGCAGGGGCGGGGGCCATGGGGAAGAGGTGGGGCAGGGGCTGGAGCAGCACGGAACTGCACAGGGCACTAGGAAATTTGGGGCACCAAATTTACCCAGCGTATGGGTAGAGACAGCCCTGAGTGTAGACCAGCCCTGAGCCTCTGTACTCCAATCAGTCCAGTTTCACACTGTGAGCTCTGCCCAGCAAGTCCAACTGAGACTCATATTAAGAGACTTTTACACTCTTCAGGGATCAATGTACCTCAGCAAGTATTTGAAGTGACACCAGACAGCCTTTTCCAAACAGAGCAGGGTTTATTAGTCAGCTGGAATGCAGCCATGGGAAATCCTTGGGTTAGCACAGAGAAGCGAAGATAAAGACATAGTCCATCTTACCCAAGCCAGCACTACACACAGCTGCTGTGGACTCTTTTTGTTGTTTCTTTCCTCTTGTCTCCATGTCAGTCTCTAGTAAGAGTCAACAAAAGGATTCCACAGTCAGGAGCAACAGAGATTCGCGGACTGTGAAAGGGAGTGAGCTGATCACAGGAACCAGCAAAAACATAAGGAAGACCAGCGAAAGCACCAGGTGGAAGAGCAGAAAAACCATGAAAAGCACCATCAGTATGAACTGCACATGGAGAGAAGCAGGAGAGCAAAGGGTCCCATAGAAGGATAAGTAGGGCGAGACCATGCAGGGAGCCTAGATATCAAATTGTTGCCTCAATGTAAAGAGATAGAGGGAGGGATATAGGTGACTTTAAAAGGCCTATGATTTGAATAAGGTTGATCCTGCAGACCAGCTCCATTGTCTCACTTCCTGACAGGGTCCCAAAACGATAACAGGTGTATAGCCAGATGCAGTGTGGGAGGTTTAGGTTGGATATTAGGAAAACCTTTTTCACTAGGAGGGTGGTGAACCACTGGAATGGGTTACCTAGGGAGGTGGTGGAATCTCCTTCCTTAGAGGTTTTTAAGGTCAGGTTTGACAAAGCCCTGGCAGGGATGATTTAGTTTGGGATTGGTCCTGCTTTGAGCAGGGGGTTGGACTAGATGACCTCCTCAGGTCCCTGATATTCTATGATTCTATGACAGAGTTGATACAGGGGACTATGAAAAGTTAAAAAGGCTCTACTGCTTAAGTTTGAAGTGACACTTGAGGCTTATAGGAAAAGGTTTCAGGGTGTGCAAAAGAACTAGGATGTGATGTATATGGAAGGCTGTGATGTGTATGGGGGCTGGAGCACATGACTTATGAGGAGAGGCTGAGGGAACTGAGATTGTTTAGCCTGCAGAAGAGAAGAGTGAGGGGGGATTTGATAGCTGCTTTCAACTACCTAAAAGGGGGTTCCAAAGAGGATGGATCTAGACTGTTCTCAGTGGTAGATGACAGAACAAGGAGTAATGGTCTCAAGTTGCAGAGGGGGAGGTTTAGGTTGGATATTAGGAAAAACTTTTTCACTAGTAGGGTGGTGAAGCACTGGAATGGGTTACCTAGGGAGGTGGTGGAGTCTCCTTCCTTGGAGGTTTTTAAGGTCAGGCTTGACAAAGCCCTGGCTGGGATGATCTAGTTGGGGTTGGTCCTGCTTTGAGCAGGGGGTTGGACTAGATGACCTCCTGAGGTCCCTTCCAACCCTGAGATTCTATGATTCTATGATTCTATGAAGCCATCACCTGGATGGGAGAATATCTCCACAAATGAGGTAGCAGTGTGCTGGAAGGTTTATATAACCTGGTTGGGTTAAAGCAATTCTATGAGAATGTTCCCATAAGGGATTGGTCTAAGCATGGGTCCTGGAAAGGGCATCAGTGTAGATGCCCCAAATTGGAGGGAGCAGCCAACCCCAGTAGACCCCTGCTGAGGGATCTCAGGGTATGTCTACACAGACTATGGTAGTAAGCCTCCCATCCTAGGTCAAGAGACTTGGGTTCACAATTAATAGCTGTGAAGACACTGTGGCTTGGGCATTGAAGTCTAGAGAAGAGGGTGGGCTTCCGAGTCTTAACTCCAGACCAAGCCACAACTTCAAAATGCTGGCTACACTCTGTTGACCTGGGCTGGGAGGCTCACTGCCACTGGCTGTGTAGATATACCTCAAAGATCTGCGGTGTAGTATCTGTAGGAAAACACAGCATAAGTGGGTGTGCTGCCCAAGGCTTGAGAACATTTTTCTAGGACTGAGGGGCTCACGCATCCTCTGTACAGCCAAGAAGGCAGCCTGCAGCTCAACCTTATTAAGTGAACTATGTGACTGAAACTGGTATACAGCCAGCTCCTCTACAGCTTGGGATACACTGCCAGGTGAGCTTGCACCCCAGGCATTTGTGTACATGTCTTGTACTTTCGTGGGCTGACACTTCTGATCCCCAGTGGAAGGTGGTAATTAATGGGGGAAAGAATCTAAAGCCTGCAGGGACCATTGTGATCATCTTGTCTGGCCCCCTGTATAACACAAGCCATAGAACATCCCAAAAATAATTTCTAGAGCATTTCTTCTAGAAAAACATCCAATCTTGATTTTAAAATGGTCAGTGACGGTGACTCCACTATGACCCTTGGTAAATTGTTCCACTGGTTAATTACTCTCATGGTTAAAAATTAGCACCGTGTTTCCCGTCTGAATTTGTCTAGATTCAACTTCCAGGCATTGGATCATGTTATTCCTTTTTCAGCCCTATAATTACCCAGGTCATCCTGTTTACCCTTTTTTTAAAATTGGCACATTAGTTTTCTTCCAGTCTTCTGGAACTTGTCCAGTACTCCAAGATTTATTGAAAATCAACATTAACAGCCCTGTGAGCTCCTGAGCCAGCTCTTTTAAAACTCTTAGATGTAAGTTATCTGGAGCTACTGATATAAAAATGTCTGCCTTTAGTAGCTGCTGTTTAACATCCTCCAGAGATACTAGAGGAATGGAAAAAGTGTTATCACCATATGATGAGACTATCATTTTTCTTCCCCAAATACAGAACAGAAATATGTATTGAACATTTCAGCCTTTACTGCATTATTGGTAATTCTACCATTTCCATCTAGCAATGGACCAATATCATAGGATTATTTTTATTCCTAATATGTATCTTATTGTCCTTAACATTGCTGGCCATAGATTTCTCCTTGTGTCCTTTGGTTCCCTTGTCAATTCAGTACAATTCCTAACTTCTGATTTATAGTCATTACTATCAACTTTCCCTTTCTTCCATTTGTTATCTATTTTATAGTTTCCTTCACTTCCTCTCTAAACCAGGTCAGTGTTTTAACCAGTATGGCCGTTTTCCTCAATTGTGGCTTTTGGGGCATCTAGTAAGGTATTCTTAAAAGATTCCCAATTATTATTTACATTTTTCTGATTAAATATGTATATATTACTGCTCTGGACTTCATTCTGTTTGCACATTATAAATCTGATCAAGTTCCAATGGTTAATCAATCACCCTCACTGCTAAAAAATTATGCCTTATTTCTAATCTGAATTTGTCTGGCTTGTTTCCAGACACTGTTTCTTGTTCTCCCTTTCTCTACTAGAATATCCAGTCTTTCCTCCCTGAGGAGGTACTTGAACACTGTAATCAAGTCACCTCTCAACTGTCTTTTTGATAAACTAAACAGATTGAGCTCATTACGTCTCTCAATACAAGGGCTAGAGAACTTGCTTTATACTATTTTTGTGGTTTTCTGCAGCTGCTTCAATTTTTCAACATCCTTCTAAAAATGTGGATACCAGAACTGCATGGAGTGTTCTAGTATTGATCTCATGGACAGTGTACACAAAGGTAAACTCACCTCCTTGCTCCAACTTATCACTCCCTGTTTATGCATTCAAGGATTGCATTAGCATTTTTTGCCACGAGACCACACTGGGAGCTTGTCCACTGTGGCCCCTAAATCCTGTTCTGTCACTGCTCACCAGGAAACAGTCCTCCACTCTGTAGGTATGGCCTGCATTTTATTTGAATGGACCCAGTTTACCAAGTGGTCCAGATCACTCTGTGTGACTTTCCTGTCCTCATCTACCACTCCACCAATCTTTTTGCCATCCACAAATGTTATCAGCCATTGGGTAATTAAAGCTTGAGCACGCATAATGTATAGGTTACCTAAAATCCAAAGGACTGATATGCTACAACCCAATCGGCTAAAGATTAAGTAGAAATGTATACAGGGGCCCAACCTGGAGATACACTGGAGCAGAAACTAAAGAATGGGACTGAAGGACCAGATCAAGGGATCAGAGAAGGCGACAACTATCACGTAAGATGGAAGTACTTCCTAATGCCGCAGAATGTGGTAACTTGGGCCCATTTACCAATTCTGTCTGGTCTGTTATTGTCTGACAAATGTATGGCCAGACACTATAAGTGCCAATAATTCTGTCTGAAATTGTATAGAGGTGAAAATTGATTTAAAACTAAATTGTGAAAATAGGGGTTTGTGTGCAGTCTATCGCCCCACTGCTGTTTGAGAAACCTATTGCTACAAATCCATCCACTATGTCCTGCACATTGCTGAGAGTCACAGTCCTGCATAGCAGATGGTTAGTTGCTCTGCACACTTGCACGATGACATAGCTTGTGTCAACCAGTTTGTAGTGTAGATATGGCCTTATGTGCCTCATACTGGCATAGCTATGCTAGTCAGGGATGTGAAAAAAATATACCCACAGTGACACAGCTAACTTAGGTGGCTATTCACCAGCTTACACTAGCTCAGTAGATTTCGGTATTCCCTAGCCCAGTTCAGAATGTTCACTTTAGAGCCCAGAGAAGAAAAAGCTGCCTTCACCATAGGGTGACCTTACTCCTGAAGTGAAGTGTCATAAGCACAGTGCACACAACAGCAGAGCTGCCATGGCAGCTATACATCCTGCAGAGGAACCAGTCACCCCTCAGCGATTGGAAGGAGCAGGGCATCATCCCTGCAGACGGCTCCTTTCCCAGATGAGCGAACAGCCTAGCTAGCAAGGTTCATGCATAGGTGCCGACACTGTGGGTGCTCCGGCAGCTCTCTGCCAGCCTCCCCGCACCCAGCTAACCTCCGCTTCCACGTTCCGCCTCCCAAGGTGCCACCCCACCAAGCTTCTTTTCCTAGCTCCCAGGCTTGCCACGCGTCAGCTGTTCGGCATGCAACAAGCCTGGGGGGCGGGCGGGCGGAAGCGCAGCGGCGCCACCTCAGGGGAGGTGTATGGGCGCTTCCCCCCACCCCCCGGCTCGCCGCACGCCAAACAGCTGATGCACAGCAAACCTGTGAGCTAGGAAACGTGGCTTGACGGGGTGGCACCTCAGGAGGCGGAATGCGGAAGCAGAGGTTAGCTGGGCGCGGGGGGGCTGGCGGGGAGCTGCCGGTGGGTGCGCTGCATTTCCCCTCCCCCCTCCCCTTCCATGCGTGTTCACCAACCATGTCCAGCTGCTGACACACACACATCTGAATGGGATTAAGCAAGTGTTTGCTCACCCTCAGTGGGTCCATGACTTCTGTAAGATATTTGACTTAATTGGGTGAGGTAATATCTTTTACTAGACCAACTTCTGTTGGTGAGAAACAAAAACTTTCGAGCCACATGGAGTTACTCTTCACCTGACGAAGAGCTCAGTGTGGCTTAAAAGTTTGTCTTCCTCACCACGAGAAGTTGGTCCAATAAAATATATTACCTCACCCACCTTGTCTCTCTCATATCCTGGGACCGACAGCTACAACTATACTGAATTTAAATTAGTTGACATTCAGATTTAGTACAGGGTCACCCTATGGTGAGGGCAACTGGCAATTTTTTTCCCCCCCTCTGGGCTCTACAGTGAATATTCAGCATTGGGCTAGAGAAGCTGCATCTTAATGGAGTGAAAGAACAGGAATCCCAAGATGAAAACACAGTACAGCACTAACAAGCCAGAGTTCAAGAGGTGTTTGTGTGATTGCAGCAGTGAATACATCAGGGAATCCAAATGTGTCAGAGAGAATGAGGATAGTGCATACATTAATATGCAGTCAAGACATTCTTGTTCTTATTCAGGTCTCAATTACTCCCGCGGTGCAGCACTTTGGATGAGTTTTATGTGGCTAAGTGTAGATTGGCTGTAATCTTAGAGTTCCCTCCCCATCACGCCCACAACCCATTCTGCGGGAGTGTCACTGTACCATAGTTGCGAATGAGAAGAGACTTGTGATAATTTGTGAGGAACCAAGTTAATTTGCATGGGAAGAAACTTTAATCACTTTTCCTATGAAACCAAATTTTCCAATTGCTCTGCCCACCCCTTCGCCTCACACACCCATCTTTCCCAGGGCAGGGCTAGGGCTGGGAAGGAGAGTGGAAGGTGCAAGTGTTAAGGTGCTGGGGAACCACTGGTAGCTTCTGGTCCTTCAGGTGCTATTGGCCTGTTCCTGCTCAAAGAGGGCCATTGCCAGGTGCGAGCGGGAGGAGAGCCCCTCCAGGTTACTGAGCACACAGCGGTGATACAGTTCCTCGCTCAGCCGGGGGTTGCAGCTCCTCAGCATATATTTCTGCACCAGCCCTGGCTCCACAGCCCGGAACAGGTGCAGACCAGAGTAGCGCAGGAAGACATCAAATACTTCCATGCTCTCCAGCACTTCGTCCCGGTCCAAAATGTCAGCTGCCAGCTTGGTGCGTGCTGCCATGTAGTCAGAGTTGTAGAAGCAAGCCTCAGCAAAGGCATGACGGTCAAAGTGCCCATCCCTCATGAAGTCGGTGCTGGAGGAGGCGGCCTGCTCGCCATGGTACATCAGCACTGGGTTGAACTCCTGGAAGTGCATTGGGAAGAAGACCTGCCAGTTGCTGATGGTGTTCATGCGGCAGCGATTCAGAAACTCCATGTTAACCTCTGTCCAAACACTGGCCAAGAAGAAGAGGGTGTCCACAGGGTGCTTCTTCGACACTATGTCCATGAGCTTCACCTGGGATGGCACCTCGGTTTTGACGCTGATCCAGGGGATTTTCACCTCTGCATACCGTTTTTCCAGCTCTCCCACCATAGCTTTGACCCCAGCAAAGACATCCTGCTGACTGACCCGCTGAGCATCATAAGGCTGGTAGATGAAGAGCAGGGTTAGCAGGGCATTGTCATGTGTGTCCAGCGTGTTCATGGCAAACATGTCCAGGAAGTTGCTGACAAAGTCCAGCTCTTGCACGGTCAGGGGAAGCACCAGCTGCACGCGTGTGGCCTCTGTCACATAGGGCATGGGGATGATCTCCACCTTGCTAAGGGGCCGCACAAGACTCACCCGCTTAGCCAGAACATGGCTGTGGCCCTTCTGGGTTACAGCCTCCAGCAAGAGGTCCAGCATGTACTCCATGCCCCGTGTGGGGTCAAAGCGTCGGTAGCCGTTCAGCAATTGTTGCTTGTAGAAACGAAGCTGGGGCTGGTAGCGGCTGTTGAGCTGCTGGAGCGCTGCCTCAATGATGTCACTAACATCGGCCTTGCTGGCTCCAGCCAGCTCACATTTGGGGGAGCCATCGGGGCAGGAGAAGAGGTGCTGCTCTGTGAAGTAGTCCCAGCTGATCACCTCGAAGCGGGATTTGGGGACAAAGGGAGCATTGATGCCTATGGGCCACGTCAGCCCCACCTCGCGGGCTGGTGTCAGCGATGTCAGGTTCCTGATCTGCATCTGTGACGAAAGTACACTCCTATTTATAGAATCATAGAGTAGGGCTGGAAAGAATCTTGAGAAGTCACCTAGTCCAGTCCCCCATGCTGAGGCAGGACAAAGTATACCCTAGACCATCCCTGACAGGCATTTGTCCAATTTGTTCTTAAATACGTCCAATGACAGGGATTCCACCACCTTCCTGGGAAGCCTGTTCCAGAGCTGAACTACCCTTAGAATCAAAAAGTTTTTTCTAATATCTAACCTAAATCTCCCTTGCAGATATTAAGCCCATTACTTCTTGTCCAACCTTCAGTGGACATGGAGAACAATTGATCCCCATGCTCTTTATAACAACCCTTAACGTTTTTGAAGGCTGTCATCAGGTCCGCTCACCCCAGGTCTTCTTTTCTCAAGAGTAAACATGCCCAGTTTAACCTTTCCTCAGGTTTCCTAAATATTTTATCCTTTTTATTGCTCTTCTCTGGACTCTAATTTGTTCACATCTTTCCTAAAGTGTGGCACCCAACACTGGGCACAGTACTCTAGCTGAGGCCTCACCAGTGCCAAGTAGAGTGGGACAAATCTCCCATGTGGTACATATGACACTCCTATTACTACACCCCAGAATATTAGTCTTTTCACAACTGCATCCCATTGTTGGCTCATATTGAATTTATAATCCACTATAACCCCCAGATACTTTTCAGCAATACTACCATCTAGTCAGTAATTCCCTACTTTGTATTGTTCCATTTGATTTTTCTAACTCAAACCCTACCATGACATTGCCTCTGTTTTGTTTCCCTTTTATCTTAACCCAGATGCTTTCAACTTATCTGCCTCCTTGTGGACTCAGAACAAGTGTATGTGTTCTCGATGTGTAATGCAACATTATCTCCCTTTTTCCCCATCTTTCCTTCCTAAACAAGCTATACCCTCTATACCAATATTCCAGTCATGATATTTATCCCACCAAGTCTGATGCTAATTAAGTCATAACTTAGCTTGTATACTATTACATCCAGTTCTTCCTGTTTACTCTACATACTCCTTGCTTTTGTGTACAGGCAAGTCTCATTTTACGCGGGGGGTTCCGTTCCGCGGTTCACGCGTAAAGTGAAAACCACGTATAGTGAAACACCATTGAGTTGAATGGCGGACGGAATCGCCCGCAGTACCGATGCCGTTTTTAAATTGGTTTTTTTTCTGGTTTTGCCGACCGCGCAAAGCTGAATCCGCCCGCGCATGTTAAATGCGCCTAAGATGCGACTCGCCTGTATAAACATCTATAATGTTGAGCAGATTCCTTCACTGTTTTCCCTCTTGTTGTTCCGATGACCCTATTGTAATTTTCATCCTCCGCTCCCAACATCTAGCCCTCTGTTACAGTCACCTTTTTCAAAAAATACATACTTGTGGGCTTTTGTCAACTGCCCCCTTTGAATCTAGTTTAAAGCCCTCCTCACTAGATTGGTGAGTAAGTGTCTGAAGATGCTCTTCTCCTGGAGAGGCAAGTGATCTATCTGGTCCCTCTTCCTGCCCCCCCCTCCAACCCCAGAGCTTCCTGAACCACACCCTCCTTGGGCAGGGGCTATTTCCATAGAGGAGTCTGCCACTGCCTGGCTGTCGGAGATTCATTCCCTGTTCCCTCACAGACCTGAAAAAAAGAGCTCCTGTCTGACCTCACACTCCATCTCTGCCTCAGGTTCCCTGTCGGTGTTCCCCCACCCAGATACCTGGAGTTGCTGGATCTCCTGGTAGGCTCTGTCCAGCTGGATCCTGCTGAAATGCTTGTGCAGTCGGTACATGAGGGTCCCCTCAGAGACAGGGTGCACAGTGAGCGCCGCCTGGAAGTCCTCACCCTCCTCCTTCTCTAGGTCTGCATTTTTAGCCAATTCATAGGAGTGGTAATGCTGGCCCTGAAATGGATAAGACTCAGGGAGACTGGTTAGGAACCCTGGACTCACACTGGGTCCTCCCTCCCCCACCCACTCACTCTGAAGGGGGTGAGACCCAGAGAGACATACACTTGGGCACAGGAGTGGGTTTCATCCTCCGCTCCTCACTTCATATATCATAGGAGAACACATCTCCTTGTTCTTTCTTTCTATCCCAGGCTGCCTCCCACCCCCTTGAGAAATGGTAACATTGATGAAATCTGACTAAATCTGTTCTCTCAAATGTCAGTCTAGCTCCACTTCCCAAGTGCTGAGGGTGAAGACTGGGCTCTTGTCCCGTGCTGCTACCCCACACCTCCTTTCTTCCCAGTACTTCACAGCATAGGTTTGGGGGCACTCACCCCTTTGCCCTATGACACAGGCTTGTGAGGGTGTGGAGGCTCTGCCCTTGCCCCTGGAGGGACAATACCTGGTGCTGGGAGACGCAACTGATGCCCAGGAAGTCGATGATGCAGCGTCCCAGCCACTCATCCGGGCGCACACTGAGAATCTCATTGCGGCAGCTGTCCAGATGCCGATGCAACTTGAGCAGCAGGCTCCGGGAAACCAAATAGCCAAAGCCACCATGGCAGTAGCGGGCCTGTTCATCCCCACCAATGAACTCCTCAGCCCGTCCCAGGTAAACATCCTGATTAATGCTTAGGTGTGTCACCAGGGCCTTGATCTGCTCGGCCTGGGCATAGGTGTCATCCTGCATGACATAGAACCAGTCATAGTCACCCCCAAAGTGCTGATGGATGTAGCGCATGGTCTCATACATCAGCCAGACTGGGCGTTCGTCCCCATGTGACACCAGTGCCATGCCATGCGGCACCTTGGCGCTGCGCAACCCCGTAAAGTACAGCAGGTGTGGGAAGTGATGGGCCACCGTCTTGTTCACTGCCACAGCCAGGGTGTTCATGGTTGCCTTGGAGGTGAGCACAGCCACAAAGAGCCGTTCATGGAAGCCCAGCTCTGTCTGGATATAGCGAGTCCTGCAGAGAAAAGCCATGGTTACAACACAAGGAGCTGGGAGAAGGGAAAGAAACAGATCTATCCCTATACTCTCATCAGAGGCAGAGGGGGCACCATGCCCACAGTTGATGTTTTGAGTAATGAGATTTCTTTCAAAGATCTAACTTAGGGCTCAGCTGTGTGGACACATTACTAATGATCTCACATTTTTAAGGCACCTTCTTACTTCACAGAAACCAAAGCCAGTTAGCATCCGAACACTTGTATCCAACTATACAGAGAGATGGCATCACCCGCAAATGAAAGACTGCCCCCTCTGGGCTGGGATGTAGCAGTGCTTTAACAGCCACACAGCAATGCTGAACAAGTTTAGGGCAAGAAGTGAAGCTAACTATTGAATGCAATAGAAACTGGGAGGGGGGGGGGGGGAGGGGGGGGTGTTCAAGGGGGCAAAATGTAAATATATGAGAGATCTTTGGATACCCTGGCAATCACATCTTGACTCCTGCAAAAGTGCCACAAGATCTTTAATGACCACAAATGATCAAGATCTTGCTTTTATATCATTCTTGAAAGATAGCAGTTTGGCAGCACTGACTTAGAGGGGAAACTGACCCTGAGGGATCTGCCCACCTAGCAGTACAGCACCCCTTAGTGCCACACGATAGCATTGGGATCAGCACTCACTAAACGGGGAGTGCACTCGCTACCAAACCCCCACACTGCTCCCTGAAGCCTCTGTTTCCTATCCAAGTACTAGGAACATAGAAATTGCCAGACTGGATCAGACCCAAGGTCCATCTGGTCCACTATCCTGTCTGATGATGGCCAGCACCGCAGGTTTCAGAGGAAGCTGCAAGAAGCCATCTAATCATTAGTAGTTGGACTGGTTTAAACCCTGAAGCCTCTTCTTCCAAAATTTATGTTAGCACTATAATAAGTTCGGCCTCATTGACATCCTGTGGCACTGAGTGAAAAGTATTTCCTTTGATCAGTTTTGAATTTCCCAACTTTTAATTTAATTGAATGTCCCCTTTTTTCTTGTGTTTTGAGACAGGGAGAACAGAAGTTGCTGATCTCTCTTTAGACCCCTCATTATTTTATATACTTTAATCATGTCCCCACTTGTCTCCTTTCTGAGGTAACAGTCCCAATTTTTTCAGCCACTTCATAGGAGAAGATTTTTTTCCATCACTTAATCATTCTTGTCTTCCTTCTCTGAACCCTCTCTATTCTACAATGTGTTGCACACAGTACCCAGATGAGGCCATGTCATTGACTTATAGAAATGCATTAATTTTTTATTATTCTCCATTCCATTCCTGATGCAGTCAAAAAAAGCAAACAAGATGTTTGGTTACATCTGCAGACTGAGCAGAGATCTCCATGCAGCTGTCTATAATGACACCAGGTTGCTTCCCTGAATTGATTTTGAACTGTGTAAGGAATGAGTAGATTATTTTTTTTCCTCCAATGTGTACTGCTTTGCAGTTAGCAACATTGAATTCAATTTGCCATTATGTTACCCATTCATCTAGCTTGATACAGTCTCTCTGAAGTTTCTCATGGTCTGCTCTGGTCTTGACTAATAAAAGTAATGATGTCATCTGCAAATTTTGGTACTTTACTGCTCATTCCTATGGTGGGGTGTCAACCCAACACTAATGAAAAGGGTTAAAACTGGAGCTTGGGAGCTCAATAAAAAAAAGTGCCTGGCCACACCTGTAGGGTGGGCCAGTCACAAGGACTGATCAATCCTAACTGGGAGAGGAAGTGGGGGTCAGTATAAACAGAGGAAGTCTGTGGCAGAAGGGGTGACAGCTGAATTTAGTATGAGGGGCTTAGTGAGTGTTTCAGGAAAGTGGGGTAACATTAAAAAAAGCTCTACTATATTTTTTAAGGATACTCAGCAGAGCAAGAGAGTATAGTGGTATGGATGTATGGGGAATATAGTAGGTAATGGTTATACTCAGTAGATGAGTCCGCTTCACCATAAAGCATAAGATGAAGAGGGCTGCAGGGAGAGAGGTAGGAACTCTGCAGTTGCTCTCTGGGATCAGAAAATGGAAACAGCCCTGGCAGACATTCAATTGACGACTAAGAGAGGAATAAAAGATCAAGCCTAAGGAGGGTAGAAGGAGGTTTAAGCTTACACTTTTACTTTGGGATTTATTGGAGGATTCCAGGAGGGAGCACGGAGAGTCCTAGCCCTGCAAGAAGGGTGAACCCAGAAAGGTTGTGGGACAGGCCTCCTTACAGGCTTAGTAAGGAACAGTCCAGGGAAACGGCAGCAAGAAGTTTGAGGGATTGAACCTTTACTTGACTGCCTGGAACCCATTGTAGAAGCAGGCCTGGGTTCCCCTACAACCACTGGTGAAGCCCCTAAGAAGGGAATAGATGACTGGAAGTCCTAAGGAAATGGCATATGAACCACTGGGACCAGGATCAAATGCAACAGACTAGATGGAACAATTGGACATTTTATTTGTTGGGCTTTTTGCTACCCTGAAAGGTGTGGCACTAAATCGTGACCTGGCCAGAGCCGAGTTGTGGGAAGACAGACACTGCAGGACAAAGCAGTTATAAGTAGGGGCCCCCAATCAGGGAAGGTGCCAGCTATGCCACACCCACTGATGAGGGGGCATGCCTGCCGTGAGTGCACTCTTCTACAAACCCTCCTTTCCAGATCATTCATAAATATATAAAACAATATAGATCCTAGGATGGAACCTTGAGGCCCTGGCTATTAGCTTTTGTCATGGTGAATATTGACTACTTATTCCTTCTTCTTTGATCCAGTGTTTGATCCATGAGAAGACTTTGCTTCTCACCCCTGGACTATTTAATTTCCTTAGTAGCCGTTTGTGAGACACCTTATCAAACCCATTTTGAAAGTTCAACTAAGTTGTCAACCGCTTCTCCTTTATCTGTTACTTTTCCACATTCAGAGAATTCTAACACATTACTGGGAGACAATTTTCCTTTGGAGAAACTGTGTTGGTTCTACCTTGTCACATCATAATCTTCCAGCCATTTTATTATACTATATTTAATTATAGTTTCAACTAACTAACCCAGTCAGCCCGTAAGAGCTGATGGGACCCATATGTTAGACATAAGTGGTCACCTTCACCTCACAATGACTTGCTCAAAAGGAGTGTCTCTTACCTGAGCACTTTCTTGTAAGGCTTGTTGGGGTCTCGGTAGTAGGGAACAATCCTGGGCTTGAAGTCCTCATCATTCTGGCTTGACCTTCCTCCAGCAACAGAGTCCTGCTGCATTTTCCCTGCAAACAGCCCATTATTTACCCCTGTGTCCATGCAAGTATCCTCCCCATCACTCTGGATCCAGGAGACACGCAGCAGGCTTAGACTGCATCCCAAGGAGAGGCCCAGGATGAGTGGCAGAGCAGGCCGCAAGAAGGCAAGGAGAGTAGCCAGACGCATGGCAGAGCTATCATGAAACAATATGCAGAATCTTCAACAAGAAAGTATTTAGAATCACAAAAAATCTGAGATCTAGAAACGCACCAGAACCTGAGAGAGCTAGACAACAGTGATCCAGAAGCATGAGAGGCACAATTTCCCACTTAGAGGCAGTAGTAGGCCACAAATTTAGCCCAGTCATGGGTGTGTAACAGTGTCAGAGACAAACCACAAAGTTCAGAGAATTTGGCAATATGGCTCATGTTGAAAAGGGAATTAAATGAGCCCCAGGTAGTGTCCATGCCTGGGGATGTGGCAAGTCATTCCCAGCTCCTTGACAGGTGAGGCAGAGAGGGCTCCAGCCCTGAGATCTGTGAATCCAGTCAGCTCCAGGGACTTCAAGATACTTCTCACATGGGATGGAATCAGAAAGTTTTCTGAACTTCCAAGTACAGGAGCCTTAGGAGCAGAGGGAGAAAAAAAACAATGCTCAGGTCCCTTGGAATAGCATCTGGCAACATGAAACACTGACCCTTTGCAGCTGGTGGACAGTGTCTCCGTGGTGACTCAGGCTAACAGCACAAGAGCCCGTCCCACCTGCTTGTTTCTTGGTTCCCAGCTGCTGCACATGTGATGGTCCCATCCAGGCTACCTAGAGAGAGGGAAACTGAAAAGCCAGAACTGCAGGATTGAATCTGCCTCAGTGACAACTGTGCAGACTCAGATTAACGTTAGGATACCTTGAACTCCAGAGCTGGGATTACCCTTCACCCCCTGCTAGAAGAGAGGTCAGAGGCTCCACTTCTGAGACAATGCCAGGGAGATTGGCTAGTGCTTCCTGCAGTGGGAAAAGATGGAGGACCTTAGCACAGGTAGTGGAGGGACATGGGCTACAGGGGATTTTCCCCTTAAGGTACAAGTTATAGTGCAGCCCCAGGCTGGGGGGACTGGCTGGGTGAGGATATTGGGCTTTCTACCCCTAAAGCCTAGGCTCCAGTGCAACTTATTGGACAAATGTGCTCATAACAAGCATCAGCAGCCAGGCCTTAGCTGGCAGCTCCATCAGAGAGGCAAAAGATGGACTAGGGCCGGGAGACAGAGTTCCTCCAAGGCAGGGCTGAATCCCACCGGCAAGACGCCGTGGGGGGAGGAAACGTGCCGTGCTGACGCCCGGCGGGACACCCTGGCCCCCGTGCAAGAGCAGGTCCTAGAGACACGTTCCCGGTTCTGCCCCGAGGGACGGGGGCTGGCGAGCCCCGCTGTCACGCACCGGCGGGGCAGCCCTGCTCCCGCTGAGGGGCTCGGGAGAGCTCCGCGTGGCCCCGGCACGGCGCCTGGCCTAGGAACTGCCCCGCTGGGGCCGCCGCCAGGTACCTGTCGGACGCTCCCCCCGCGGGGGCCCGGCTGCCCGGCCGGGCAGGAGGGGGCCGGGGGCAGGCAGCAGCAGCAGCAGCAGCCCTGGGGGCTGGGTCAGGCTGGCATTGCTCGTGTCCGGCCAGCGCTCCAGCAGCTGCCAGCTCAGCCGCCTCATGCCAGCCGCGCTCCGTCCCCCGGCTCCTTCCTCTTCCTCGCTCTATGGTCTCCAGCTTGCCCCTCTGCACGCCGAACCCTGTCCGCTCCTCCGCGCTCTATGGTTCCGTGCGCATGCGCAGACCTCGTCCCCACAGCCGCCTCTCCCTCCCTATGCTTCGTAGCCACGCCCCATCGCCCTCCCAATCCCGCGGCTGCAGTGCCGGGGCCCGGCGCGCGCCGGGCTGCAGCCCCCGCCCCGTGCCCAGGAGCCCGGCCGGCCGGATTCCGGGGAGGCTCGGCCAGACCAGCTCCCGTTACAGCGCAGCAGGGAGGGCGGCGTAGCGAACCGTCCCGCCCCACGGGCCGAGCTCTGGAGCTTAGGTGGCTTCTCGACCGGGAGCAATAGCTCCCGTCGCTGCCTCCTGCAGGGGCCCCTTGCTCGGCAGCTCCCCATACTGGCCGTGCCGGCCACTGGGCTGGTTCCGTCAAGTTGGATGTTCCAGGCCGTAATTCCTAGTACAGAATTCGTGGTGGGGGACAGCTACTGCGAGCAGCCGAGGCTGCCCTGTAGGTTGATAGAGCCTCGTTGGCCCCCATGAAGGCTCACAAAAGACAAGCAAGCGTTTTATGGGAATGGAATCCTGGCACACCTACACTCAGCAGGAAAATACCCCATTGCACTTTGCCAGCCCGTTTCTTCCTCCCCTGACCCTCTCTCCCTCTTCTCCCAAGGGAAGACACCAGTCCCATCTCCAGGTTTTTACTGAAAGCCTTTTGGGACAGGAACTGCCTTTTGTTTTAGGGTTGTACAGCAGCTGGCACTGAGGAGGTCTGGGTCCATAACAAGGGCTGGTAGGCACTAAGGGGTGGCCAACCTGAGCCTGAGAAGGAGCCAGAACTTACCAATGTACATTGCCAAAGAGCCACAGTAATAGTCAGCAGCCCTTCCCCCTGTCAGTTCCCCCGCCCTGCTCGCCCTGTTGATCAGCACCCCTCCCTCCCCATACCTCCATGGCAGGCTTGGGGGAAGGGGTGGGCAGAGAAGGGGGTTGAGCACTAGCTCCAGCCCCGGAGTCAGTGCCTATGCAATGAGCCGCATATTAATTTATGAAGAGCCACATGTGGCTCTGGAACCACAGGTTGGCCACCCTGCACTAAGCTAATGGAAATAATTAATAATAATAAAGCAATGACAAGAAGCAAATACAGACTTGTACCTGACCCAAGAGGTGTCAATCTGCTGCCCCATATGACCCCATCCTGGGCATGTGGTAACCCCCTTCTACTGAGTTGTGGGGATCAGCTCTCTATGACCCCATCCTGGGTATGTGGTACCCTCCACACCCCAAGACGGCCTCCTGTTTCCCCTCTCCTGGGCATTGCCCTGACACCCACCAGCATTCAGGAATGATCAGTTTCACATTCATGAGACACATTGCCTGGGGTGGGTGGGGGAGGGGGGAACCAGTGCTTAATTACTAATGAAAAGTGCCAGAGCTCAAGAATTTTTTTACTTTCATAACTCACATGGTGCTGGGCTCTGAACTGCTGGGCCCAGCGGGGCCGGGGCTCTGAACTGCTCAGCCCGGAGCCGCCGGGGCTGGCGGTCCCAGGCCCTGCTCAGCCCAGAGGCGCCGGGGCTCTGACCTGCTCGGTCCGGAGGCGGCGGGCTGGGAACCGCAGGGCCCGGAGGCGGCGGGCTCTGACCTGCCGGAGCCGGCGGTCCCAGGCCCTGCTCAGCCCCGAGCTGGGAACCGCAGGGCCCGGAGCCGGCGGTCCCAGGCCCTGCTCAGCCCCGAGGCGCCGGGCTGGGAACCGCAGGGCCCGGAGCCGGCGGTCCCAGGCCCTGCCAGGCTCTGGCGCAGATGCTGCACTGTGGGGGCAGCTGCGGGCACGGCTAGGCCTCTATTGGGGAGGGCCGTGGGGCTCGGCGCGGTGCATGCTGGGAGTCCGAGGCCCGTCGGGGCCAGTCTCTTCCGGCGATGGCGGGACTCTGTTTCCCAGAGTGTCGTGAGGCCCGGCGAGCAGTGACGTGTCACGTGGCGATTGGCGGTAGGGCCGGAGGGGGCGGAGCGTGCGCACGCGGCGGCAGCTGTTCTGTTGCGACAGACGGGAAAGCGCGGAGGAGCCGGGTGGCGGGTGAGGCGAGGAGTTGCCGGGGCCTTGCCGGCATCTGGCCGCTGCTGTCCCGCCGCCTCCGGGCGAGCTGTGGCCCGGCCCGGCCTCGGAGCCGGGCGTCAGCGGCGGCCTTGCGGGCCGGCGCCTCCCGGCAGCTGCTCCGCGAGATCGGAGCCAACGCGCTTGGGGCCGGCGCCCCTCACCGCGGCGCCGCGCCGCCAGCAGCTGCGCTCTGGCCCTTGTAGCCCGCGGGCTGCCGGCCACGTCCCGGCCCTGGCCGCGCCGATCTGGGGGCCCTGGCGCCCCGCGGGCTTGTCGGCTCCGGGCCCTTCTCGGGGGGCTGCGGGTGACCTCGGAGGAGTAGGGGGTGATGGCCTCGCTCTGAGCCCTAAAGCGGCGGGGACCCGCAACCCAGGAGTAACTGCGAGTAGCCCAGGGGGTGTAACTTGTAATGGAAGCCCAGGAAAGGGACTCAGCCCCAGGGTCTGTGCCGGGCTTCGGCTTCTCTCTAATGGGGTCTTCTTCCTCTTCCTTTTGCAGCTGTACTAGAGCTGTGACCCGTAACCATGCCCTCTGATCTGGCCAAGAAGAAGGCAGCCAAGAAGAAAGAGGCAGCCAAAGCTCGCCAGCGGCCAAAGAAAACCCCCGAGGAGAATGGGGATGCTGAGTTTGAGCAACAGGAGATGAAGAATGAGGAGGCCAATGGGACAGAAGAGTCAGGTGAGAAAGGAGCATCTTGTGTTGGACTCTTTCCTTTTCCTGGGTCGCTAGGCTCATCAGGTGCCTCCCAGCTCAGCACCGTCTGTGCTGCCAGTGCTTAATTGCACCAGGGCTTGGCAGTTCAGAGCCCGGCACCTCTGGGCTTGCTGCATCAGTTATGGATGTAAAAAAACTGCTTGAGCCCCTAATTAAGCACGGTGTGCTGCTCTCTTGCAGCTTGGGTTTCCTCCAGCTGAATGGTTCAAGGAACCCTCCACTTCTGTGTAGGTCAGATGCTGGCATCTGAGTTATTTGGCAGAATTTCCACCATATTGTATCTTATGAAGCTAGCTTGGCTGCCTGTACGTGTGCTTCTGTCTCAGGAGCATCAAAGACAATAAAGACTGATAGATAGCAAAGGTGCTGAACTGGGTTACTCTAGAAACTAGCCCCAGGGTATTAGACCCCTATCAGTGAAAATATCTCAGATCCTTAACTCATGCTGTACTCTGATAATACGCTGTCCAAAACCGCCATCTATATCTAACTGGTAAGAAGGCTCCCTCCATTTCCCTTGGACTGTAATCTGGATGCAGTTCATGGGTTTGTCACCCATAGGCAAGACTACAGCAACTCTTCCTACCTGGGTGTAGATTAGGGCCTTGTCTACACTAAAGGGAAATGTCGATCTAAACTACGCAACTTGAGTTTCATGAATAGCGTAACTCAAATCAACATAGCTTAGATCTATTTACCGCGGGGTCCACACTACGCGATCTTGACTCTTCTCGATCAGGTGGAGTAGAGGAGTCCACGGGAGAGCGATCGGAGGTCAATTTAGCAGGTCTTCACTAGACCCACTAAATCAACCGCTGATGCATCAATCGTCGGAGCGTGGATCCTCCAGTAAGGGTAGACAAGCCCTGAGACCTTGCAGAGTATCAACAGATGGTGCTGTTGTGGCAGCATGCCACAGAAGCAGACGTATTGCAGACTTCCATGGCAGTTGCTTTGACCTGCACTGGTTCTCCGCCACTACTGGAACCACTCTGGGGTTTGGGGTTTCTTATTTTAAGTCTATTGACATATAGGCCTGAGCTGTGTTTAACTGTCTCTTTATGGGATGTATCTGGCACAGTAAGACTAGCAGAGTTTGGATAGGTTGATGGGAGAGACCCTTCCAATAGAGGACCTTTTGGCCTGGTATTCTCTCGTAGAGGAAACGGAAGATTCCTATCTTTGCTGTAGTGTGTTGACTTCACAACAGATGTGGAGCAGGAGGAAACAGGGTTCTTCTAGAGGTGGTATGCCAGCAGGGCCGTAACCTGGGTGGGGCCAGCAGGGCAGCTGCCCAGGGCACAAAGCTGTGGGGGTGGAAAAATGACAGAAAAAACCATTAGGGGTCGCAAATGTGTTTGCTCAACTCAGGCTCTAAAATGCCTAGTTCTATTTCTGTATGCCAGGCAGTCATGGTACCTGAGGGCGAGAATCCCTTGGAGTAAGGCTGGACCTGTAAAGGATCCTTCTTTTCTGTATAGTTGCCTGGGACCACCCCACATCTGTGTAACATGCAAAGAGATGCTGGGGGAATAAATCTGTTAGAGGTACCATCGTCCAGTGGTCAGGGCACTACACTGGGACCTGAGAGACTTGGGTTCTATTACTGGTTCTGCCACTGACCTGCCCTGTGATCTTGGGCAAGTCACTCCCTCTCCAGTCTCATCCCCCTCCCACCTTTTATCTGTCTGGTTGACCAAGCAAAGTGAGACCTAATGCTCAACGGCGTTTCTGCCTGTCTGTAATGTGGTAACTTTTGAAGACCACATCTGATCAATTCCAAAACTTCAGGGAATGTTCTGGGCATCAGTGGGAAGAACCCTATTGATTTTGCTGACAGTTGGAAAACCGGAACATCTGGAAAGCCTGATTTCCGTACAGTGCCCCCTATGGTGCTGCAGGCATAGGAACACCTTGACATCAGAGGTAATTCAGCCAGTCATTACTCTCTCTCACCAATTCATTTGCATACTTCAATCCCATTGGGTGAACTGAATCAGCAAATTAAACTGCACTAACCATGGTGACTCTGCCTGCTTAGCTGAGCAAGAGAGCTGCCTCTTGTCCTGGGGAACAGTGTTTGGGCAGGGGCAGACCCCCACATCATTTTGGGTGCTGGGGACAGAGTGAGGGCTGCCATGGGGACTCTGGGTTAGTCCTTGTCTTTTGGCCTGTCTCCGCGCACAGAGATAGATGCTTTGACGAAGGAGCTGGAGGACTTTGAGCTGAAGAAAGCAGCTGCTCGCGCTGTCACTGGGGTGCTGGCCTCCCACCCCAACAGCACTGACGTGCACATCATTAACCTCTCGCTGACCTTCCACGGCCAGGAGCTGCTGAGCGACACCAAACTCGAGCTGAACTCAGGGCGTCGCTATGGGCTCATCGGGCTCAATGGGATAGGTGAGATTGGGGGGTGCTGTGTGCATGTGGGGACAGAGCTTCTCAGTGCTGGTTTGGGGAAACAATGCTCTGGGAGGGGGTCAATGAACTGGTGGTGAGCTGCAGGATGCAAAACCTCAGTGATGCTGGAGAGAGGTGCCCCCCGAGCAGGAAAAAACAGAGTGAGACTCAGCCGGGGAAGTGCAGCAAATACACCTGGGGCACCTGCCCTCACCCCAGGGAGATCCATGGGGGAGTAAAATGGGGGGGAAGGAAGTTAGATGGATTTGCATTGCAGCTTTGCGTTGTGTATTTAGCAGCATCAGTGTCACAGTGCAGGGAGGTCATGGTGACCATGGTTCCCTTCTTAAAATCCTGCCCTCTCTTGGCTTCTGTGACTCTGTCCTCTCCTGGTTCTATGCCTACCTCTCTAATGGAGGATCCTCCTCTGCCTTCTAACGGCTCTGTCCTTGGTCCCTCCTCTTCTCTCTCTCCACCTTATTTCTAGGTAATCTCATATGCAAACACAAATTCACCTACTATCTCTGTGTGGATGATTCACTGCTCTACTCCAGACCTGTCTCCTTCTGTCCAAGCTTAAAACCTCAGTCTGTCTCTTTGACATCTCCTTGTGGATGTCTAGCCATCAGCTCGAGCTTATGGGTAAAACAGAGCTCCTAGTCACCCTCCCTGCTATCTTCTTTCCTGATCACTATGGACAACACCACCCCCTTGCCTATCACTAATACCCATAACCTGGGAGTCACATTCGAGTCAGACCTCTCTCTAGGTCTTCATGTCCAGGCTGTATCTAAATCTGTCTGATTCTTTCTACATAATATGTAAGATACGGTCTTTCCTATCCATCCACACAGCTAAAATTCTCTTCCAAGCTCTCAGCATCTCGCTTCTTGATTACTGAAACATCCATCTCTCTGTTCATGACAAATGCAGTGTTGCCCCACTAATACCTGTTCATGATACTGCTACAAAGATCGTTTTCCTAGCCTGTCACTTTGACCATGTCAGCCGTCTCTTTAAATCCCTCCACTGACTCCCCCTTCTCTATCATCTCAAACATAAACTGCTTGTCTTCACTTTCAAGGCTCTTCATAGTTAGTCCCAGCTCCATCTATCATTTCTCTGTTTGATGCTTACCTCTGATCAGTCGATGCCAGCCTCCAGTGCCCACTTGTTACATTTTCTAACACCTTTGTGCTTTCTCCCAGGCTGCCCCACATGCTTGGGAGGTGCTCCCCATAAATATCTGCAGAGCTACCTCCTTATCTACTTTCCAGACTATCCTTAAAACTGTCCTTTCCAATGATCCTACATAAAACTTGACCGTTAGTCTGCTAGTGTGCAGAGACCACTGCCTGTCATGCTGACCAATATTGTCTCATTGTTTCCTCGTACTCCCGTCTGTACCTATCTGTTGTTTCTTGCCTTGCACTTCGACTGTGAGCCCCTCGGGGCTGGGACTGTCTTTTTGTTCTGTTTGTACAGTACCCAGCACAGTAGGTTCCTGATTTATGAGTAGGGCTCCTAGATACCATGGTAATTCACATAGTAATAACTGCACTCGCTTCCAATGCCAGACAGTAACAGGAGGGTGTTTGCTTACCTGCCTGCCCATAGGAAAGTCCATGCTCCTGTCTGCTATCGGGAAGCGGGAAGTGCCAATCCCAGAGCACATTGACATCTATCACCTGACCCGGGAGATGCCCCCTAGCGAGAAGACACCACTACAGTGTGTGATGGAGGTGGATACGGAGAGGGCCATGCTGGAGCGGGAAGCTGAGCGGCTGGCTCACGAGGATGGTAATGCTCAAGGGGGGTTCATGTAGGGAAGGAATCCCCCTCGGGGAAGGGCCTTTTCACCAGGCTCTTCACCAAAGCTTTCATGGGGCATGAAGCCTGACTCTGCTGCCCAGCTCTAGCTGAAGACTTCTGGGGAGCACTGCTCCTTCTCCAGCAACACAATAGCTCCTTCCATTCAAACTAGAGTGGAGCTTGCTCCCCTGCAGCTTGCTGTGGGGTCTCTGCCTTGGGAGGGGGTTTGGGAACCAGGGGGAAGAGAGGTAACCCCTAGCCGCTGCAGGCAGCGGTGAGGAGGGACATTAGTGGAGAGTGGGACACTGGTGGGACTCGGATTGGTGGGGTGCTGGCGCAGGTGCTGACTGGCAGAGTCTTCTCTCGCAGCGGAGTGTGAGAAGCTGATGGAGCTGTATGAGCGTCTGGAGGAGCTAGACGCCGATAAGGCAGAGGTGCGGGCCTCACGGATCCTGTACGGTTTGGGGTTCACTCCAGCCATGCAGAGGAAGAAGCTGAAAGATTTTAGTGGCGGCTGGCGAATGAGGGTGGCTCTCTCCAGGTGAGTGCTACACTAAGTGTTCCCTCCCTGGGGGCTCCCCTCTTCTGTTCCAGGCTGCTACAGTGGAGGCCCAGAGATCTCTGGGTAGGTGGTGGGAGTTGCTTTCTGGACATCCACCCTCCAAGCTGGGCTTGGGGAAACCTCTATTCACTACTTCTCTCCTTCTGGCCTCTGCAGAGCTCTCTTCATTCGGCCGTTCATGCTGCTGCTGGACGAGCCCACAAACCACCTGGACCTGGATGCCTGTGTGTGGCTGGAAGAGGAGCTGAAAACGTAAGCGTGGCTGGAGACAGCTGTTGCTGTGCTCTGGTGCCTGTGCACCCTGCTAGGGCATCCCAGTGCAGCTCGCTCCCTGGAGCAATCGCTCCCGGCAGCTGTTCTGTAGGTGCCACCTGTGAACATGCCTGTTTGCATTATGGTGGCACTGCGGGCCCATTGTGCTGGGTGCTGAATGGACAGTAGGAGAGTCCATGCCCAAAAGGACCCTCGATGGGAGGCATTACTGAATTAGTGTTTCCCATGGAGCAGACTAGGCCCTCCAAAAAGTGTGTATTGGGGCCTCTTTCCTGTCCATTCTGCCCAATTGTGGGGAGGGATCATCCTCTTTCCTGGGACTGGGCCCAGCAGCTTTCCCTAAAGCTCTTGCAGCACCTGGCTCTCTGTAATGGGAGGGAATCCAGAGTGGTTCTTAGTGCACGTTAATCCCTCCTGGTCCCTGGCAGGGCTGCCAGCCTAGGAGTCTCATCCCAGTTGGGCCTCTAATAGCCCTGTGTGGTGCTGCAGGTTCAAACGGATCCTTGTGCTGATCTCCCACTCCCAGGACTTCCTGAATGGCATCTGCACCAACATCATCCACATGCACAACCGCAAACTGAAGTATTACACGGTGAGTGAATGTGGCCAGGTGTGACAAGCTCCTGGGATGGGGAGGAGGAGACCCTTGTTAAGGCCACCGACTCCATTCCAGGGCAGGAATGTGCAGTCTAGAGAGCACACGCTTTCAAAAGGCCTGGGCAGCTTGCTTCAGCTATGTGCAGGGAGAGCGTGGCCTTTGAGAGCTGTCGCATGGTCTGTGGTCTCTCCCTCCAGGGGAATTATGATCAGTACGTGAAGACCCGGCTGGAGCTGGAAGAAAATCAGATGAAGCGTTTCCATTGGGAGCAGGATCAGATTTCCCACATGAAGGTATCTATTTAACTGGACTGCAGTTCTCAGTCTTCCCCCACATGCAGTTGCCGCGAGCTAATCCCTTGTCTCATTACAGAATTACATTGCACGATTCGGTCATGGCAGTGCCAAGCTGGCCAGGCAGGCCCAAAGCAAAGAGAAGACCCTTCAGAAAATGATGGCTTCTGGGTTAACAGAGAGGGTAGTGAATGATAAGGTAGGATGGAGAAGCGGGACTGTCTGTGGAAGACAAGGACTATAAATATGGCTGGAGAAGTAAAATGAGCTGCAGCTGGGAATAATCATCAGAGCTGGAAGCAGGAATGGGGGAGGGGAGGGAAGCAGTAAATGGGGCACCAGCTCTAACAGAAGACTGGCCAAAGGAGAATGCATGTGGGGCTACTATACAGAGGCTTCTTGTCCCAGCAGGGGGGAGGAGGCTTGTCCATCCCTCCCAAGAGATCCAAAGCAAAGCAACGAATGCTGAATGGCTTGGGGGGTGAGGGAACAGCCCCTCTCTTCAGCTGAAGGATTAAAGTGGGGTGGAGACATGAACACACCTACCCCGCAAAGGAAGCAGAATGGGTAGGCAGTCGCCGGCAATGGGCTGAATGTCACAGCAAACCTCCTGCTAGTGAGATACAGGCCTCCTTGACCTGATGACCGTTGGGTGCAACTTGTAAGGCTGCTCCCTGGCATCATAGTACCTCTGGGTGTCAGGGATGCAGGCAGCTGCTCCTCCATACTTGGAAGCCGAGTCATATTGGAACTGCAGGGCTCCCCTGGTCCCCTGGCCGGGGCAGGAACTTAACATGGGGATGTGTTTTGTTCCCAGACTCTGTCGTTTTATTTCCCACCGTGTGGGAAAATCCCCCCTCCTGTCATCATGGTGCAGAATGTTAGCTTCAAGTACATGAAGGATGGGGTGAGTATTCTCTGTTCCCAGGCACACTCAGTGCTGTGCTTGCCGGGATTGCATGACGATATCCCCCTCCCCTTGTTGGGGCCCTGGGGCCACTGGCCCAGCTTCCCCATCAGGCTGTAGCATGGGGAGGGGCTCAGCTCTTGCAGTTGTGGCTGATCAGAAGTGCCCAAGCTGGGCCTGCTTGTCACAGCTTCCCAAGTGCTTTGGGGGGTGACCCCTCTCATGATCTCCCCTGTGGATTGCAGCCCTGGATCTATAATAACCTGGAGTTCGGGATCGACCTGGACACACGCGTGGCACTTGTGGGACCCAATGGTGCTGGGAAGTCAACGCTGCTGAAACTGCTCACAGGAGAGGTATGCTCCCTGTATGGCTGCCTGCCCTGCCCTTCTCTTCCCCACCCCCACAGCCCCTGTGTCACCCACAGGGCTGGATAGTGCCCCAAACCCTTCCTTGTACAGAGCCTCTGCTTTATTATTGTAGGTGGAACACATGGGGCCAAAGAGTCAAAGATGAACACAAAGATGACTGGGTCATGTTAACAATATTAAACCGTTTCAAACAAGGTTGGGGGCCTTGTATACATAGACTTCAGCCTGCTTAGTACCATGGTAATCATCGTTAAAAAAATTTAAGCTTTCTATTAAAGATACAGAAAAGGAAGGAAAACAGTGAAAGCATTTGAAATATAAAGTATTAAATAAGGCTTTAATTTTAACAACATTTCTTGTTCCCTTTCCTTTTAGCTGGAGAGAGATTTTAGAAAACCCTTGTTTGACAGTCTTGTAGATGGTATTAAAGCTAGTAATAACTTTTCCCCCAAAAGGAGAGAAATTAGTTGAAATGGGCTGAAACTGTTGTTGTTAAAGTTCAATCCCATTTCCTGGAAAACAAAACAAGACAAACACTCACAAAGGGGAAAGAAAAGAACAGCAAAGATAGAAAGTGCAGCGTCTGTCTCTGATGTTGGCATTCACTTGTAACTTCACTGCTGGAAAAACACAGGCAGAGAACATGGTCTAATCAGCTGCTCCAAGACTTGTCAATCTTGTACCAGCATCAGGCTATGCAGGGCACTGCATTTAGCTACCTTTTCCTGGTCACACGCTTAAAACAATGTTGCAAAATATACAGTCTTGGCTGGATAAGCAAGACTTGTATTAGACAGAAGGAAAAAGGAGAGGGATAGGAAAGAGAAGAAATAAGGTGGAGAAGGAAGAGGATACAAGGGGGAAGGATGAGTGACAGTCTCACATCCCAGGTGTTTTTTTAGGATTAAGCTGGAACTGGTGGTGTCATCTGGCTCCATCTCTCTGGCCTGATCTGATCAGGACATCTTTCAGGATTAGGATGAAGAAAGTCCAGGTCCCAGGAGATATTGGGGGTGGCAGCTATGATGGTGAAGCTGGTGCCTTTCCTTTCTCTAGTTTTCCAGTCAGCCAGCATTGCGGTAGCCAGATTTCCTCTCCAATGTCTTTTTCTTTTAAAAACCCCAAAAGGGGAGGTGTGGGTGGAATAGCCCATTTCTCGTTATTTTGCCTACTGATTAGGCCTAATTTCTGACACACCAGTTTTGCTTCCCGGATTTTTCAGTTCCACCCTTCTCTTGTTTACAGAGCTTGATTTTAACACAGTCCCTGAGTTGTATCAGAAGACCTTTTGTTTGGACTAATTCAGTCTTTCGTCCCATCAACACTCACTGTTATAGGTTATTGTGACACTGTGTAAACGTTTATCCACTTTCCCAGAGTTGAGCTCACAATTAGAATAAATTTGTAGGCCCAATTATTACAACGCATGAACCCTTCACTGACCCCAGGAAGCGTGTCCCCTCCCCTCCTCTGTAAAATAGGGTTGCGGGAGGGGAGAAGTGATAAGGGCATGGTTCATTCCTGCCACACCCACTCAAGCCAGCAGTCCCAGCTGTCTCCCATCGGCTGGAGCAGGATAACATGGGAGAGGTGTCTGGGCTGCCATTCCTTTGTGAAATGACTGTGTCTTCCTTCTAGCTGCTGCCCACAGATGGGATGATTCGCAAACACTCGCATGTGAAAATTGGCAGATACCACCAGGTAATCCCTGCAGGGGCAGTGAAGAATGCCACAGGCTGCTGGGGGTGGCTACCCGGGAACAGAGGGGTCTCATCTCTCCATTCTTCTCCCCAAGCCCCTCCCCCAAGCCTGGCCTAAGTGTTTCTATCTCCCGCTTGCTGGGTCACAGGCTGCGCCTCCAGGTGAAGAGGCGCCTCATTCCAAGTCCTGCCGTGTGCTGTGACTAATGGGGAAGAGCTGCTGCTCAGCGAAAGGGCTCTGGGCTTCCTTCTAGCTCGTGTCTCCTCCTGCTGGGTGTGGCTATTGAGCAGGCCATGGTGGCAACCCCTGCTTCCTCTGGGCGGTTTGACAGTGCTGCTCTGGGCCTGTCTCTTTTGTCTCTGACCCCTTGGAGTGGAGACTGCAACTCTGTGCCTGGTACAGCACAAAGCAGGATGTTCTTTACCAGAACTCTGTTTGATATGGAGGCCGCTTCCTTATGTCCTGTGAGCCTCTTACCACACTGAGGCGCCAGCAGGTATGGGTTGCTGTGATCTGGGGATGGAGGTGTATCTGAAGTTCTGTCTCCTGCTCCCCAGCTTGTACCCACAGAGGTGAAGAGGTTGTGGGGGCTGGGAGAGGCTTGCTGGCTATGAACTCCCAGCATGTGTCTGGGATCTCTGCTTGTGCTGGCCTGAAGTTGCTCTTCTCTTTGTTTAGCACTTGCAAGAGCAACTGGACTTGGATCTCTCACCCCTGGAGTACATGATGAAGTGTTACCCAGAGATCAAGGAGAAGGAGGAGATGAGGAAGATCATTGGCAGATATGGGCTGACAGGGAAGCAGCAGGTAGGTGTGGACTGCAGTGGGCATCTGTTCCATGGGGCCTGCTCTTGGTGTGATACTAGGGATGCAGAGCCACCATTGTCCTTTTGTTCACCTGACAGCCATCTGGAGTTCCTGGGCAGCGGGCTACACTGGGGAATGCAGGTGCAAGCCCTCTCCCACTTTATGGGCTTGTGGCCCCAGAGCTACAGTGTCGGGCACCTCCTCAGTATTTATAAAGGCTGTTTCCAATCTCCCATCCAGTCTGAGGAAATAGCTCGGTTCTTCGACAGCGCGTGTGTGGCGAGGGAGCAGGGTCTCATGCTTGGCTCCAAGCGTGGTAAGCTGGGAGTGATTCCATAGTCACCAGCTCCCCTCAGAGTTCTGCCTCCTGGGCCTGTTGGACGCCACAGATGGTGTTGAGTCACATCTGGTCCAGTTTTGTCTCCCCCTAGGCAGGAGACTGGACTAGACTGACTTTGGGTCTGATCCTATGTGGCCATCCCAACGTTGTGTGCAGTGGCTGGTGCCTGGGTTATGCTGTCGGGATTGATCACCTGGCTCCCAGTGTGGAATAGCTGTGCTGGCAGTGGTGGCTTTGCTTCCTTTGATGCAGTGGCATAGATCAGCTGGGATTCTTTGTGCCATTGGTAGGTTTTGCCCATAGTGAGCCATAGTCAACTTCATGGGTGGCGTGACTCCTCCATTTGGAGAGGCTGTGCGTGCCTGGACTGTTTGCCTGCCCACACTTAGCCTCCTCTCTTGAAAGCCCTGCCCATGCTCCCCCCGGGCCCCGCTCAGCCCCAGCCACCCACCGCTCACATCTCTTCATCCGCACCCCAGGCCCACCGGCCAGCTGCTTACACGTGCGCACCTCTTCCACCACCACCCCCTTCCCCCAGCCGACCAGCCATCCACTCGCCGTACTTGTGTGCCTCTTCACTCCCTCCCACAAGGCCCCCAAGGGTTGGGGTGAGGGCTCCAGCTGGGGATGAGGGGTTTGGAGTGTGGGAGGGGGTTCAGGGCTAGGGCAGAGGGTTGGGGTGTGGGCTTGGGTGGGGCTGGGGATGAGGGGTTTGGGGTGTGGGCTGCCCTGGGGAGAGAGGACTCCCCCTAGCCCTCTCTCTTCCCCCCCCCCCCCCCCCAGCTGCACCTGGGCTGGGGGAGAGGCATCTCTCCCCACTGCGGCAGCTTCAGGCCGGGCTGGAGCCCTTGATAGGCTGCTGTCGAGCCACATAGCTTAGAAGGAACTTAGCCTACCACCAGACACTTGCTTCCATCATCTCATGGAACAGGTCATCAAGGAATCCATTTTGAAGCACTTGGAGGAGAGGAAAGTGATCAGGAACAGTTAACATGGATTCACTAAGGGCAAGTCATGCCTGACCAACCTGACTGCCTTCTATGATGAGATAACCAGCTCTGTGGATATGGGGAAAGCGGTGGATGTGATATACCTTGATTTTAGCAATGCTTTTGATACGGTCTCTCAGAGTATTCTTGCCAGCAAGTTAAAAAAGTATGGATTGGATGAATAGACTATAAGGTGGATAGAAAGCTGCAGGGTGGATTTGATTTGAATCAAATTGACTTAAATCACTAGTCAGGAAGACTCGGTTTAATCATGGATTTCTACATAAAGTGCATTATTGGTTGTTATAACCTTAATACATATTCTTCACAACTCAGAGATAATCTCACCTTATTTATTTATTTTAACATACTTGTTAACAGCAAAAATGTTTATCTATGGAGACACAAATCCACAGTTTGAGAACTGCAAAACTACGCATCTCTGATGGTATCTTCTAGACTGAGCACTGAGTCCCATTGGGTAGATAGAAAGATTAACCTAAATAATCTCTACAGAAGCCCCCGGAACCCCATAAAATTGAGTCCCTAATCTAGGAACTACTGGAACTTGTTTACAAACCTTTTCTTAAACATTACATGAATATATTGTCTCATACTATAGAATTAGAATTTATAATCCCTATTCTATGATGAGATATCTTTGAGTTTTATAATGAATCTTATTTTAATTAGGTTTTTTCCTCAAAAAGCATTTTATCAAAAAAACCCTTTTTAAAAATCTTGCTTTAAAAAAAAAAAAAATCATTGATTTTTATCCACCCTGGAAAGCTGGCTAGATTGTTGGGCTCAACGGGTAGTGATCAGGCTCGATGTCTAGCTGGCAGCCAGTATCAAGCGGAGTGCCCCAGGGATCTCTCCTGAGGCCGGTTTTGTTCAACATCTTCATTAATGATCTGGATGATGGGATGCTTTGCACCCTCAGCAAGTTCACGGATGACACTATGCTGGGGGGAGGGTAGAGAGAGGGTCCAGAGTGACCTAGACAAATTGGAGGATTGGGCTAAAAGAAATCTGAGGTTCAACAAGGACAAGTGCAGAGTCCTGCACTTAAGACAGAAGAAGCCCATGCACTGCTACAGACTAGGGACCGACTGGCTAAGCAGCAGTTCTGCAGAAAAGGACCTGGGGGTTACAGTGGATGAGAAGCTGGATATGAGTTAACAGTGTGCCTTGGTTGCCAAGAAGGGTAATACCATATTGGGCTGCATTAGTAATAGCATTGCCAGCAGATTGAGGGAAGTGATTATTCCCCTCTATTCGGCACTGCTGAGGCCACATCTGCAGTATTGCGTCCAGTTTTGGGCCCCCCCCCACTACAGAAAGGATGAGGACAAATTCGAGAGAGTCCAGCGGAGGGCAATGTAAATGAGTAGGGGGCTGGGGCACATGACTTATGAGGAGAGGCTGAGGGAACTGGGGTTATTTAGTCCGCGGAAGAGAAGAGTGAGGGGGGGATTTTATATCAACCTTCAACTACCTGAAGGTGGGGTTCGAAAGAGGATGGAGCTCGGCTGTTCTCAGTGGTGGCAGGTGACAGAACAAGGAGTAATGGTCTCAAGTTGCAGTGGGGGAGGTCTAGGTTGGATATTAGGAAACACTATTTCACTAGGAGGGTGGTGAAGCACTGGAATGGGTTCCCTAGGGAGGTGGTGGAATCTCCATCCTTAGAGGTTTTTAAGGCCTGGCTTGACAAAGCCCTGGCTGGGATGATTTAGTTGCGGTTGGTCCTGCTTTGAGCAGGAGGTTGGACTAGATGACCTCCTGAGGTCTCTTCCAACCCTAATCTTCTATGATTCTATCTCATCAATGAGAAGCATGAGAGATGATAATATACACCTAGGAAGAGAAAATGGAGGCCACATTTACAGGATGGGAGACTGTGACTCAGAAAAAGATATGAGGGTCATGGCAGGTAAGCTGAACATAAGCTCCCAGTGTGACTCTGTGGCCAAAAGAGCTAATGTGATCCTGGGATGCATTAACGGGGGTGTCTCAAGTAGGAGGAAAGAGATGATCTTATTTCTGTATTTGGCACTGCTGAAACTTCTGCTGGTACACTGTCCTGTTCTGATGCCTACAATTCAAGAAGTGACAAATTGGATAGGGTTCAGAGAGGAGCCATGAGAGTGATGAAAGGATTAGAAAACATGCCTTGTAAAAGAACTCTCTTAACCTTCGCTTTGTTAAAGTAAAGTGGTGACTTGATTAGTCTATAAATATCTACATGGGGAAAGAAATATTTAGTAATGGGCTCTTCGGTGTAGTAGAGAAAGGTCTAATGTGATCCAGTGGCTGAGAGTTGAATCTAGACAAATTCAGATGGAAATAAGGTGTCAATTTTTGACAGTGAGGGTAATTAACCATTAGAACAATTTACCAAGGTGGTAGTAGATTCTCCATCACTGACCATTTTTAAAACACAGTTGGATGTTTTTCTAAAAGATCTGCTCTAGGCATTATTTTGGGGCAGTTCTATGGCCTGTTATACAGGAGATCAGACTAAATTATGGTCCTTTCTGGCATTGGAATCTATGAATCTCCGGCATGTTTGTCCAGTTTGATTTTACAAACCTCCAATGATGGAGATTCCACAACCTATTCCAGAGTTCCTATCCCTTTATTGTTAGAAAGTGTTTCCTAATATCTAATCTAAATCTCCCTTGCTGCAGATTAAACCCATTACTTCTTGCCTTCAGTAGACATGAAGAACAATTGATCACAGTCCTCTTTATAACAACCCTTAATGTTCTTCACATATGTTATCAGCTCCCCCCTCAGTCTTCTTTTCAAGACTAAACATACCGATTTTTTTAAACCTTGTCTCATAGGTCAGGTTTTCTAGACCTATCATATTTATTGCTCTCCTCTGGACTCTATCCATTTTGTCCATATTTTTCCTTATATATGGCACCTAGAACCGATGTTCCCTCTAATTTTTTCCATCCATGTGGAGAATACATTTTGTTATGTACACCAAGGTAATGTGCGGCTGTGCGCCACCAGTACAAACACAAAACCTAGATATGATATATATTTTTAAAAAGTTACCATAGGGATAATTACTCCAGCCAGGACAAGTGAGGCATTTTAGAACTCACTGCTCAAAGAATTAAATTTAAGTGCAAGAGTGAATGGCTTAGCTGGCCAAGACTGCATCTTTTCCAACACTGCAACCAAAAAGGAAGCTAAATGCAATGTCCTAAACAGCCCAACACTGGTACAAGTTTGCCATGTCTTGAAGGGGCTGAGAAGACCACGTTCTGTGCCCCTGTTTTTCCAGTAGTGAGGTTGAAAGTGAGAATCAGCATCAGATACAGAAGTTGCATGTTCTATCTTTGCTGTTCTGTTCTTTCCCCTCTAGGAAATGGGATTAGACCTTAACAACAGCCCATTTCCACTGTAATATCAATGGACCTTTGTCATCCTGACACCAAGAAATTTCCTGGGTGAAAAGAGAGACCCTGATGACAAAGGTCCATTGATATTACAGTGGATCCCAGGAGATGGAGGGCAGTCAGCAATTGTCATGGTAGCCCATCTGTCGTCCGTAAAATTTCCTCCCAAAGTCTTTCCCTTTAAAAACCACAAAAGGGATTGATGGGTGAAATAGCCTGCCCTCTCGTTATTTTGCCCACCAAGTAGGTGTAATTTACAATGTATAAATTTTGGTTAATTTCCAATCCCACACCTCTCTTGCCTACCAAGCATATTAACATAGTCCCTGAATTATATCAGTAGGCCTTTTTTGTTTGGACTGTTTGAGTCATTTAGCTTTAGCAGTTTTATATAGATTCCAAGGTCAGAAGGGACGTTAAGATCAGTTAGCCTGACCTGTATAACACAGGCCAGAGAACTGCCCCAGAATAATTCCTAGAGCAGAGATGTTTAGAAAAACATCCAATCTTGATTTAAAAATTGTCAGTGATGGAGAATCCACCCCGACCCTTGGTAAGATGTTCCAGTGGTTAATTACTCTGTTAGAAATTTACGGATTATTTCCAGTCTGAATTTGTCTAGCTTCAGCTTCCAGCCATTGGATTGTGTTATACTTTTCTCTGCTAGTTTGAAGAACGCATTATTAAATATTTATTCCCCATGTAGGTACCTAGAGTGTAATCAAGTCACCCCTTAATCTTCTTTTTGTTAAGCAAACACATTGAGCCTATCAATATAAGGCATGTTTCCTAAATCTTTAATCATTCTCGTGGCTCTTCTCTGAAACCTCTTCAGTTTATCCACATCCTTCTTGAATTGTGGACATCAGAACTAGACACAGAATTCCAGCAGCGGTCACACCAGTGTCAAATACAGCGGTAAAATAACCTCTCTGCTCCTACTCGAAAGTCCCGTTTATGCATCCCAGAATCACATTAGCCATTTTGGTCACAGCATTGACTGGGTGCTCACATTCTGCTGATTTATCCACCACGTGTCTCCCCCCACTGTCCCCCCCCAGTCTTTTTCAGTCGCTGCTTCCCAGGATAGTGTGTCCTCTATCCTGTAAGTATGATCTACATACTTTGTTCCTAGATGTATAGATTTACATTTAGCTGTAGTGAAATGTGTATTATTTAGTTGTGCCCACTTTACCAAGCAATCCAAATTGATCTGAATCAGTGATCTGTCATCTTTATTATCACTCCCCCAATTTTTGTGTCTTTTGCAAACTTTATTAGTAATAACTTTTGTTTTCTAGGTCACTGATTAAAATGTTAATAGCTCAGTGGTATGAGCATTGGTCTGCTAAACCCAGGGTTGTGAGTTCAATCCTTGAGGGGGCCATTTAGGGATCTGGGGAAAAAAAAAAAAATCTGTCGGGACAGTACTTGGTCCTGCTAGTGAAGGCAGGGGACTGGACTCGATGACCTTTCAAGGTCTTTCCAGTTCTAGGAGATAGGCATATCTCCATATATTATATAGGGTCAAGAACAGTTTCCTGTGGAACCCTACTGGAAACACAACCACTTGATGACGATTCCTTGTTCAGTTACATTTTTGAGAGCTATCAGTTAGTCAGTTTTTATTAATTTAATGTGTGCCATGTTAATTTTATTCTAGTTTTCAATCAAATGTCATGTGTTATCTAGTCAAATACGTGCTTAATTCAGAAAAGGCAAAAATTTCAATATTGATGATTCTACCATGTCCACCTAATAGTGGACCAGTCCCATTTTCAGGATACTTTCGTTCCTAATATGTTTTAAAACAAAACTTCTTCTTATGGTTCTTAACTCTGCTTGCCATAGATTTCTTCTTGTCCCTTTGCTTCTCTTATCAATTTTCTACAGTTCCATGCTTCTGATTTTATATTGATTTCTATCAGTTTTCCCCTCCCCCCCCCCCTTTTTCTTAATAGCTGCCTTCATTTCCCCTCTAAACCACAGTTGGGTTTTTAACCAGCTTGGCCGCCTGCCTAGATTGTGGCTTTTTGGGCATTTAGGAAGGTGTTTCTTAAATGATTCCCAATTATCATTCAAATTTTTCTGATTAAATACTTCCTCCCAGCTGATTTGGTTCTTTATTCCACAAAGCTAAAAATAACTTTCCCTGCTAATCGCTCTACGAGAAACATCCAGTCACTCTGAAACTGAGGGCAGAATTTAGGGCTGTGGGTAGGATGTGGCTAACACCCCTATAATGATCTCAATTAATTCTGTACCTGATGGGACTTCAAGCATGAGCAGCATCTCTGACTGCTCCATGTTCCTGCTTCAGAAATCTGCAGCACCCCTGGTGCAGTGGTGGGGGGAAGGGTTAGTCAAGACAGGAGCCCACTGCAGCTGCCCTGCTGTGATGCAGAGGTGCTGCCCATGGAGAATTCAGGTTCTAGCATGCAGTACTCCATCCTGACTCTCATGGGAGGACCACTCTCTGGGAACTGGTGCAATCCGTGCCTCTGCAGAGCTGTAATTAGTGTCTGTTTGTTTGGCAGGTGAGCCCCATCCGGAACCTCTCTGATGGGCAGAAGTGCCGTGTGTGTTTCGCGTGGCTGGCCTGGCAGAATCCCCACATGCTCTTCCTGGATGAACCCACCAACCACTTGGATATAGAAACAATAGATGCTCTGGCAGATGCCATCAACGAGTTTGAGGGAGGAATGATGCTCGTCAGCCATGACTTCAGGCTCATCCAGCAGGTAATGGGGGGCGGGGGTGGGGGGTAGGGGGGGTTTGTCACATGCTTTTCTCAGCCAGTAAATTGGGACTGGGCGTCTGTCTCTATCAGACCCACTCCAACTCAGCCAGATGTCATGGGCTGGATGCACGAATTCCTGGGTGAGATCCTGTGGCCTGTTCTGCTGATCACCTAATTTGGCATAACAGCTATGAATGTGCTTAGCTGAGTTAGTGAACTGCTGGCAGCCGCACAACCTTGCCTGCTTTGGCTGGACAAAAGGGGACAAGGGAGCCTGGGCCCCCATGTGGGGTGAGGAGGGAATCCCCTACCTAGTGCCCCTGTGAGCAGAGCTGCACTAAGGACCACCTTCCTATGTTTTCAGGTTGCCCAAGAGATCTGGGTCTGCGAGAAGCAGACAATCACAAAGTGGCAGGGTGACATCCTTGCTTACAAGGAACATCTCAAGTCAAAACTAGTGGATGAGGAGCCCCAGCTCACCAAAAAGACCCACAACGTGTGAGTGCTGGATGGGTCGGTCAGGTGCTCTCCCTGGAGACTGACACAGTGGCCAGCCTGACCCACCCTCCTGCTGACTGGAATAGACTCTGCTGCTATCTCTGTGGTTCTGTTCTAGCATTGCTGCAACATTGCTTCTCCTCGACCCTCCTTGTATCTCCACATCTGGACAAACCCTTCCCTTCTGTTCTGACTGCTCTCAGGCACCTGTATCCACAGCTGGATGGTGTCCCATCCTACATCAGACCTTCCACTCCAATAGGCTGGAGTCGTGGTGATGGCAGTAGGGACTCTGACTTGCAGTGATACAGAAGTGACGACCCTAGCCCATCTTCTCACCCTTCACCCCCAACCTTCTGCTTCAGTTTAGAAACTTCACTTCAAACTCCTCAGGCCTTGGTTTGTTTTTAATGATTATTTAACAGTGTAATTACCAGATCTGCCTGAGAAAATCCATCAGTCAATAAAGAGGGAAGAACTGTCTCCTGCTTTCCTTCCTCCTCCTGTGAGGTGCACTGGGCATGAGAGCATGGAACCAGCTCTGTTAGTGCTGAGCTTCTTGGGTTTTAGTTCATGACACAGGGCCCCATCCGCACCCTGTCCTGGACCTATGGGAAATGCTGGAGTCTTTCCTACTGACACCAATTGCCCCCTGTTAGTACAGGATAGTCTTCCAGTACAAATAAGTACAATGGAATGATGAAGCAACTATCGGTAACTGAGCTGCAGAGGCACTGAGGTGAGTCGATACAATAGTAACATTCATTTTAGGAGTGCAATAAATAAGAAATGTTAAATAAAAACAATCTACAATTCTGTACTTTTCCAGGCCACTTACATGCCTTTATTTTCCTACTGACTTAGCTGAATATGACACACTGTAGCTCTTTCAGCAAGTCAAGATCATGTTTTTTGGGCTGAAAGGAAGCCAAAATCTAGTCTTTGGTGTTCTCATTTTCTAGGAGGTTTTTAGAAGGGAATCAGTGCTTATATCTCCTCAGCCCATGCAGAGAGGCTGTGCCAATATCCAGAATAGTCTAATAATCCAGTTGCATGTACTTTGCACTGAGTGAAAGAAACTTGTCAAAAGTGAAGAAGTTAAAATCTTGATCCCTGCAAAGGCTACTTCCACAGTAAACAGCTCAGAAGACAAATATCCTGCAAACTAAACAGTAGGAAGGCAAGAAACTTGTGATCTTGTTTTTGATAGAGGTAGCTGTCTTGGTATTTGATATATCAGAATGTCATGTGGGACTAAAAATTAGCACTGCACAAAATCAATATGTCACACTCTAAATAAACTAAACTGGATAAGAGATTTCCAACTAGTTGTAAATAGGGAATCATCTAGTGCAGTCCTGCATTGAGCTGTTCTCAACCGATGCTATTCAATATCTTTTATCAATGGTCTAGAAGAAAATATGAAATCACTGCTGGCAAAATTTGCAGATGACAAAGATTTGTGGGGTGATACATAATGATAGGGGACAGGTCAGTTGTACATCATTATTTGAAATACACAGAAAGCTGAGTTTCTGAACAATGTTTCTATACAGCCAAATGCAAGGTCATACATTAGCAACAAAGAATATAGGTTACATTTAATGGACTGGGGAGCTGTATGCTGGAAAGAAGTGACTCTGGAAAGGAGTTAAGAGTTTATGGTGGAAAAGCGAGCTTCTAGGGTGTAGCTGTTCAGTTCTGGTGTCTCCAATTCACAATCATTGTTTTTGAAATGTTAAGTTTTCAGAGAAGAAGTACAAGAATGATTTGAGGTCTGGAAAACTTTTCTTAGTGTGAGAGACTTCAAAAGCTCCATCCACTGAATTTGTGCAAGAGAAGCTTAAGAGGTGACTTGATCATGGTCTACAAGTACCTATATGGGGAAAGAGATTTCTGATAGCAGATGCCTTTTGGATCTAGCAGACAAAGGCAGAATGAGATTGAAAGGCTGGGAGCCGAAGCAAGACCGATTTTTACCAGAAAGGGTAACTAATCATTAGAAGAACTAAGCTAGGGGCTGTGGTGGGTTCTCAGTTACATGGAGTCTAACAGACTTGCTGTAGCTCAACCAGATGTTCTGGGCAGGATGCAGGAATCCCTGGCAGAGTTTCTTTTTCCTGGGCTAGGCAGGAGGCCATCGTGGCTGGTCAGAATGGTCCCTGGTGCCCTTACTCTAGGAATTAAACTGGTCTGACTACAAGACAGGTTTAAGGATTCATCATGCTGATCCTCCATCTTCAGATGGCTGACCGTGGGGCCTGAGAAGCATAGGCGCCGACTCCATGGGTGCTCCGGGGCTGGAGCACCCACGGAGAAAAATTGGTGGGTGCTCCGCACCCACTGGCAACTCCCCACCATCCCCAGAGCTCGCGCCCAACTTACCGGAGCACCGGGCGATGTTCCGGGGCCCCGCCGGCGACGTCACGGTGGCGTCGGGGGCGGGGCCCGGCGACGTCACCCGGGGGTGGGGGCCCGGCGACGTCACCCACCGCTGAGAAGTGCTTGGGGAGCAGTTGACCGTTGAGTGGGGGGGAGAGGGGAGAGCATGCTTTTAATTAACAAAAATAATCTACAAATCTGACCAGATTATTCAGAATAACAGCCTGGGTTCCAGATGTATTGTGATTGGCTATGTTCAAAGGGTGAGCAACCACTCTCAGCTCACTTGTGACTAAATGTCTAGGTCAGCTGAAGCTCAAGCCATGTGCACAGGAGTTGTGCCTGGCCAGGGCTAGGGACAAACACAACCTGGCAGCAAAGGGCTGATTTGGATATTTGAACAATAACCACAAACTCATGCACACAAGGTGTTCTCATGGCTCCAGAGAGCCTCCTTGTGGCAGGCATTCCATGCTCATTGGCCAAGAGCAAAGGGGCAATAATGCCAGGCACACACCTCATACTCCTCTTGCCCATCTTAACTAAGTACATTAATGGGAATAGATCATAAGGCCGGAAGGCACCACTATGATCATCCAGTCTGGCCCCCTGCATCGTATAGGCCTTAGGAAGGGACCTCAGGGTCTGCCAGTCCAGCTTCCTGGACCAAGCATGCTTAGGCTGACCATCCTGGGCTTCCCTGCATTAATTCCTGTTTGAACTAGAGCAAGGTTAGACAACCTCTGGCATGGGTGCCAAAGGCGGCACACGAGCTGATTTTCAGTGGCACTCACACTACCTGGGTCCTGGCCACCGGTCTGGGGGGCTCTGCATTTTAATTTAATTTTAAGTGAAGCTTCTTAAACATTTTAAAAACCTTATTTACTTTACATACAAAAATAGTTTAGTTATATATTAAAGACGTATAGAAAGAGACCTTCTAAAAATGTATTACTGGCACGCAAATCCTTAAATTAGAGTGAATAAATGAAGACTCGGCACACCACTTCTGAAAGGTTGCCGACCCCTGAACTAGAGCCTGTCTTCTAGAAAAGCATCCACGTGATGGAGAATCCACCACAACCCTTGGTAAGTTGTTCCAATGGTTAATAGCCCTCGCTGTTTAAAAATTGCACCTTAGTCCTAGTATGAATTGGTCTAGCTTCAGCTTCTAGCCATTTGTTTGCTCGATGGAAGAACCCTTTGTCCATTTCTGTTCTCCATGGAGGTACTTACAGACTTCGATCAAGTCATCCCTTAAAATTTTCTGGGTTAAACTAAATAGTTTGAGCTCCTTGGGTGAAATCCACAAAGGTACTTGAGCATTGCAATGCTGAGCATCACCAGGCCTAGCAAATCATAGGAACAACACTGCAATCCCCAAAGCCTGAGTTAGGTGTGTAGGCTCCCTATATGATGAATAGGGAGAGATGGGAGCCTAAGAATGCAATCTGCAAAAGCCAGCATGGGAGTGAGGGAGATGCCAATGAGAAGGGTGTGCCCTAAGTCTGTCCCTTCTCAGGCAACCATGTCCAGGCTGCAAGGAGTCGCCTATCTCTGCTTAGTGATCCATGAATCCTGCCCCTAGAGGCAGGTGGCTTAGTATACTGAATGTTTCCACAAAACAGCCAGAAGAGGACGTGGTGCCCATATAACTTTTAATCCAGTGGTTAGAACACTCAGATGGGATGTGGGAGAGCCAGGAGTTGGAGAAAGGATTTGAACAGGAGTCTCCCACCTCTCAAAAGAGTGTTTGAACGGGGAAGCTATGGGATATTCTGATGTGGGATCCTTTAGTCGCTCTCTCTGAAGCTGTTCGACTGGATTAAATCATTAAAGGGTGACTGGTGCAGGGGGACTGTACTTGGAGTCTCCCACCTCCCAGGGGGTGGGGCGTGCCCTAATCACTGGACTGCAGACTCATTCTCTCACTCTCTGGCCTTATAACTATTAAGTATTATTCCACAGTAGAATAGAACTACCTACCACCTCTTCCTCCTCCTGGATTTTGATTGGAACCTGATCCAGTAGGCAGCCTCTGAGCATGCCTGGATGAATGGACGGTACGGTGGATAGAAAACTGGCTGGATGGTCGTGCTCAACGGGTAGTGATCAATGGCTCCATGTCTAGTTGGCAGCCGGTATCAAGTGGAGTGCCCCAAGGGTCGGTGCTGGGGCCGGTTTTGTTCAATATCTTCATCAACGACCTGGAGGATGGTGTGGACTGCACCCTTAGCAAGTTTGCAGATGACACTAAACTGGGAGGAGTGGTTGATACGCTGGAGGGTAGGGATAGGATACAGAGGGACCTAGACAAATTAGAGGATTGGGCCAAAAGAAATCTGATGAGGTTCAACAAGGACAAGTGCAGAGTCCTGCACTTAGGACGGAAGAATCCCATGCACTGCTACAGACTAGGGACCGAATGGCTGGGCAGCAGTTCTGCAGAAAAGGACCTAGGGGTTACAGTGGACGAAAAGCTGAATATGAGTCAACAGTGTGCCCTTGTTGCCAAGAAGGCTAACGGCATTTTGGGCTGTATAAGTAGGGGCATTTCCAGCAGATCGAGGGACGTGATTATTCCCCTCTATTCGGCACTGGTGAGGCCTCATTTGGAGTACTGTGTCCAGTTTTGGGCCCCACACTACAAAAAGGATGTGGATAAATTGGAAAGAGTCCAACGGAGGGCAACAAAAATGATTAGGGGGCTGGAGCACATGACTTATGAGGAGAGGCTGAGGGAACTGAGATTGTTTAGCCTGCAGAAGAGAAGAGTGAGGGGGGATTTGATAGCTGCTTTCAGCTACCTAAAAGGGGGTTCCAAAGAGGATGGATCTAGACTGTTCTCAGTGGTAGAAGATGACAGAACAAGGAGTAATGGTCTCAAGTTGCAGAGGGGGAGGTTTAGGTTGGATATTAGGAAAAACTTTTTCACTAGTAGGGTGGTGAAGCACTGGAATGGGTTACCTAGGGAGGTGGTGGAATCTCCTTCCTTAGAGGTTTTTAAGGTCAGGCTTGACAAAGCCCTGGCTGGGATGATCTAGTTGGGGTTGGTCCTGCTTTGAGCAGGGGGTTGGACTAGATGACCTCCTGAGGTCCCTTCCAACCCTGAGATTCTATGATTCTATGATTCTATGCCTACTGGATTAGGCCCTGCATGTGACTTTATGCAGCCAAACGGTTGTCTTAGGGGGTTCCAAAGAGGATGGATCTAGACTGTTCTCAGTGGTAGAAGATGACAGAACAAGGAGTAATGGTCTCAAGTTGCAGAGGGGGAGGTTTAGGTTGGATATTAGGAAAAACTTTTTCACTAGTAGGGTGGTGAAGCACTGGAATGGGTTCCCTAGGGAGGTGGTGGAATCTCCTTCCTTAGAGGTTTTTAAGGCCTGGCTTGACAAAGCCCTGGCTGGGATGATCTAGTTGGGGTTGGTCCTGCTTTGAGCAGGGGGTTGGACTAGATGACCTCCTGAGGTCCCTTCCAACCCTGAGATTCTATGATTCTTGCCTGGCTTGTGAATCGCTCTGGGACTTAGGTGGGAGACAGGACACCTAAAGGGGAGTCAGCAGCATCTTATTTGCCCAGAAATAGAAACATAGGTGGCGAAGAAACTTTTACCCTGAAAACTTAGGCGCTGAGTGAGTTTAGGTGCTTAAGTCTGGAGTTTAGGTGCCTAACTTGCTGTGGATCTGGGCCCTTGAGTTTATCACTATAAGGAAGGTTTTCCAATCCTTTAATCATTGTCGAGGGTCTTCTCTGAACCCGGTGCAATTTATCACCATCCTTCTTGTACAGTATTAGCAGGAGTGTTGCAAGCAAGACACAAAAAGTGATTCTTCTGCCCTATTCTGTGCTGATTAGGCCTCAACTGAAGTATTGTGTCCAGTTCTGGGTACCACATTTCAGGAAAGATGTGGGCAAATTGGAGAAAGTACAGAGAAGAGCAACAAAAATGATTAAAGGTCTAGAAAACATGACCTGTGTGGAAAGATTAAAAAAATTGTGTGTGTTTAGTCTGGAGAAGAGAAGACTGAGAGGGGACATAACAGTTTTCAAGTACATTATAGATTGTTACAAGGAGGAGGGAGAAAAATTGTTTTTCTTAACCTCTGAGGCCAGGACAAGAAGCAATGGGTTAAATTGCAGCAAGGGCGGTTTAGGTTGGACATTAGGAAAAACTTCCTGTCATGGTGGTTAAGCACTGGAATAAATTGCTTAGGGAGGTTGTGGAATCTCCATCATTGGAGATGTCAAGGCTAATTCCCCACTCTGGCACTTTGAGTGCAGAAGGTGGAAGCCCGCAAGGATTCTAAAAATTAAAAATGGCCACTCCAGACTTATATTAAACTCACAAGGTTACAGCTTTTCTCTGACCTTGGAGTGGTAGACGCTGCCACCACCCAAGTGCAGAACCCCTTTGAGAGCCCAGGAAGGCACACCTGGGAATTCCTTCGTGTGGGGTACCCTCAGGCCCCTTCATCCTCCCTCTGGGGAAGAGCTGAGAAAGAAGGGGGGGGGGAAGGAAATCAGCTGTTGCCACCAGCTAATTAAACATGCACAAACCTCTTCAGACACAAAAATTCAATTCCGTTCTTAAAAAAGGTAAATTTTATTTAAAAGAAAGAAAGAAAATACATCTGGGAACTCAAGCTATTACTAGATTTTAAAAGAGCTACTACAAGGATTAAGCACAAAGAATAGCTTTCTTGAGGTTCAGTTTAAAGGTTACAAGCAAATCTAGACTGGATCTAGACTGTTCTCAGTGGTAGAAGATGACAGAACAAGGAGCAATGGTCTCAAGTTGCAGAGGGGGAGGTTTAGGTTGGATATTAGGAAAAACGTTTTCACTAGTAGGGTGGGGAAGAACTGGAATGGGTTACCTAGGGAGGTGATGGAATCTCCTTCCTTAGAGGTTTTTAAGGTCAGGCTTGACAATGCCCTGGCTGGGATGATTTAGTTGGGGTTGGTCCTGCTTTGAGCAAGGGGTTGGATGAGATGACCTCCTGAGGTCTCTTCCAACCCTGAGATTCTATGAAAACAAAAGCACCCGAGTTTAGCACAGAGGAATCCACAAGCCATAAAGAAACAAAAAGGATAAACCTAATTGCGTCCTCCTAGACATTTCCTGATCTACTTACATATCGAGGGTTTTAATTGAGTAGTTTCTAGGTATGATACTGATGATTTTTTTATACTTGGCCCAAGCGTCTTATAGCATAACTGCTGCCCTGTCCTCCTCTCCCCAGGAGAACAACAACAGACAGAGAAAAGGGGAGTCCTTTTTCAATTATAAAAGTTCTAGCCTTCCCATTGGCTCTTTTGACCAGGTGCCCACTCACTTCCTTTTACCTTTGCATAGCAGTGGGACTTTTTAACCCTTTACAGATAGAGCAATTAGAGAACAGCTACTAAGGGATTTTATAGCTACTGGCTGACTGGGTGTCAATAAAAGGGAGCTCCCCACCTCCCCCTTCATTTATCACAGGAGATTTTTAAGAGCAGGTTAGACAAACGCCTTTCAGGAATGGTCTAGATCAGTGGTTCTCAAACTTTTGTACCCATGACCCCTTTCACATAAAAAGGCTCTGAGTGCGACCCCTCCTTATAAATTAAAAACACTTTTAATATGTTTAACACCATTATAAAGGCTGGAGGCAAAGCGGGGTTTGGGGTTGAGGCTGACAGCTTGTTACCCCCCATGTAAGAGCCTTGTGACCCCCTGAGGGGTCCCGACCCCCAGTTTGAGAACCCCTGGTCTGGATAATGCGTAGTCCTGCCAGGAGTGCAGGGGACTGGACTAGACGACCTCTCAAGGCCCTTCCACTGCTATGCTTCTTGAATGATGGATGCCAGAACTGGAGGCAGTACTGCAGCAGTGGTTGCACCAGAGCCAAATACAGGGGTAGTGTAACCCTGCTACTTTTACTCAATATTCCCATGTATCCCCCAAGGATCGCGTTCGCCCTTTCGTCACAGTGTGGCCGGGGGCTCATGTTCAGTCGATTAATCATCAGGACCCAAGTCTTTTCCGGAGTCACTGCTTCCCAGGATAGAGTCTGCCATTCTGCAAATACGGTCTTCATTCTTTGTTCCTAGCTGGCTAAGGACATTTGGCCAGATTAAAACACATATTGTTTGCTTGTGCCCAGTTTACCAAGTGGTCCAGATTGCTCCATCAGTGTCCTCTCCTCTTCATTATTTACCTCTCCCTCAATGTTTGTGTCATCTGCCAACTTAACCAGGAATGATTTTGTTTTCTTCCAGGTCACTAATACGAATATTACATAGTTTAGGGCCAAGAACTGATCCCTGCAGTACCCCACTAGAAACATACCTGCTGGATGATAATTCCCTGTTAAGTTACATTTTGAGATCTGTCACTTTGCCAGTTTTTAATCCATTTAGTATGTGCCATGTTAATTTTGTATAATTCTATTTTTTCATCAGAATGTCCCGTGGCACCAGGTGACATGCCTTACAGAAGTCCCTTCCATAAACACTGTTGCCTTTTATCAACACAGTTTGCGAGCCATTCTGCAAGCCTGTCACGCAGGGCCAGCTAGGTGTCACATCTGATCCACATGTGGCCTCTAGCCAAGCGGAGATCCTGACACTGACCAACCCCTAATCTCGGGGTGGCCCATCCACCAAGCTGGACACAGGGCCTGATGCTGATGGACTACTCTGAGCCCTAGGAACAGGCTCTGACTGACCAACCTCTCCTATCCCCATCAGAGATGTGGTCTGACACTGATGTCTTTTGCTCACTGCTAGAGCCAGACTCTCATGCGCTTCCAACCCCTTTCCCAGCACTGTGCATTGTATTGATTCCTCCAGCCAGGTGCAGCTGGGAAGCCAGACATGGGGCTGGCAGAAGTAACACATTCATTAGTGTTTGGTTGGATTTTCCTGGCTTCCCTCCCACCCCCCATGGTGGCGGATGCTTGTATTTCCCCGGGGACATGCTCTCTGATCCATCTCCCGGGGGATGGGCCAGGAATAAAATTCAATTCAGTGAGGTGTTATTGGAAAGAGAAGCTGTACAAGTGCTGCCAAAGTGTAAGAAAGAGCCAGACACCCACTTCGCCTGCTCTTGGTGAGCTGTGTGTGTAACTCCCAGGATGATGTCAGATACCATGTGTGGGGTGTAATCTCATGTCTAGTCATTGCCTTCTGTTCCTGACCTGGTGGCATGGGCTCCATGGCATGAAGCTCTCTGCTTATCTCCAGCACTCAGGGGCAGGCACAGATTTCATTATGAGATGTCTTTTATGGTTCTTAATCATCTGAAGGAATCTCGCTCTCATCTGTGGGATGTTGGATCGAAAGCACCTCAGTCTCTCCTTCATCACGTTGGCTACACAGTCACTCCTCTCTGGGTTAAGACTGCTTTGTACCTGATTTCTACCACTAGTTTGTGGTCACTGATTCATCCCCAGGAGAGCTCCAGCGCCACCCCCGCAGCCCTGCATATCCCCCTGGGGGTGAAGAGATTCACGCTGTCACCAAACACCAGGGGTGTCCATGGAGGCACGACTACCGCAGAGTTCACCCCAGTCTTTGTAATGTGTCCTCGTTTTGCAAGTGGGGCATGACTCCAGAGAGGAGCCTGGGCTAGTTTGGACTGGGGATGGGATCACGCTGGCTTGCAGGGGTCACCTCACTGCAATTGTTCAGCTACAGGGTCAATGTTTCCTTCTTGCTTCACACATACTTTGGCACCAGCAGCTCTTGGGGGAAGCTTGGCGGGTCCCTCTGTTATGATTTGCAATTTTCCCACTGAGCAGGGGTAGATCTAGGGGACAACTCTCCGACACCCAGCACAGACCCATCCTGGTTCTATTGGGGACAAACCCCCAATCTGTGGCCCTGTGCTGGGCTGTGGAACCTGGCTCTCTGTGAGGGGCCCAGGGCTCTGCCTTTGTTAGACTTTGGCAGTTTGCCAGGCCAATAACATTTCATTGAACCAAATTAGTTTCCTCTGAGTTCCTCTCTGGGCTGGTGGGGCTCTCACCCCAGAAAGAATTGCTGGCTGGATCCACTCCGGGGAGCTCCTCCCCTCCTTAGTGGTCTCACCTGTGGCAGGTGATACCCTCACTATATAGCCATCTGTAGTGGTTTGCAGCCTGGCTTGTGATGTCTGGAGTGGTATCAAGAATGAGTGCAGAAGCTGGGAAGAAGCGAGGTCGAGCCCCTGCCTCTGGGGACAAGAAATCTAAGCGGAAGGTGAAGAGGAGGGAGACCTATTCAGTCTATATCTACAAAGTGCTGAAACAGGTGAGTGAAGGGCTTATCCCACCTGGCTACTCTAATCAATTCTAGCCATTATGTTGTTACCCCAGCAGGTGGGGCGGGGGGTGTGAGAGAGAGAATGAATCTGAGCACAATGTGTGTGTGACTCCAGCCTCCCTAGGGCTCTGGGTGTTGTGAGCTAACTGAAGGGAGGCCCTGGAGAGGGGCATAAGATGTGCAAGATCCTAGGAGGTGGCTCATCCTAGCCCTAACCTAGGACAGGATTGTTGCTAGCAGCCTCTTCCCCAGCATTTTATCTCTAGCACTGGTGCTACCACCCCTCCTGTATGCAAAGATTCCTGGTCTGGATCTATCCCTCTTTGACCAATGCCTCTCTCTGGTGTCTTCACTCACAAACTCCTTTACCTTCAGGGCTTAGTCATCTTTTGTCAATTACACCTGTTCCTAGGGCAGTCCATTAGCTCCTCCTGTCAGTCTGTAGCTCTGAAATCAATGGGCCACAGATAAGTGCAGGGTTCCTGTGTTGTCTTCCCAAAGCCCTAGCCACAAGGGCTGTCCCTCCCCCAGTACGGGATGTGAGATGCACATACAGCCAGGGTGGGAAGCACCAGTGTTGGGGCTCTTGAGCAGCCTAGAAATCCTCTACATAAAGTTGGGGGAGGGAGCTGGCAGCTGCTAGGGCCCTGCTGGGCTCCCATGGCAAGGGCCTGCTTGATGGCTCTGTTCCCTAGCTCTGCAACCTGGTGCAGAGAGGACTGGGGGAAGTAGGTGCTAGCTGAGGGCTCCCCTCCTCAATATCTAGGGGGGTTGTGCTGAGTGCTCTATTGCTCACCCCCTGAGCAGGGGGCTACATTTGTGTTTTCATATAGACTGCACACAGTGTTCCCCACCATCACCACCTGCTGTCTCCATTCCCAAGGTGGGTGAGCTCTGGGGCAGAGACCACCTGCAGCACCCAGCATAACGGGGCATCATCCTTGATATTACTGTAATGCTGATCAAAGACAACCGGCTGGGACTGGCCTACTGCTGCTCCCCTGAGACCAGACTGGAGTTGTCTGGCTTATGACAAATCCATCTGGAGGCAGCCATGGTGCCCTCCTTAGGTTCACAGGCCCTTATTGCTTCTCCTGTTAGCTGCCTTCACTGGTCCAGAAATGCCCCTGCTGTGTGCCATGCTCCCATGCTGTCAGTCCCTTTCCTGCAGCTCCCCTGGCGCACGGGAAGGGACCAAGGCAGGCCCAGGGGTGGGATGGGATGGGGGTGGAGCTAGCTACCACTCCTCCTCACACACTTCCCTTTCCTGCCAGGTTCACCCCGACACTGGCATCTCCTCTAAGGCCATGAGCATCATGAACTCTTTCGTGAACGATGTCTTCGAGCGCATTGCCACAGAGGCCTCCCGCCTAGCACAATACAACAAGCGCTCCACCATCACCAGCCGCGAGGTGCAGACTGCCGTCCGCCTGCTGCTGCCGGGGGAGCTGGCCAAGCACGCCGTGTCTGAGGGCACCAAAGCTGTCACCAAGTACACCAGCAGCAAGTGACCGCGAAGGCGGCGTAGGGTGTGGTGCTGAGGAGCCGATGACTGTTCCTACCCACCGGAATAAAACTTACAACCTCTACCGGGGAGCAGTGTGTGTCTGTGTCGGTTTAGTGTGACTCAGCCACTGACCGGGCCATCCCTGCACCAAGCTGGGCATGCCCTCCCGGCCCCGGCTGGCGGGGGGAGGCGCAGGCGGGTGGGGGCTGCAGGTCCATGGAGCCTGTGCTAAGCAGGACAAGGTCCCCTCTGTGACTCCACGACGGGGGTCCCGTCCGCGTGGGTGCGCCCTGCCCAGGCCTGGGCTACAGGGGACTAGAGTAGCAGCCCCCCCACCGGGGCGTCCCCCGGGGCTGGGCTGTGCGGGGCCAGGGTGCTGTCTGCAGGGGCCGGGCCTGGGGCTCCCGGGAGCGGGGAATCTCCGCTCCCATGTGGCAGGGCAGCTAGCTCCACCATCTCCATGGGAACAGCCCCGGTCAATGGGGGGCGGGGCTTGGTCTCCAGGGTGATGGGACAATCCCCCACATGGGGCAGCCCTGGGGGCAGAGCGGAGCGGAGCAGGGGTGGGCGCCATGTCCAGCCGGTGAGGCCCGGCGTAGGGGGCTGGGGAAAAGCCTCGTCTGCCCCTTGGTGGGAGAGGCTCCAGGCGTGGAGTGGTGGGGGGCAGTTAGGGGGCAGGAGGGGAGTCAGTGCAGCATGTGGGGTGTGGGCACCAGGACAATGTGGGGTGTGTCAGCCTGTGGGGGTCAGTGGGGCGTGGGCACTGGGGGGTCTGAGGGGCAGAGGGGTATGGTGGGGCAGTTGTGGATCTAGGAGGGTCTGTCCCAGTGTCCACACCCTGCACTATGTGGGGTGTGTCAGCCTGTGGGGTGTGGACACTGGGGTGTCTGAGGGGTATGGGGGGATCAGTACCGCATGAGACATGGGTGATGGGGTGGAGGTTTGGTGAAGGACAGAAAGAGGATGTCTGACTTGGTCGGTTGCCGGACTGTGGACTGCTGGAGGGGCAGCGGGCTCTCTGGTTGCCGTTGGGGGTGGGGGGCTGGTAATGCCCATCCATACACTGGGGTCATGTCTGTCACTGAAGCTGTGAATTACACCTGGGGCAGTTATGTGCAGTCCCTGTGCAAACAGCCCTTGGGCCCCGGTGTTGGGGGCTGGCTGCCAGAGAGCAGGGGGCTCCTCTCCAGCCCCCTGGCCCTGAGGAGATGTCCTGCTCTCTCTAGCACCTACACAAGGATGTGGCTCGAGTCCCAGGCTGCCCTAAAGGAGCTGCTGGCCCAGGAGCTGCCGTCTCAGCCCCCGCAGCCTGAGAAGGACCAGAGGCTGTTCTTCCACATGCTGGCCACCCTGTTCCTGCGCTACACGCAGATCCTGCGCTGCCTGGAGACCTGCTACGACCAGATTGTGCATCCGCAGAAGCGCCGGGTGCTGCAGCACGTGCTCGAGGGGGTGATGGGCCGGGTGCTGGAGCTCAAGAATGAGATGGTGGAGACTGAGCTCTCCGAGTATCACTACATGGACGACGTGCTGCAGGACCTCAAGCTCACCCCAGTGAGAGGGGCCTGGGATGAAGGGGGGCAGGGCCCTTGGGATGCAGCATCTTGGTGTAAGATGTGCCGTGAGCTGGCCTTGGGATGGGGGATGCTGTGTCATGGGGTGGGAATGGGGCAGGGTGAAGGTGTGCTGTCTAGGGCGGGGCCCAGTGTTGTTGGGGGGCACTGTACTGGTGTGGAATGGTAGTGGTAACGTTGGTTGGGTGCAGGATGAGGAGGCAAAGGTGCAGTGTTGGAGCACTGAGCTAGCTCTGGGTGAGGGAGGGGCAGTGTCATGGGGGTGGACTCTACTGGCCCAGGGTGGGCAGTGTTGGTGGGGTGCTCTGTACTGGTGCTGTGTGGGAGTGGCACACTGCTGTTGTGGGATTGCAGTGTCATTGGGGTGTGGTGTTCAGCTCTGCAACATGCTCCCTCCCCCCACGAAGAGGAAGTCTTGTAGGGCAGATACTGACCCCAGTGCAGTGTCTGGCTGGGGACATTGCCACGTCAGCCCGAGCCACCACTGTTGGAAGCAAAGAATGTGACGAGAAGATGTTTCGATTGCTAATACTGTATCCCAGTCCTAGGAGTCTGGATAACATGCAAGAGGAAATGGAATTTCTCACTGATGAGAAGAAATGTTATAATTCATGTGTGTGAGCTGCATGTGTGCTCTCTCCCTGGACACTCTCTTCACAAGTGACAGGCAATCTGCCAGAATGGAAATCCTGGGGTGACCTCCCTTTTAGTCTAGGTCACCCCCTGTTTCCACCACCCTGTTATGGTTACAGGGTGAGCAGTGTCTTGGACCTCCTCTGGAATATCTGAGTGTGCCGCTCAGGTGACTGGTTCTGCTCCCTCCCTCTGTCTCTGGGAGTGGGGGAGCCTGCAGTTCTACCTCTCAGATTGGATCCTGGTGTCACAGCCCCCTTCTTTCCAAACATGTTGTCATGATCAGCCCAGCTGCAGTTGGTATATGCAAGACAGTCCTCTCAGTGCCTGTGACCTGCTGCTGTTTAAAGTGACTCAACAGCTTCCAGACAGATGCATTTTGCCCATTCTCCCAAAGATGCACAGCAAGCAGAGGAATGGGTAAACCACCGGAGGTCCACACGATCCAGGGTGTAGCGTTGGAGCAGTCTGGAGAGTGACTCATGCTCCTGAAATCAGGATGCAATGGTGCTCCGGCACATCACCTGACACATGGGGTCACAGCACCACTCAAATTTGGCCCATCTGTCCCTCCGTCATGAGGATGGAGGGGTGGCTGAGCCAAATGTGAGTGGAGTTGCAACCAGGTGTGGGAGGTTGCAACACTGCTCAGGTTTGGCCCAGTGGCTCCTGTCTGACATTTGGGGGTGGGGACAGGGGTCCAAATGTGAGTGAGTGGCGTTGCAGCCAGGCTTGTTGGATTCCAGTGCCACACAGGTTTGGCCCTCCATCATGATGGAGGAGCAGCTACCTGAGCCACACGTGAGTGGTGCTGCACTCCTGTGTCCAGGTCATGACGCTACTTTTCTCTTCAGTGTGGCCCACATCGTACAGCTGGCGATGGGCGATGGGCGCGAGCGGAGCTGCTGGTCAGCCAGAGTCAGGAGGAGCCGCTCTGGCTCGGGAGCAGAGCACTCCACCACGGGGGTGGGCAGTGAGTGGCTAGCAATGTCCCATGGGTGGTGGGCGAGGGGCTGGGAGTGAGTTGTGGGGGCTATAGGGTGAGTGGGGAATGTTAAGGGACTGCAGGGTGGGGGTGCTATAGGGAAAATGGTGTTTTGGAGTGCTGGAGTTGGGAGCTGTGGACAGGGGGCTGAAATGTTGGGGGGGCGCTGGGGTGTGCATCAGGGCTGATGAGATGGGGTGGAGGGTTGCTGAGGTATGTGTGGGGTGAGCAGGGCATTTGGGGGTCTGTGGATGGGCTGGGGTATGTGTGAGAGGGGTTCTTTGCTGAGCAGTCCCTGTTCAGCACAGGAGCAGAGCAGGGGTTTCTCCTGGGAGCCAATGGGGTCTGTCGTTCTGTGTTGCTAGATGCACTGTTTGAGAGGGACAGTGTCTATGAAACAAAGCAGCTTAAGAGCTCAGACTCGCTCGCCTATTGTCAGATGGCCACAAACCTACTTGTTGTAAATTGTAGTTGCTGCTGTATGTTTATCTTAAAGATTTCAAAGTTATCTAGACTGCAGTGCTGGCATTTCTTCTTGCCAGGTGTTAACAGTGGATCTTTCTCCAAGTTACAGTATCTTTGCTGCTTTTGGGAAAGCTTAGATAACAGATTCCTTCGTTTTCTGTGATTAACTTGACAGTAAATCAAATGCAAAGTCCATCACTTAATTATGATGCATGGAAAGGTTGATATTATCAATGCCATCAAGGATATACTGGCATTCGAAAAAGTTCAGAGAAGGGCAACTAAAATGATTAGGGGTCTGGAACGGGTCCCATATGAGGAGAGATTAAAGAGGTTAGGACTTTTTAGCTTGGAAAAGAGGAGACTAAGGGGGGATATGATAGAGGTATATAAAATTGAGTGGTGTGGAGGAAGTGAATAAGTAAAAGCTATTTACTTGTTCTCATAATAAAAGAACTAGGGGCCACCCAATGAAATTAGTGGGCAGCAGGTTTAAAACAAATAAAAGGAAGTTCTTCACACAGCGCACAGTCAACCTGTGGAACTCCTTGCCTGAGGAGGCTGTGAAGGCTAGGACTATAACAGGGTTTAAAAGAGAACTGGATAAATTCATGGAGATGAAGTCCATGAATGGCTATTAACCAGAATGGGTAAGGAATGGTGTCCTTAGCCTCTGTTTGTCAGAGGCAGGAGAGAGATCACTTGATCATTACCTGTTGGGTCCACTCACTCCGGGTCACCTGGCATTGGCCACTGTCGATGGACAGGATACTGGGCTGGATGGACCTTTGGTCTGACCCAGTACGGCCTTTCTTATGTTCTTATCTTTTCATCTTTGGCTGTGTCTTGCTACTTTGTTTTAAAGTTCAGCGTGCAGTTTGTTGATACCACATTAGTAATAAATACCCATAGTGTAAATCTTCATAATTACTGTTGTGCAGATTTTCAGTTAGATAAAATTTTCTGTTAAAATGTATATTAGCTTTTGAATGAGTGTTTTATCTTATGGTGTTGCCACACATGAGAGTCTCAAATCTGTTGTACACATGACCGAATTACCAACATGAGTCCCATCATTTCTGCAGGCCTCCTGCACTATAAAATGTTGCACTACATGACGGGTCTTACCTACAGCTCAGCACCTTTCTCAAAGATCCGGTGAGCCCAGCTGCTTCAGCCACATCCCTAAAGGCCCTGCCTTCCTTATACAGCCTTCTGACGGCTCTGCCTGTATCTCCTCCCGCAGTTTCTCTCAGAGCTGCTGGGCCCTGCTCACCCCTGAGGCAGGTTCTTTTCACTTTAGGCTCTAGCCTTGGAAAAATAGACCTGTTACCTACCTTCCTGTCCCCCAGCCAGGTTATTTTCCAGTAACCTGTTCACCTATTTTTCCTTTAAGGACCCTTGGCATTGTCACTGGCGATACATTATCTCTGTCATTGTTTCGTTTCCAGCTTTTTCCCCTTTACAGCTGCCTTTGATTCAACTCCATGCAATCACCCAGAATAATATCAGGCCCGTAGACTGAGTTACATATAATGTTCATACAAACAATACAGATTTCTCTCTTCTCCATAGCATTACTGAAACCCGGTGGGACATGTCCCATGACTGGAATCTTAAATTCAGGTGCGCAGACCACAGGGACTTGCTGGCCGCTGCTTCCTGCAGCTCCCATTGGCTGGGAACCGCAAACCGTGGCCACTAGGCGCTGTGGGGGGCCATGCCTGCGGATAGTCAATGTGGACAAAACGTCTCGCGGTCCGCCAGCAGATTACCCTGAGGGCTGTGTGCCGAAGTTTGCCGACCACTGTTGTAGACCATCAAATGAAAATAGAGAAGAGGATGTGGATAAGCACCTTTCTGTAATGTGTGAAAAGAAAGTGTGGTGTTATGGGGTACTTTCATTTGGTGGCGGTCACATGGCCAGTAGTAAAACATAAGTAGAGTTTCTAAAAGTTATAGATTATTTTCTAACCCAAAAGTTATTACAGCCAACACGAAGTAACTCTATCCATTATGCTGGCTAGAGATGAATTAATCACTGAACATGAAGCTGTTGGTTGCCTGGGGACCAGTGATTGTTGACCTGATTGCAAACAGAGGACAGTCCTTACCAATAATGTATATACTTGGTGTTTCAAAAGAATGAATTTCCAATAAGAAAACTGAGTGAAACTGATTGCAAGAGACAAATTAAACAGGAAAATTTGAATGAAAATTGGGAGCTCTTTAAGGAGAGTTTATTAGATAACCAAAAAGCCATGATTCCACAATCGGGGAAGAGGACAACTTATGGCTAAAAGCCCATCCTCTTTCAGTGGGGAAGTGAAGGCAGCAATTAGAAATAAGAAAGCAATATAAAACCAATATAAAATGAGGAATATGTATAGCAATCAATATAAATTAGAAGTTGTGAAGTGTAAAAAATAATTGATAAGGGAAGCTAAAGACATCAGGGAAAAAATCTGAGTGGGGCAGGTCTAAAGACAATAAGAAGGACTTTTAAAAGTATATTAGGAACACATGAAATTCTAACAATGGTATAGGTCCATAATTAGATGGTAATGGTAAAATTGTTAATGCAGAAAAAGCAGAAGTGTTCAATAAATATTCTGTATTACATCACCCTGCTTTTTTCCAATCACATGAGGATCATGAAATATTTTCTAGTCCATTAGTAACCAAGGAGAGTGTTAGACAGGATCTACTAGGGATAAACACTTTTAAATCAGCAGGCCTACATAACTTGATCGTAAGTGGATTATACACTGGCTAACTGATAGGTCTCAAAATGTAATTGTAAATATGGAATTGTCATCAAGCAGGTGTATTTTCAGTGGGTTCTACAGTGATCAATCTTGGCCCTATGCTATTTAATATTTGGATCAATTACCTAGATGAAAACAAACTCATCATGGATGAGATGACTCAAAAATTGGGGGAATGGTAAACGAGGAAGATGACAGGTCACTGACAGAGCAATCGAGATCACTTGGTAAACTGGGTGCAAACCAAGGATGTGTTTTTAATACTGCTAAATATATACATTTAGGAACAAAGAATGTAGGAAATACTTTCAGGATGGGGGGGCTATCTTGGAGGCAGTGACTCTGAAAAAGATTTTGGGGGGAGTGGTGGATAATCAGTTGAACATGAGTTATATTATCTCTGTATGGGTCACTAGTGTGACCACTGCTGGAATACTGTGTTCCATTCTGGTGTCCCCAGTCCAAGAAGGATGTTGATTAAATTGGGAAGGGTTCAGAGAAGAGCCACACGAATGCTTAAAGGATTAGAAAACCTGCCTTAGACTCAAACTGCTCAATCAGCATCTCTATTTAGCTTAACAAAGAGAATCCTAGAACCACAGGGTTAGAAAGGACCGCAAGGGTCATCTAGTCTAATCCTCTGCCAAGATGGAGGATTTGTTGTGCCTGACCCATCCAAGACAGGGCTATTTAGCCTCCTTTGGAAAACCTCCAGTGAAGGAGCTTCTACAACCTCCCTGGGCGTCTGTTCTAGTCTTTTACTGTTCTTACAGGTAGGAAGTTTTTTCCTGAGATTTCATCTAAATGTGCTGTAGTTTGAACCCATGGTCTCGCATCCTGCTGCTGTGGCAAGAGAACAACTTTTCTCCATCTTTTATTATGGCAGCTTTTCAAATATTTGAAGACCGCTGTCATGTTGCCGCTTAATCGCCTCTTTTCCAAACTAACCAGACCCAGTTCCTTCAGCCTTTGCTCATAGGGCTGTGTTCCATCCCTTTCATCATCTTCCTCACTCACCTCTGGATTTTTTCCAGTTTCTCTACATCCTTTCTATATATTGTTGACCACAATTGGACACAGTTCTCCAGCTGAGGCCTAACCAGTGCCAAGTAGAGCAAAACTATCACTTTCCATGACTTGCATGCTCTGCCTCTGTTAATGTAACCTAAAACTGCATTTGCTTTTTCACAACAGCAGCGGAGTGTTGACTCATGCTGAGGTTGTGATCCACAGTGCTGCTGCTAAGCCAGTTATCCCTCATTCTGTTTTTGTGCATCTGTTTTTTCTTCCCTAGGTGTAGCACCTCACATTTGTCTGCTAATTTCATTTTTGTTGGCTATAGCCTAGTTCTCCAATTTATCAAGATCCCTTTTGATTTTTAGCTCTATCCTCCAAAGGAGCAAGTGGTGGGCAGGGGGAGTCAGAGGGGTCTTGGGGCTCAGTGCAAGCGGAGCAGGCCGGGGCCCCTTCTGAGCATAGGCCTGGCTCCATGGAGGCACTGGAGCCATTGTAAACCCCGGACTGCCTCACGGGGGTGCAAGATGGGGATTGTGAGGTGTCAGTTCTGTGGGGCTGACCACCATTACCCCCCTTTAAATTAAACCCTGCTTTTCATTGATAAGGGGCATCACAGTAAGAGGCTTGCTGTGTGGAAGGGGTCATCAATACAAAAAGTTTGAAAACCAATGAACAAGACTAAACAGACCATTAGCTGCTAAAGAGCACCCCCTTGTGAAGGGTTTCCTGTATTAACAGACAAGCCAATGCAGCATAGATACACAATGTTCATCCCAGCAGATTGACAAGGTCGTTCTTAGTCTGTCTCCCACCTCAGTCTAGTGCGTACTTCTACCCAGGCTCTTCCCCAGGGGTTCTCTTGGTTCTGCTTTCTGCCCTTAGTGTTAGGCCTCTTGCCTCTGTCAGAGTAAGATCTTTCTCTGCAGCCAGGGTCCAGGGAGGTCCATCCACTGTGACTCTTCTCCAGGGACAGCAGCTGATCCTCACCAGGGCAGGCTTCTGGCCCTGACTGGGAGACCCTGGATTGTGACTAGGCCCTCTTGGATACCTTCTGACTGCAGCCTTGCTGGCTAGGAGGCTCCCCTCTCTAGGAGCATCTTTTACAGACTCCCCATTTGGGGGGGGGAGGGGGTTGCTAGAGAGCCCCTCCTCTAGGCCAGTGGTTCTCAACCATTCCAGACTACTGTACCCCTCTCAGGAGTCTGGTTTGTCTTGCATACACCCCAGTTTCACCTCACTTAAACTACTTGCTTACAAAATGAGACGCAAAAACACAAATATGTCACTGCAACCTTTACGTATGCAGTAGCATAAAATCCCTCCTTGGCAACTGTACTGGATTGCCTTACCTGGAAGGGGTTAAGCAGTTCAAATAACCTCGTTGGCACCTGACCAGAAGGACCAATGGGGAAAGAAGATACTTTCAAATCTGGGGGCGGGGAAGGATTTGTTGTTGTTCCCTCTCCGGATGGAGGGAGAAGCCAAGCAGTATATCCTAAAAATATACCTGGAATAATCCATCTAAAACCACAGAAATTGTAACTAGGGCAAGGAAGTGCATTAGGTTATTTTTTGTTTTGGCTTGTGAATTTTCCTATGCTATAGAGGTAGTTTTATTCCTGTTTTTGTAACTGTGAAGCTGAGCCCAGAGGGGAATCCTCTGTGTTTTGAATCTTATTACCCTGCAAAGTTACTTTCCATCCTGATTTTGCAGGTGTGATTCTTTTGTTTTTTCTTTATAAATAAAGTTATTATTTTAAGAATCTGATTGATTTCAGTGTCCTGAAGACAAAGGGTCTGGTCTGTGCTCACATTGCTAAGGCAATTGGTTGGTATATTATTCTCAAGCCTCCCCAGGAAAGGGGGTGGAGGTGTTTGGGGAGATATTTTTGGGGATAGGGATTCCAAGTGACCCTTCCCTGAATTTTTGTGTAAATCACTTGGTGGTGGCAGCAATACCGTCCAAGGAAAGGAATTTGTGCCTTGGGGAAGTTTTAACCTAAGCGTGTAGAATATAAGCTTAGGGGGGTCTTTCATGCGGGTCCCCATAGAACAAGGAGTAATGGTCTCATGTTGCAGTGGGGGAGGTCTAGGTTAGATATTAGGAAACACTATTTCACTAGGAGGGTGATGAAGCACTGGAATGGGTTCCCTAGGGAGGTGGTGGAATCTCCTTCCTTAGAGGTTTTTAAGGCCCGGCTTGACAAAGCCCTGGCTGGGATGATTTCGTTGGGGATTGGTCCATTTATTCTTTTGCGTAGAGACTGTCCAGTCATGTCCAGTCATGTACAGTGGCCAAACTGGACAGTCTCTACGCAAAAGAATAAATGGATACAAATCTGACATCAGGAATCATAACAGTCAAACGCCAGTAGGAGAACACTTCAACCTCTCTAATCACTCAGTGACAAACTTAAAGGTGGCCATTTTGCAACAGAAAAACTTCAAAAACAGACTCTAACGAGAAGCTGCCGAACTTGAATTAATATGCAAACTAGATACCATCAACTTAGGTTTGAACAGAGACTGGGAATGGCTCGGTCATTACGTTAATTGAATCTATTTCTCCTAGTTTAGTATCCTAGTAAGTACCCTCACACCTTTGTGTCAATGGTCCGTAATGGGCCATCTTGATTATCATTTCAAAAGTTTCTTTCCCCTGCTGATAATAGCTCCTTTCAATTAATTAGTCTTTTACAGTTGGTATGGTTACTTCCGCCTTTTCATGTTTCTCTGTATGTATAAATATTTGTTTGCTGTGTGTTCCATTCCATGCATCTGATGAAGTGAGCTGTAGCCCACGAAAGCTTATGCTGAAATCAATTTGTTAGTCTCTAAGGTGCCACAAGTACTCCTGTTCTTTTTGCTGACACAGACAAACATGGCTACTATCTGCAGTGACTCTCAGCCAGACTGGAAAATCAGGAGGGTTTATTAGATGTCTAGAACACAGGGTAGAAAATCCTTAGTTAACCTAGAGAACAGAAAGTTATAGCACAGTCAGTCTGGATCAGTCCTAGAGCCCTCTGACCCCTCTTTAGTCCCAGTCCAGGAGCATCTTCCTCCTTCCGGCAGCCCGCACTCAACAACCTTACCTGGCCCCCTCCTTTTTCCTTGTTCCTGGCGAACATTGTCACCTGGCCTTCTGTGACGTTGCACCCCATAATGCTTTATAGAACTATGCCTGGGCTGGAGCACCGGGCGGGCGGAGCGGGGTGAGCCCTTGAACCCACTCCCCGGCTGGAGCACCGGGTGGGCGGAGCGGGGTGAGCCCTTGACCCCACTCCCCGGCTGGAGCGGCGGGCGGAGCGGTGTGAGCCCTTGACCCCACTCCCCGGCTGGAGCACCGGGCGGGTGGAGCGGGGTGAGCCCTTGACCCCACTCCCCGGCTGGAGGACCGGGTGGGCGGAGCGGGGTGAGCCCTTGACCCCACTCCCCGGCTGGAGCACCGGGCGGGCGGAGCGGGGTGAGCCCTTGACCCCACTCCCCGGCTGGAGCACCGGGTGGGCGGAGCGGGGTGAGCCCTTGACCCCACTCCCTGGCTGGAGCACCGGGTGGGCGGAGCGGGGTGAGCCCTTGACCCCACTCCCCGGCTGGAGCACCGGGTGGGCGGAGTGGGGTGAGCCCTTGACCCCACTCCCCGGCTGGTGCACCGGGCAGGGGAGCGGGGTGAGCCCTTGACCCCACTCCCCGGCTGGAGCACCGGGCGGGCGGAGCGGGGTGAGCCCTTGACCCCACTCCCCGGCTGGAGCACCGGGCGGGCGGAGCGGGGTGAGCCCTTGACCCCACTCCCCGGCTGGAGCACCGGGCGGGCGGAGCAGGGTGAGCCCTTGACCCCACTCCCCGGCTGGAGCACCGGGTGGGCGGAGCGGGGTGAGCCATTGACCCCACTCCCCGGCTGGAGCACCGGGTGGGCGGAGCGGGGTGAGCCCTTGACCCCACTCCCCGGCTGGAGCACCGGGTGGGCGGAGCGGGGTGAGCCCTTGACCCCACTCCCCGGCTGGAGCACTGGGCGGGCGGAGCGGGGCAAGTGCTGGGGCTGGAGCAGAGCTGGGGCTGCGGGGGTGGGCCTGGATGTACGGCCCACGCATGGCTACGCCCCAGGTCAGAAGAGGGCGCTCCTAGTGGGGGGCTGGGTGCGAGGGCTGGGCGGAGGAGCCCTGAGGCCAGGGACTGATGGCACTAATGGGGAGGCTCCTGTGCTCTCCCCTCAGGCTGACATGGAGGTGCCCATCCCCAAGTACTTTGTGAACCAGAGAGCCAAGGCCCTGAAGGAGCGTCAGCAGGTGCTGTCTGAGATCCTGGCCCGGGTGGAGCCTAGCATGCCGTGTGGGGTGAGTGCCTGTGGCTGCCTGTAACAGGGATGGGAGCCCACCGGCTGCCCCTTTCTCTGACGAGGGGACTCCCACCAGTCACCTGACGAACAGGGGCTGGCGGGGCTGGGCTGTGCTAGGCCCCAGAGGATGGATGGGGTGTGGGGGTGGCACTTTGGTGGGAAGGGTGGGGAGAGTTCAGGAGAGGGTGCAGGACAGTACCAGGTGAGGGGTGGGGTCTGCACCAGGATGGGCCTGGGTCACGAGAGAGGGGTGGGGCTGTCCCAGCGCCTGTGGGGTGCAGGGCAGAAGGGGGAATGAGGACATTCTAGGGCCTGTGGAGGGAGCAGCGGGAGTGGGGGTGTGACGTTATTGACAATAACTGGGACCGTATAGATCATTGTTGCAACAACAGTCCTGTAGTGGCACCAAATCTTATCTAAAGGGGGGGGGTCAAATGAGGTGTCTAAGTCCAGGTTATGCTTGGCTGGTTATGATAATGCCATTTATATGTATGTATCAGTTTTGCAGTTGAAGTTATGAATATTGGCTCTATACTGTCTGTATTTCAAACTGGGGCCATGCTTCTGGGATCCCGGACAAGCTATCAGCTCTGCCAGGCCTGCTGGATGGCCCATTAAGGGCCATTAGCGATACAATGGACCCATTGAGAGATGGCAGACACGCCTGTGACTCAACAAATTATGCAGGGACTTTGCCCATGTGACTCCAGACTCCATTTTGCTGTGATTTTCCACAGTAAGGACAAAGAGGTGTCTTTACACCTGGAAGAAACTATAAAAGGCAGCTGCCTCATCTCCATTTGGTCTTCATTTCCTGCTTCTTGCCTCTGGAGGAACCTTTCTACAAATGGAAGCTTTGAACAAAGGACTGAAGGACCCAGCCGTGGATGTACCCCAGAGACTTGATTTGAAACTGCAGTTTATTCCATCTCTGCAAGCCTGAACCATGAACTTTGCCATTACTGTATGTAATTGATTCCTTTTAACCAATCCTAGCTCTCACCTAGACCTTTTTCCTTTTATGAATAAACCTTTAGATTTTAGATTCTAAAGGATTGGTAACAGCATGATTTGTGGGTAAGATCTGATTTGTATATTGACCTGGGCCTGGGGCTTGGTCCTTTGGGATCGGGAGAACCTTTTTCTTTTACTGGGGCATTGGTTTTCATGACCAGTTGTCCCCATAGCGAGTGGCACTGGTGGTGAGACTGGGAAACTAGAGTGTCTAAGGGAATTGCTTGTGTGACTTGTGGTTAGCCAGTGGGGTGAGACCGAAGTCTCCTCTGTCTGGCTGGTTTGGTGCCTTCAAGGTGGAAGAACCCCAGTCTTGGGCTTCTAGCTGCCCTGCTTGAAGCAATTTGTCCTGAACTGGCACTCTCAGTTGGGTCCCGCCAGAACCAGCATCGTTACAGTGGCGTAGTCATGCTAGGATCCACAGAACCAGGTCAATTAAGCTTTGGGTCAGAGCCCCACGCTATCCACATTTGAATTTGGGTATTGAGAGTTGGGTTGGTTAAAGAGCAGTTGCAATGGGTGAGCGAAGAGCATATAAGGGCCTTGACAAAACAGCCCTGAAAGATTTGTGTGCAGAAAAGGGGATAAGCTTTAGAAAGAAAGCTACAAACCAAGAAATGAGAGATCTGTTAGTGGCCAGTGATCAGGAGGCAGGAGCACAGCCCTTACCTGATGCTACAGCGGATGCAGAGAAAATTAGAGTACAAAAGGCAGCAAATCAACTGCAGCTTGAGCATGAACGGGATCTAGCAGATCTTCGATGGCTGGAAAAGCAAAAGAATGCTGAGTTCGAAAGAGAAAAGGCTGAGAGAGAGAAAGCAGCGGCTGATCTGCTGGCTGCCGAGGAGAAAGCTCGACAGAGGCAAGAGGAGACGGCCAAACTTCAGCTCCGAGTTGAGGAAGAGCAGAGAAAGGCATCGCCACTTGGTACTCCCCTTCCCCACCGCCACGAGAAAAACTGGGAAAAGATGTGTCCCATTTACAATGACACAGAGGATATCGAGGAGTTTTTGTCTACCTTCGAACGCCTCTGCAGTCTGTACCAGATCCGCAATGATCAGCGAATGCCTGTCCTGTTAACCAGACTGACTGGAAAAGCCAGGGAGGTATTTAATGACTTGGGGGAACAAGAAGCCTTGGATTATGAGCAGTTTAAAGATTCTGTGTTAAAGCGGTTCAAGGTTACTCCAGAGTCATACAGAGTTAAGTTTAGAAAGTTTAAAATGTCTAGTGATTGTACTTTAGTAGAATGTGCTCATAAGCTGATGGGTTTTGTTAAAAAGTGGGTTGTGGGAGCCAAGGCGCATGGGAGTTTTGACAAACTGCTGGATTTAATAACTTTGGAACAGTTCTTAGACATTGTGCCTGACCATGTGAGAGCAGCTGTGTGTGACAGGGACCCAGAGTCAGTCCTACGGGCTGCAGAGATTGCAGATGCCCATACCCAAAACAGGGCTCATGAAGGGTGTAAATCCCAGGGGAAAATTAATCACCAGTCTCCCCAGTTCAAGAGGAGGGAAGGATTTAAAAGTAAACCTGACCCTGACTCCTCTAAAGGAGCTCATGGGGACCCAGAGGGTAGGTACTCTCGCCCCAAGAATAAGCCGGTCCAGTGCTATCACTGTGCTGAGCTGGGCCACATGAGACCAGATTGCCCGATCCTGAAGGGCAGCCCAAAAACAGCAACCCCAGATGCCATGGCAAATGCTAATCCGGTTGTTATAAACTCACAGGCCAGCCGCACAGAGCCCAGCACTGGTGCCCTGTGTGCAAATGCTGTTTCTGTGGTCTCTGAAGAATTTGACTTTAAAACTCATATTAAAGCTAAATATGGGAGAAATAATGCCGAGTTTATTAGCAGTGCAGAAGTTAATGGAGTAAGGTGTGTGGCATGGAGGGACACTGCAGCAGACATTACTTTGGTTAAAGCAAGTCTTGTCAGGGAGGAAGATTATTGGCTAGGTGAAGATGTAACTGTTGTAGCCCTATCTCAGTATCTTGTCAGAGTGCCTTTGGCTAAAATCCACCTGAACTGGAAGGGACTTGAGGGCACCATGGTTGTGGGAGTGAAGGACACTATCCCTAAGGATCTTATGATCGGAAATGATATTACAGATATGTTCAATCCAGGTGGCCAGTCACAGGAAAGGAATGATCTGAAACCTGTGTCTATTATGGACAACGTTTCTCAGGAACTGATTAAAGTGGATGATCAGGTGGAAGCCCTAACTGAGGAAGGAAAGGGTAGAGTTCTGATGGGTGATGGATTGTTGGCTAGTACAGCTCGTAAAAGTGAACCTAGAAAGGGTAACTGTGATTTGCTGGAAGTAGCTCAGTGTAGTGAGAAGAGCAGCAGTTTGTCTGTTGGGAGTGGCAATGTACCTGGTAAGGAAAGTTTGGATGAGTCTAGGCAGCCTTGTGAGCTGATGGCTTTGTCTAGTCAGCAGTTGGGGAAGGCGAGGATAGTGGAAGATGAGTGTCCCTATACCTTACCTGTTTCCTGTGTGGAGAATTGTGACAGTGAAGGAAATGTGCCTGTGTCTGTCAGGGGTATTGACTTGCCTATGGAGGAAGCTACCTCCGTCTCCAAGCAGTTGTCTGTGAACAGCCCTGTGCTGGGACAAGGGAAATAAGATCCCAAGCTGTGTGTCTGGTGAAGGAGAATGTGTCTCCAGCTCTTCTTTGTCTGTGGAGCAGATAGAAGGTGCCTTTCAGCCTGTGATGGTTGAGAATAGTGCCGTTGTCTCAGAGTTGGTTCTGGATTCAGCTAAAGCCCAGAAAGGGAATGGTCCTAAGTTTGTGTCTGCTAGGGAGAAGGGCACTGTAACTGGGTTGCATCCAGTTAGTGTCGATGCAGAATCCCAGAGACCAGACGATTCTAGTGCTTGCATTTTGCCTGTTGCTAATGTGTGGCTGGGAAAGGGTGTAGCGACTCTGTCTAATCAGGATGATACCCTAGCCAGGGCACAAGGAGAGCAGAAAGGTGATTTGGTTGTGTTACCTACTGACCGTTTGACAACTGGTAGCAAGAAGGAAAAGATTCCTAAACTTGTGTGTGGCAAAGGGAAGGAGGATGCTTCTAACCTTTTATCCAATAAGTTTGCATGAAAGGGGATTGTGTAGGAATCCTCCTGATGAGCCAAAGAGGGTCATGAATGTGAGTAAGACCCAGAAAGAGTCTGTGGTTGCTCAGGAAAATGTTCCTTCAGAGCAAGCCCTAGGTGAAAAGGGTAAGAGCAGAATTTCTGTGAGGGGTGAATTGTTGCTTAGAAAAGTTTCTAGGGAAAGGAATCCTCATGGTAATCGGTGCAATTTGTTTGCTGTAGCTGAAGGGTGTGAAAGTGATTTGATCAAGGAAGTTTCAGTTCCTAACAGCCAGAAATTTTCTGTTGTAAATGGATCCACTGACTTTCCTTTTGAAAGATCCAGTGTGGATAGCTTTGAAAAGGTCTCAGATGGAGGGAAAGCTGTGAAAGTTGATCAGTCCTATAACCAAGTGGCTGGGTTTGGCCAGCTTGTTGGGGGAGACAAGGTTGTTGAGAGAGGAATGTCTCCATGCTGATTCTATAAGTGAACAGTCTGTGTCTCAGGTTCAGAGGGAAGACTCCGTAGCTGAGTCTGCAGAGCAGGACAGCTGTGTAGTTAATCTCTCGAGAATGCAGGGGATGGCAGGTGTACTCTCATCTCTAGACACTTTGGATGGGACTTGTAGTCTCTCAGTGAACTTAACTTCTGATTCCATGTGGAAGCACAGGTTGGTAAGGGAAGAACACCAGAACTTTGAGGCTAGCTTGTTAGAGAAAATGGATGGTATCTCTTTAAGACAGAGTCCAGCCTTGGAATTGGTAGCAGTAAAGGAGCTGAAAACTGGTGAACGGGCTCCTGTCTGTGTTGATGCAAATTACCTGACTGACTGGGGGAGGAAAGACTTGCTAAGGTGCCACAGGTATTTTTCTTGTTTTCTTTTTGCCGAAAGCTTATGCAGAAATAAATTTGTTAGTTTCGAAGGTGCCACAGGTATTTTTCTTGTTTTCTTTTTGCTGACGCAGACTAATACGGCTACTACACTGAAACTTGCTAATCGCTGTTCGCACAGGGAGCACTCCCAATCAGCCAGGGAATTCTGTTAAGAGAGAGCAGGGTTTGATCCTTCAGGACAGGAAGAGAAGGGAGACCTTAAGTTTGCAAAGGGACGCCACAGGCTAACCCTAAAAGGCCCAAACCTCAATGGTATTGAGCCAAAGGTGTGGCATGACAAAAATGATTGTAAATGGACACTTGCAATGAAGTTGTTGTTATTGCTCACGGTAATTTGTGTAACTATTGGGTTGTTGTTACCAAAAACTGAAAGAATGTACAATGTGCCTGATCTTTTGGAAAATCCCTGGAATGGGTTAAAAGGAATACATGAGAACACACTATGTTAAAAGGCCTTGTTATACTGATGTTGCACAGTTAATGCCTGAAAAGAGTATTGGAACTTTTCACAAGGGAAAAGACATTCCAGACCCGATGTGCTGTGTGAAAAAGAAAACTGAGGCACCCTACCATATTGATTGCACAGCTAAATGCCAAGATTCCTGTACTATGGACAACAGTAATATCTACATTGACTTGATGTTAATTGGGTTTCAGACATTGGCCAGAGCTTGTATGAATAAAGTAGCTATGTTCTTTGACTCTTGGCAAGGTCCCTGGAGACATACAGGAACCATGCTGCAAGAGCAGATCCAATCCACTATTGTTCTAACCAAGTTTTACCTTGAGTTAGTTAAGAGATTCAATCATGTTATTGAACATGACTTTGATAAACCCTTTCTGTTACACCCTGGTACGGCTTCTAACCTAATACCAGCTGTAATAAGACAGACCCAGGGATGGGGAGCCCTTGGGCTGCAGTCAGTGATGTTTGTGTCATCCCTTCCTGCATCAATTTTGCATTGGGGGTGTGACATTATTGACAATAACTGGGACCGTATAGATCATTGTTGCAACAACGGTCCTGTAGTGGCACCAAATCTTATATAAAGGGGGTCAAATGAGGGGTCTAAGACTGAGTTATGCTTGGCTGGTTATGATTATGCCATTTATATGTATGGATCAGTTTTGTAGTTGAAGTTATGAATATTGGCTTTATACTGTCTGTATTTCAAACTGGGGCTGGGCTTCTGGGACCCAGGACAAGCTATCAGCTCTGCCAGGCCTGCTGATGGCCCGTTAAGAGCCATCAGCGATGCAATGGATCCATTGAGAGAAGGCAGACATGCCTGTGACTCAGCAAATTATGCAGGGACTTTGCCCATGTGACTCCAGACTCCATTTTGCTGTGATTTTCCACAGTAAGGAAAGAGGTGTCTTTACACCTGGAAGAAACTATAAAAGGCAGCTGCCTCATCTCCATTTGGTCTTCATTCCTGCTTCTTGCCTCTGGAGGAACCTTTCTACAAATGGAAGCTTTGAACAAAGGACTGAAGGACCCAGCCCAGCTGCGGATGTATTCCAGAGACTTCATTTGAACCTGCAGTTTATTCCATCTCTGCAAGCCTGAACCAAGAACTTTGCCTTTACTGTATGTAATTGATTCCTTTTAACCAATTCTAGCTCTCACCTAGACCTTTTTCCTTTTATGAATAAACCTTTAGATTTTAGATTCCAAAGGATTGACAACAGCGTGATTTGTGGGTAAGATCTGATTTGTATATTGACCTGGATCTGGGGGCTTGGTCCATTGGGATCGGGAGGACCTTTTTCTTTTACTGGGGCATTGGTTTTCATGACCATTTGTCCCCATAACGAGTGGCACTGGTGGTGAGACTGGGAAACTGGAGTGTCTAAGGGAATTGCTAGGGTGACTTGTGGTTAGCCAGTGGGGTGAGACCGAAGTCTCCTCTGTCCGGCTGGTTTGGTGCCTTCGAGGTGGAAAAGCCCCAGGCTTGTGCTGTAGTTGCCCTGCTTGAAGCAATTTGTCCTGAACTGGAACTCTCAGTTGGGTCCCGCCAGAACCAGCATCGTTACAGGGGGCAGGGCTGGAGCCCATGGGAGAGTACAGGGCAGAAAGGAGGGGCGGGTCTGTATCAGGCCAGAGGGGGGGAATGTTCTGCAAAGTATGGGGGTTGGATGTTTGTGAGGCTGGGGGTACTCCCAGGGAGCAGCAGGGCAGGAAGTGGGGGCTCTGCCAGGGCCTGTTAGGGATATGGAACCATACCAGGAACCATGGCGTCCTGTTACTGGTGTTTACCATGTATGAGGTGTCTGAGACTGGACCTGGATGGGTTAGATAGGCAAGCCTGGGGAGAGTGCAGCAGGCCCCTTTTGGCTGTTCTCCCAGGCGCCCTGGCTGGGGCTGGCCATGGGGCGTGCGGGCTCTGTGCTCCCTGGTGCCCTGGCGGGGGCTGGCCATGGGGCGTGCGGGCTCTGTTCTCCCTGGCGCCCTGGCTGGGGCTGGCCATGGGGCGTGCGGGCTCTGTGCTCCCTGGCGCCCTGGCTGAGGCTGGCCATGGGGCGTGCGGGCTCTGTGCTCCCTGGCGCCCTGGCTGGGGCTGGCCATGGGGCGTGCGGGCTCTGTTCTCCCTGGCGCCCTGGCTGGGGCTGGCCATGGGGCGTGCGGGCTCTGTTCTCCCTGGCGCCCTGGCTGGGGCTGGCCATGGGGCGTGCGGGCTCTGTGCTCCCTGGCGCCCTGGCTGGGGCTGGCCATGGGGCGTGTGGGCTCTGTGCTCCCTGGCGCCCTGGCTGGGGCAGGCCGTGGGGCGTGAGGGCTCTGTGCTCCCAGGTGCCCTGGCTGGGACTGGCCATGGGGCGTGTGGGCTCTGTTCTCCCTGGCGCCCTGGCGGGGGTTGGCCATGGGGCGTGTGGGCTCTGTTCTCCCTGGCGCCCTGGCTGGGGCAGGCCGTGGGGCGTGTGGGCTCTGTTCTCCCTGGCGCCCTGGCTGGGGCAGGCCGTGGGGCGTGTGGGCTCTGTTCTCCCTGGCGCCCTGGCTGGGGCAGGCCGTGGGGCGTGTGGGCTCTGTTCTCCCTGGCGCCCTGGCTGGGGCTGGCCATGGGGCGTGCGGGCTCTGTTCTCCCTGGTGCCCTGGCTGGGGCTGGACATGGGGTGTGCGGGCTCTGTTCTCCCTGGTGCCCTGGCTGGGGCTGGACATGGGGTGTGCGGGCTCTGTTCTCCCTGGTGCCCTGGCTGGGGCTGGCCATGGGGCGTGCGGGCTCTGTTCTCCCTGGCGCCCTGGCTGGGGCTGGCCATGGGGCGTGCGGGCTCTGTTCTCCCTGGCGCCCTGGCTGGGGCTGGCCATGGGGCGTGCGGGCTCTGTTCTCCCTGGCGCCCTAGCTGGGGCTGGCCATGGGGCGTGCGGGCTCTGTTCTCCCTGGCGCCCTAGCTGGGGCTGGCCATGGGGCGTGCGGGCTCTGTTCTCCCTGGCGCCCTGGCTGGGGCTGGCCATGGGGCGTGCGGGCTCTGTTCTCCCTGGTGCCCTGCCTGGGGCTGGACATGGGGCGTGAGGGCTCTGTTCTCCCTGGCGCCCTGGCTGGGGCTGGCCATGGGGCGTGAGGGCTCTGTTCTCCCTGGCGCTCTCGCTGGGGCTGGCCATGGGACGTGCGGGCTCTGTTCTCCCTGGCGCCCTGGCTGGGGCTGGCCATGGGGTGTGCGGGCTCTGTTCTCCCTGGTGCCCTGGCTGGGGCTGGCCATGGGGTGTGCGGGCTCTGTTCTCCCTGGTGCCCTGGCTGGGCCTGGTTATGGGGCGTGTGGGGTCGGTTCTCCCTGTCTGGGACTGGCCATGGGGCGTGTAGGGTCTGTTCTCCCTGGTGCCCTGGCTGGGGCTGGCCATGGGGCGTGTGGGCTCTGTTCTCCCTGGTGCCCTGGCTGGGCCTGGTTATGGGGCGTGTGGGGTCTGTTCTCCCTGTCTGGGACTGGCCATGGGGCGTGTAGGGTCTGTTCTCCCTGGTGCCCTGGCTGGGGCTGGCTATAGGGCGTGTGGGCTCTGTTCTCCCTGGCGCCCTGGCTGGGGCTGGCTATAGGGCGTGTGGGCTCTGTTCTCCCTGGAGCCCTGGCTGGGGCTGGCCTGGGGTTTGCGGGCTCTGTTCTTCCTGGCTGGGGCTGGCCATGGGGCGTGCGGGCTCTGTTCTCCCAGGCGCCCTGGCTGGGGCTGGCCATGGGGCGTGCGGGCTCTGTTCTCCCTGATGCCCTGGCTGGGGCTGGCCATGGGGTGTGCGGGCTCTGTTCTCCCTGGTGCCGGCTATGGGGCGTGTCGGCTCTGTTCTCCCTGGCGTCCTGGCTGGGCCTGGCTATGGGGCGTGCGGGCTCTGTTCTCCCTGGTGCCCTGGCTGGCGCTGGCCATGGGGCGTGTCGGCTCTGTTCTCCCTGGTGCACTGGCTGGGCCTGGCTATGGGGCGTGCGGGCTCTGTTCTCCCTGGTGCCCTGGCTGGCGCTGGCCATGGGGCGTGCGGGCTCTGTTCTCCCTGGTGCCCTGGCTGGGGCTGGCCATGGGGCGTGCGGGCTCTGTTCTCCCTGGTGCCCTGGCTGGGGCTGGCCATGGGGCATGCGGGCTCTGTTCTCCCTGGTGCCCTGGCTGGGGCTGGCTATAGGGCGTGTGGGCTCTGTTCTCCCTGGTGCCCTGGCTGGGGCTGGCCTGGGGCGTGCGGGCTCTGTTCTCCCTGGAGCCCTGGCTGGGGCTGGCCATGGGGCGTGCGGGCTCTGTTCTCCCTGGCTGGGGCTGGATGTGGGGCATGCGGGCTCTGTTCTCCCTGGCTGGGGCTGGACATGGGGCGTGTGGGCTCTGTTCTCCCAGGCGCCCTGGCTGGGGCTGGCCATGGGGCGTGCGGGCTCTGTTCTCCCAGGCGCCCTGGCTGGGGCTGGCCATGGGGCGTGCGGGCTCTGTTCTCTCTGGTGCCCTGGCTGGGGCTGGCCATGGGCCGTGTGGGCTCTGTTCTCCCTGGTGCCCTGGGGCTGGCATGGGCTGTATCAGGGCACATATTCCCTAACCCTCATTGTGCCCTGCTCCCGCAGCCATCCCGGCCTGTCATGCTGCAGGACGAGGCCGTGCGGCTGGTGCAGATGGCGGAGCGGATGCGCCAGGGCCGCCTGCGTTCCAAGTTCATGTGGGAGATCCGGCGGGACGAGGAGCGAGAGAAGCGGGCCCGGGATAGTGGGGCCAAGGAGCTTGACCGTGAGCAGGCCGCCATCTGCATCCAGAAGGTAAGGGGGACATGTCCGGCCCAGAGTGTAGGGTTGCGAGGCGTCCGTTTTTTGACCAGAATGCCTGGTTGTAAAGGGACCCTGGTGGTTCCGGTCAGCCATTAAAGTCCGGTCGGCGGTGCAGGGTGGGTCGGGGCTAAGGTGGGCTCCCTGCCTGCCCTAGCTCTGTGTGGTTCCCGGAAGCGGCTTCTAGGTCCTTGCGTCCTCTAAGCGCATGGTCAGCCGAGAGCTGGCTCCACAGCTCCCATTGGCCGGGAGCCACAACCAATGGGAGCTGCAGGGGCGGCGCCTGCAGGCACGAGGGCAGCGCACAGAGCCTCCCTGGCCACCCATGCACCTAGGGGCTGCAGGGACCTGGTGGCCGCTTCCTGGGAGTTGTGGTAAGTGCCGCTGGGACCCTGCACCCGAAACCCCCTCCTGCACCCCAACCCCCTGCCCCAGCCCAGAGTCCCCTTCCACACCCAAACTTCCTCCCGAAGCCCGAACCCTGCACCCTCCCCACACACCAACCCTGTGCCCCAGCCTGAACCCCCCTCCTGCACCCTGAACCCCTCATCCACAGTCCCACCCCAGAGCCCACACACTCAGCCAGAGCCCTCACCACCTCCCACCCCTCTGCCCCAGCCCGTAGCCCTCTCCTGCACCCCGAACACCTCATCCCCGGCCCCACCCCAGAGCCTGCACCCCCAACTGGAGCCCTCACCCCCCTGCACCCCAACCCTGTGCCCCAGCCTGGAGCCCCCTCCTGCACCCCAAACCCCTCATGCCCAGTCCCACCCCAGAGCCTGCACCCCCAACTGGAGCCCTCACCCCCAACCCTCTGCCTCAGTGAGGGGGGAAGGGGGGAATGGAACGAGTGTGGGCGGGGCCTCGGAGAAGGGGTGTGATCTTAGGGCAGGGGCGGGGCAGGGGTGTTCAGTTATGTGCGATTAGAGAGTTGGCAACCCTACCAGCGCGTGGGGGCAGAGGGCACAGGATCCCCAGCAAACAGGTGGCTGCTAGGTGCCTGGGGTGGCAGAAGTTAGCTCTGAGCTGTGCTCCCCACTGCCTTGTGATTCCCATTTCTTCCAGTCCCAGGGCTGAGACCATGCCCGGGGGGGGGGCGGGGGCTCTCTCCTGGCTGCAGTTCTGCCTCTGCCCTGGAGGTGGCGCTCTTGGACTGCCTGAGAACACGCTGCTGGTCCAGTTCAGCACACTGTATTGCCCGCTGCTCAAGGCGGAGCAGGCATGGTTGGGGGCCCACCCTCTCTGCCCTGGCTCTCCCAGCAGTCACCGCTTGGCCCTGGCCCCTGGCTGTGCCCCGCTCTGGCATGCGTCCTGTGCTGAGCGGGGTGGGGTGGTCAGGCTGCACAGCATTCTAGGCCAGTGGTGCTCTGACCAGGACACTGGGTGTGGGGTTCCCCCTGCAATGTGGGGGGCGAGGGGGCCTTGGTGTCCTGGGAGCAGCAGTGCTGGGGCCTCTGTGTGTTTGAGTCCCAAGTGCCTTGTGCCTGCTGTTCCAGGGGTCAGGAGGTACGAGCAGGCAGTTCAGGCTGGGTGGGGAGGGGAGCTTGCTACAGTGAACACAGCTGCCAGGTCTAGTGGGACCAGCACACACCGTGGAGGAGCAGGGCTGAGAGCGGGGAGAGGCATCACGTCAGAGGCGCTACTTCTTCCTCTCCTCCCCCCTCACTGCCCAGAGGGCTGGGCAAAGCTGGAGTTACGGGCCAGCTGCCCAGAGTCACCAAGTGGCCAATTCCTCCCAGACAGTCCGAATCAAGTGTAAAACGGCTGTTCGCCTGGTTGCTTCCTCCACTTTCTGAAACAAAAGGTTGTCCCCCCTAGTGTGTTCCAAGAACTTACTGGAAATTCTGCATTTCACTGTATTACTTTTCCAACGGGTAGTTTAAGTCCCCCATTACTATCAGGTCTTTGGTTTGGGATATTTCTGTTATTTGTTCTAGAAATGCCTCATCTACCTCCTTGTACAGATTTGCTATTCTACAGTAGACCCCTACCATGACATTGCCCCTGTTTCCCCCCACCCCTCCCCCCCAGCCTTTTATCTTCACACAGCAACTTTCATCTGGTCTACCTCTCGCCTCCTTCTGGACCTCAGAACAAGTGTATATATTCTTGATATATAATGCAACACCACTTCCCCTTTTTTTCCCCTGCCTGCCATTCCTGAACAAGCGATACCCCTCTATACCAATATTCCAGTGATGAGATTTATCCCACCACGTCTGTTATGCCAATTAAGTCACAATTTAGCTTGTGTACTAATACTTCCAGTTCTTCCTGTTAATCCCCCATACTCCTTGCATTTGCATATAAACATCTAAAATAATCCGCTGTCTCCCTCACTGATTTCCCTCTTGTTCTTCTATGGTCCGATTGTAATTTTCCAAGACCCCCACCAACATCTACCCTCTGTAAACGTTGCCTTTTTCTATGTTTACCTATGGGCTTTTGCCACCTGCACCCTTTGAAACTAGTTTAAAGCCCTCCTCACTAGGTTGGCAAAGAAAAGCTTGGAAAAAGACAGACAGATACAGAGGCAATTCATGGACATGATCTGGAGCCAGATTGCCCTCCTGCAAAACATGCTTCCACTAGGCGAGCAGGCCCTGCAGACCCATAATTTGGGATCCAATCATGTTCATAGAATATTAGGGTTGGAAGAGACTTCAGGAAGTCATCTAGTCCAATCCCCTCCTCAAAGTAGGACCAACCCCAACTAAATCATCCCAGCCAGGGCTTTGTCAAGCCAGGCCTTAAAAACCTCTAAGGATGGAGATTCCACCACCTCCCTAGGGAACCCATTCCAGTGCTTCACCACCCTCCTAGTGAAATAGTGTTTCCTAATATCCAACCTAGACCTCCCCCACTGCAACTTGAGACCATTGCTCCTTGTTCTCTCATCTTCTACCACTGAGAACAGTCTAGATCCATCCTCTTTGGAACCCTCCTTTGGGTAGTTGAAGGCTGCTATCAAATCCCGCCCTCACTCTTCTCTTCTGCAGAGTATATAACCCCAGTTCCCTCAGCCTCTCCTCATAAGTCATGTGCCCCAGCCCCCTAATCATTTTCGTTGCCCTCCACTGGACTCCCTCCAATTTGTCCACATCCCTTCTGTAGTGGGGGGACCAAAACTGGACGCGATACTCCCGGTGTGGCCTCACCAGTGCCGAAGAGAGGGGAATAATCACTTCCCTCGATCTGCTGGCAGTGGTCCTACTAATACAGCCCAATATGCCATTGACCTTCTTGGCAACAAGGGCACATTGCTGACTCATATCCAGCTTCTTGTCCATTGTAATCCCCAGGTCCTTTTCGGCAGAACAGCTGCTTAGCCAGTCGGTCCCCAGCCTGTAGCAGTGCATGGGATTCTTCCTTCCTAAGTGCAGAACTCTGTACTTGTCCTTGTTGAACCTCATCAGATTTCTTTTGGCCCAATCCTCCAATTTGTCTAGGTCACTCTGGACCCCATCCCTACCCTCCAGCATGTCTACCTCACCCCCCAGCTTAGTGTCATCTGTGAACGTGCTGAGGGTGCAGTTCATCCCATCGTCCAGATCATGGGTATGTCACGCACAGCTCTGCACCTGGAAGGAAAGCCTCTCCAAGCTCTCTCTGAAACTCCCCAGCTCATTGCCTCTGTTTTTCAGCTCTCAAGCTCGCCTAGCAAGTGACAGAGGCAGGAGCCAGAGGCAGGGGACATACTGGCCTGTAACTCCCTACCCCCTCCCATTGTGTTGTGCACGGAAGGTTGTTATTGTTGCACCCATCATGGGTCATCATTTAATGTAACACAGAGAATCCTCTAAATAAAGCTGAAATAAATAATTGGGTTTTACAAAAGCACACACGAAACTCTGAACTTCAGCCACCCCTACAAGATACCTCAGTTCTTGCATTGTCTGCGTCCCCACCCACCTGCCCATGGGCTAACGTGTTCAGGCATGGAGTTCAAAATATGAACGATAGGCATCTCTGCCAGCATTCCCACAGGTGTTTGTGTTCTCTGTGTGCTGCCTTGCTGGCAAGTCTCACACCTCACCTCCCACCCATCAGCAAGGCTTCCCCCCTTGCGCTCTCAAATATTATGCAACCGAGTCCATAAAGAGCGCCATCTCCGGCCAAATGCACACTTGGGTACCATTCTGCAACCACTCGGGCGATAGTGAAATTGTACCTTCCTTCTGTTTAAATGCCTTGTGTATGACTTCATTAACCAGGGCATTAGGGAATAAGCTAGGTCTCCCAGAATACCCGACCCAGCGTCCACACCATTACTACCTATGGTGCTCCTGGGGGCAAACAGTTCTTTCTCCCCTAATTTAACTAGTGCTGCCGTCCAAAAGATCCTAGCATTGTGGACCCTCCTGCATTTAGGTCTGTAAACCTGCTACAGTGGGTCCACTAGTCCTCAGCGCACAGTGGAGAAATAACTGCTTTTGTTTTTAAAGTCTCTGCCCTGGTGGGGGTGATAGTCATAGGGGTTCCATCTGTAACACTTCTGCCAGGCGGAGGCAGCTGCAACAAGGGCAAGGTTCAATATCTAGGGGTTCCTCTTAACAATACAAAGCATAACCAGCTCGAGCCTGCACCCAATAATCTGGGAAAACTTAGCACCACCCATGGGTGCCTCTAACGGCAATAGTGGCCCCCTTGTGAGTACTGAGGCTGTGTCTAACAGAAGAACATTTCTATTAACAGGGAAAAGGGGACACTGCATTCATTTGGGGAAACACCACAACCATGATTCAAAACCATGTGACCGTACGTGAACACCCACCCCACAGTACGTTGGGCAGTGCCCTTTGCCTCAGTTTCCCAATTTGCAGTGTGAACGTTCACACGATGCAAACTGAAAACGGAGCAGGCTTTTTGAGTGCATGCTATCAGTGCAGCTTGTGTACTGAGAGTTATCTGATGTGCATCAAACTCTTCAGATTAAATCCCCTGTGTAGACACACCCTGAGACAGATTCACGGAATCTCAGGAAAGCAGGCCAGAAGGTTCCACAGAAATGGGCTCTGATGCAAACCTTGCTTTACCATTCTAACCGGGTCTCTCGAGTACTCTATTGCAGCAATAAATGCTACTTTGTTGAGGAAAGACTCCTACTACATCACTGCAAATATTTACTGACGATGTAAACGTCTATCAAAAGCAGTTTGAACTCAGTGAGACTTGCTGTTGAGAGCACAGGAAGAGAACCAGGACAGCTGAAGCCAACAGGCCCCGTCTCAGAGTTGAGGGGGCTCCAGGGCTCACCCTGGTAAAAAGCTACATCAGAGGGGTACCCCAAGACAGGCTTTTAAAAGCGAGGTATAGCACACACCAGTAAAGCCGTGACAGGGTGTCTCAGAGTTGCACCCACAGAGCGTGTCACTTCCAAGACGAGGCCTTTGCAGGGAGGTGCCTTGCCCCATGGTGACTGCGGGGGACGGCTCTGTGCCCTGGTTCTCACATCCCTGTGTTCCTTCTCCCCACAGGTCTGGAAAGGCTGCCTGCAACGCAGATGCACCAAGCTGGAGAGACAGAGAGAGATGGCCTTTATCGGGATGGTTAGTCCCTCCCCAGCTCTCAATGCGTGCCCTCCCCCCACCTCCCGGCCCAGTCCTGACACACGGCCCTGGTTGTATTGCCTATGTGTCCCCTGCCTCTCCCCCCAACCTCAATGCGTGTCCCCGGGCTCCACCCGCTTTGCCCATATGCCTCCCATTCCCAGCCTTGGCACATGGCCCTGGATGCGTTGCCCATGTGTCCCTCCTCACTCAACCCCAGTCTCAACATGTGCTCTTCCCCACCCAGTGGCATTGCCCCGAGTAGTCTCTCCCCAGCCTCAATATAAGCCCCACCCCTCATATTAATTAGGTAATTTATTTATTGTACCCACTGTGACAAAGTTCCTCCTCTACCTTGGTGGGTCCTGCGCTTATTGGCGGATTTTGCTTGCCTCAGAGATCTTTTCTTCTGGTAGAACCCACAGTCCAGATCAACTCCACCTGTGTCTGATAAGGTGTTGGGAGTTTTGGGGGGAACCCGGGCCCACCCTCTACTCCGGGTTCCAGCCCAGGGCCCTGTGGATTGCAGCTGTTTAGAGTGCCTCTTGGAACAACTGCACGACAGCTACAACTCCCTGGGCTACTTCCCCATGGACTCCTCCCAACACCTTCTTTATCCTCACCACAGGATCTTCCAGCAGTACGCCCTCTTACTCTCAGCTCCTAGTGCCTCTTGCTCCCAGCTCCTCGCACACACACCACAAACTGAAGTGAGCTCCTTTTTAAACCCAGGTGCCCTGATTAGCCTGCCTTAATTGATTCTAGCAGCTTCTTGATTGGCAGCAGGTGTTCTAATCAGCCTGTCTACCTTAATTGTTTCCAGAAAGTTCCTGAGTGTTCTGGAACCTTCCCTGTTACCTTACCCAGGGAAAAGGGACCTACTTAACCTAGGGCTAATATATCTGCCTTCAACCACTCTCTTGTAGCTATCTAGCCTGACCCTGTCACACCACAAACAATACACATTACTCTGGCCCAGGATGCAGCTGACTCTAGGTGGGAGCAGGCTCGGTATTAGGGACATCTCTGAAGTCGGTGTCGTGGCTCTGGATATGTTGAGGAGGGGCAGACACAGGGTGCTGCAGCAGCTGCTCCTGATCTATTGCTTCATCGATTCCAAGGCCATTGTGGGATCATTGTGACCATCTAGTCTGACCTGCGCCAGAGACCTGCCCCACAATAATTCCTACCGTAGAGCTTAGGGGTAGGCAACCTATGGCACGCGTGCCAAAGGCGGCACGAGAGCTGATTTTTCAGTGGCACTCAGACTGCTCAGGTCCTGGCCACCGGTCCAGGGGGCTCTGCATTTTAATTTAATTTTAAATGAAGCTTCTTAAACATCTTAAAAACCTTATTTACTTTACATACAACGATAGTTTAGTTCTATATTATAGACTTATAGAAAGAGACCTTCTAAAAATGTAAAAAATGTATGACTGGCACGTGAAACCTTACATTAGAGTGACTAAATGAAGACTCAGCACACCCCTTCTGAAAGGTTGCCGACCCCTGGTATAGCTGTTAGAAACACGTCGCGTCGGGATTTAAAACTGGTCAGTGACAGGGAAGCCGCCATGTCCCTCGGGAAATGGATCCAATTTGCCAGCTCCTCACTGTCAAAAATTGACACCTTATTCCCAGTCGGACTTTGTCTAACTTCAGCTTCCAGGTTTGGGTCCCACTGCACCCTCCCTTTGTGGGAATGCTGAGGGATGGGGTTGGGATAGTCCATGGCTGGTCGCCCCCTGGGTGTGTGTCGGGGGCAGGCTGCAGGTCTCTCTCTCTGGGTACACTGGTGGTGGGGACAGGCCAGAGCTGCCGTCAGCGTGGCCCGCTCTGTGTCCCTCTCGCTGTGCTGGGTCCCAAGGAGGCGGTGCTGCCAGGGCCGCTGCTCTAGTGCATCATTAGAAACCGTTCCACATGGCGCAGGCAGGAGCAGTAAGGCACTTGCAGGGAAATGAGCTGGTGATGGATGGCTTCGGCGCAGAGAAAGCCATTAGGGTGAAATATGAACCCCCTAATGAAGTGCAGCCGCGGCTCCACTGCCTGCGGTGAGAGAGACAGAGTGACTTCCACAGACTCCTACTGCTCAGCACCAGGGTCAGGCGGAGGAGGGGGGGTGCTGTCAGGGGGTGACCTGGGACAGGCTGCTGCCCCCAAACACCAGGGACCCCTACCTCACCGACCTCCCGGCTCCTGGGATGTCTGCAGGGGGCAGCTTCATTTCAGACAAGCAAATATCATTCCAGGCCTAACAGACGCTGACCCTAGTGTCTGCAAGGATCTGGGGTCCCCTGCCCCCACCCCATCATGATGGCACTGGGATGGAACCCCGTGTGTGAGGGCTTATGGGATCTCTTCTCTCTTCCCCCATTCAGGGCAGGTCCATCAGGATTGGGACGACCCTCAACGTCTGAGGGCTTATGGGATCTCTTCTCCCCTCCCCCCATTCAGGGCAGGTCCATCAGGAATGGGACAGACCCCAGGGTCTGAGGGTTTATGGGATCTCTTCTCCCCTCCCCCCATTCAGGGCAGGTCCATCAGGAATGGGACAGACCCCAGGGTCTGAGGGCTTATAGGATCTCTTCTCCCCTCCCCCCATTCAGGGCAGGCCCATCAGGATTGGGACGACCTCCAGGGTCTGAGGGTTTATGGGATCTCTTCTCCCCTCCCCCCATTCAGGGCAGGTCCATCAGGAATGGGACAGACCCCAGGGTCTGAGGGCTTATGGGATCTCTTCTCCCCTCCCCCCATTCAGGGCAGGTCCATCAGGATTGGGACGACCTCCAGGGTCTGAGGGCTTATGGGATCTCTTCTCCCCTCCCCCCATTCAGGGCAGGTCCATCAGGAATGGGACAGACCCCAGGGTCTGAGGGCTTATGGGATCTCTTCTCCCCTCCCCCCATTCAGGGCAGGTCCATCAGGATTGGGACGACCCTCAACGTCTGAGGGCTTATGGGATCTCTTCTCCCCTCCCCCCATTCAGGGCAGGTCCACCAGGATTGGGATGACCCCCAGGGTCTGAGGGCTTATGGGATCTCTTCTCCCCTCCCCCCATTCAGGGCAGGTCCATCAGGACTGGGACAACCCCCAGGGTCTGAGGGCTTATGGGATCTCTTTATCCCCCCCGTGTGGCACTGAGATGCACCCTGGTGTCTAAGTGAATATGGGAAACCTGTCCGCCCCGCCCCAGCTGTCAATACCAGGATGGACCTGAGTGTTTGAGGAGATGTGGGATCCATAGAGCCCCTCTGTGTCTGGGTGCTGCCCCAGGCAGGCATGCCCATGAATACTGCATACGCTCCGTGCCCCCATTCCTCCCCTCTCCGCACGTCTTGCCCTGGGGGAGGTTGGGGAGCAGCCTCATGGTGTAAGAATTGTCCCCCCCACATTCGCACTGCAGGATTGTTACTGTCTCAAGGCTCCGACACAGCAGAGTAATGGCCTAGTGCCCTCTGTTTGCTCCAAACAATCTTTAGAAGCGCTCCCTGATAAGGTCTCATTGGCAGCCTACCCTTTCTCCACTGGGCCGGGTTCTGCTCTCCCTGAGGCTGGTTTGACATTGGTGTAACTCCAGTGGGTCGGTGCTGTGTCTCCTGACAGGCACAGCTCAGGGGGAGCAGGAGCAAAGGCGGGTTTATGCCACATCTAGCCTGCGCAGACTCTGCTGCTGCAGTGGCTGAATCAGATCCCATGTGAGGGAGAGAGCAGCCCCAGGCTCTGCTCCGCTTTATGGCAGCCTCCCCATAGATGCCTAGGGATGGCTGTGCAGCCCCGAAGCCCCACAGCACTGAACGCTCTGACCAGGCCTCTCCATGGCCTGCCCCTACAGTGGGGCCTGCAGGAGTGGGGACAGAATAAGACCACGCTTGCTCTGGCCCTGGGAAATTCTCATCTGACCTAACTACAGCCCCTTCGTGCCCTGATACATTGCCAGAGTGGCATGTGAGTCAGAGTAGGGGCCTGAGGCTGTCCCATTGACCTCGGCTGGATCACTCCTGCTTAGCACAGGAGAAAAGAACCAGGCCCAATAGCCTGGTTTACGTGATTTTGTTTTAAGGATAGTGGTTCCCTAAATCCACTGATCATCTCCTCTGACATCCTGCGTAGCCCAGGGCAAAGAATCTCACTTTCTATGGGCTGGATAGAAGAGTGCTCCACGCCATGCAAAGCAAGAAGCAGCTAAAGCCAGATGGCAAAAACGATTGTTCCCTACCTCCATTCTGAACCAACACATACTATTGGGGTGGTTCTGTGGCACTGCAAGCGTTCGTGTCACTGGGTGGAGGAGAGATGGGTTGAGACGAAGCCATGAGTTTACGTAGAGGTGGGCTGCCACTAGGCATTGCTCCACCACACAGCCCATCCCAAGGCAGGAAGGGAGACCCTGTCCTGGGGCTGGGGCTACCCCGAGACACCGAGGAGTGAGGCTTCTGCTGACAGCACTCACTTAGTTTGCCCTGCCAACAGTGTGTCATTGTATTGAATGAATTGATCACTGCTCAGAACAAGCAAAGTGCCCTTGTTTCACCTACTGCCACACCCTCTCTTCCCCCTTCCCAGCCCCACACGTAGGCCAGGCCCTGGCACTGTGCCCAAGCCCCATATAAATGCCGCTACCCTCCCACCCTTTTGGTGCTCTCCCCCAGCCCCCTTTTCTATGCTGAGCTCTGCCTGGCAAGAAGACGCCGCTCTGGGGAAGGGGGCAAAGGTGACCTGACCCCCCACGTTGACGTTCTGCCAGCGCTAGGCTCAGCATGGCCCAGGTGTCAGTGGAACTACTCCAGGCTGTCTTACCACCACACCCCAGAGCCCAAGATGGCCATGGTGCTCTGTGCTGGGGAGGCTTCCCCATAAGAACGGCCGTACTGGGTCAGGCCAAAGCTCCATCCACCCCAGTATCCTGTCTTCTGATGGTGGCCAGCTCCAGGTGCTTCAGAGGGAATGACCAGGAAAAGGCAATTATCAAGTGATCCGTCCCTTGTTGTCCAGTCCCAGCATCTGGCAGTCAAGAGGCTTAGGGACACCCAGAGCATGGGGTTGCGTTCCTGACCATCTTGGTTAATAACCATTCATGGACCTATCTGCCATGAGTTTATCTAATTCTTTGCTGAATCCAGTTATACTTTTGGCCTTCCCAACGTCCCCTGGCAATGAGTTCCACAGGTTAACTGTGTGTTGTGTGAAGAAATACTTCCTTTAATTTGTTTTAAACCTGCCGCCTATTAATTTCATCAGGTGACCCCTCGTTCTTGTGTTTTGTCAAAGAGTTAATAACACTTCCTTATTCACTTTCTTCATACCAGTCATGATTTTATAGACCTCTATCATATCCCCCCTTAGTCGTGTCTTTTCTAAACTGAACAGCCCCCGTCTTTTTAATCTCTCCTCATCTTTAATCTCTCCTCTCTTTAAGCTTCTCCTCAAATGGAAGCTGTTCAATACCCCTAATCATTTTTGTTGCCCTTCTCTACATAAGAACATAAGAATGGCCATTATGGGTCAGACCAAAGGTCCATTCACCCCAGTGTCCTGTCTTCTGACAGTGGCCAATGCCAGGTGCCCCAGAGGGAATGAACAGAACAGGGAATCATCAAGTGATCCATCCCTTGTCGCCCATTCCCAGCTTCTGGCAAACAGAGGCTACAGACACCATCCCTGCCCATCCTGGCTAATGGCCATTGATGGACCTATCCTCCATGAACTTATCTAGTTCTTTTTTGAATCCTGTTATAAGTTGGCCTTCACAACATCCTCTGGCAAGGAGTTCCACAAGTTGACTGTGCATTGTGTGATGAAATACTTCCTTTTATTTGTTTTAAACCTGCTGCCTATTAATTTCATTTGGTGACCCCTACTTCTTGTGTTATGAGAAGGAGTAAATAACAATTCCTTATTTACTTTTTCCACAGCAGTCATGATTATATAGACCTCAATCATATCTCCCCTTAGCCGTCTCTTTTCCAAACTGAAAAGTCCCACTCTTATTAATCTCTCCTCATATGGCAGCTGTTCTATACCCCTAATCATTTTTGTTGCCCTTTTCTGAACCTTTTCCAATTCCAATATATCTTTTTTTGAGATGGGGCAACCACATCCACATGCAGGATTCAAGATGTGGACATACCATGGATTTATATAGAGGCAACATGATATTTTCTGTCTTCTTATCTGTCCCTTTCTTAATGATTCCCAACATTGTGTTCGCTTTTTTGACTGCCATTGCATATTGAGTGGATGTTTTCAGAGAACTATCCACAATGACTCCAAGACATAGGCGCCGACTCTGTGGGTGCTCCGGGGCTGGAGCACCCAGGGGGAAAAATTGGTGGGTGCTCAGCACCCACCGGCAGCTCCCCACTGGCCCCGCGCCCGTTACCGGAGAACTTACCTTTGCCCCCGACGCCGGCCGACGTTGCGGGGCCCTGCCCCCGACGCACCCAGCAGAGCCGACGGAAGTCGGCTCCTATGCTCCAAGATCTCTTTCTTGAGTGGTAACAGCTAATTTAGACCTCATCATTTTATATGTATAGTTGGGATTATGTTTTCCAATGTGCATTACTTTACATTTATCAGTATTGACTTTCATCTGCCATTTTGTTGCCCAGTCACCCGGGTTTGTGAGATCCCATTGAAATTCTTCAGAATCAGCTTTTAACTTAACTATCTTGACTAATTTTGTAGCATCTGAAAATTTTGCCACCTCACTGTTCACCCTATTTTCCAGATAATTTATGAATATGTTGAAAAGTACTAGTCCCAGTACAGACCCCTGGGGGGGTCCCTGCTATTTACCTCTCTCCATTCTGAAAACAGACCACTTAGTCCTATCCTTTGTTTCTTGTCTTTTAACCAATTACTTATCTATGAGCGGATCTTCCCTCATATCCCATGACTTCTTACTTTGCTTAAGAGCCTTTGATGAGGGACCTTATCAAAGAATTTCTGAAAGTCCAAGTACACTATATCCACTGGATCACCCAAGTCCACATGTTTCTTGACCCCTTCAAAGGATTCCGATAGATTGGTGAGGCTTGATTTCCCTTTACAAAAGCCAGGTTGACTCTTCCCCAACAAATTGTGTTAATCTATGTGTCTGATAATTCTATACTTTCCTATAGTTTTAACCTGTTTGCCTGTTACTGAAGTTACAAGCCTGTAATTGCCGGGATCACCTCTGGAGCCTTTTTTAAAAATTGGCGTCACATTAGCTACCCTCCAGTCATTTGGTACGGAAGCTGATTTAAATGATAGGTTACATACCACAGTTAGTAGTTCTGCAATTTCACATTTTATTTCCTTCAGAACTCTAGGGTGAATCCCATTGTGGTCCTGGTGACTTATTACTGCTGAGTTTATCGATTTGTTCCAAAACCTCCTCTACTGACACCTCAGTCTGGGACAGTTCCTCAGATTTGTCACCTAAAAGGAGTGGCTTAGGTGTTGGAATCTCCCTCACATCCTCTGCAGTGAAGACTGATGCAAAGAATTAATTTAGCTTCTCTGCAATGGCCTTGTCTTTCTTGAGTGCTCCTTTAGCACCTCGATCATCCATTGCAGGCTTCCTGCTTCTGTTGTACTTACAGATCTTTTTGCTGTTAGTTTTTGTCTTTTGCTAGTTACTCTTCAAATTCTTTTTTTGCCTGCCTAATTCTACTTTCACACGTGACTTGCTGTAGTTTATGCTCCTATTTTCCTCACTCAGGTTTGATTTCCAATTTTTAAAGGATGCCTTTTTGCCTCTAGACCCAGGGTGTTGGTGACCCTGGTAGATGGTGCTGTAGGACATAGAACCAGAGCGGAGCAAAGAGGCCAAGGTGGGGACAGAACCGATCCTGGGTCCCCACCTCTTCCCCCAGCAGATAAGTGAGCATCCAAGTTTGACTGAGATTGGGGAGTCCAAATTGCGAGCTGCAGCTGGGGCCCATGGGTGCCTGGACCCTTCCTGAGCCCAGGCCCCAGGCAGTCAGGCTCTCCTCCTTCAGCCCTTCCTTCAGGCTCCCTGGCCTCAGCGCTGGCCCTGGCCCTGCCTCAGGGTGATAGTGCTCACACAGAGAGCGCAGACACAGTGGGTGCTCTTGGGTCATAGGCTCACGCTGCCTCTGGTGACATTCACACTCAGCTCTCTGGTGCTCGGCACCGCTCTGTGTGTGCAAACAGGAGTGGGGCCTCTGGGCAGGGGGTGGTGGGAGAGCGGGGGGGGTGTGATGATGGGGGAGTGGGGTCTTGGCTGGCGGTAGATGTGGGGATTAGGCAGATGTGGGGCTTGTATTAATTTAGATGGAGTAAGGGGGCACCAAGAGGTAAAGTGTTAACACAACCCAGTCACTGTCCAGCATCAGTGTTAACAAGGTTCAGGTTTTGGCATACAGACTGGCCTGCTTAGTACCACTGCAAATCCTTGTAACCCTTTATTCAAGAGACAGAACAAGGAAGTTCAGTTTAAGTATGAACTGTAAGGCAGTAAGTAAGGCTTTCCTTTCAGCAATAGCCCTTTGCCTTTAGCTGGAGGAAACCTCCCCTTGTCTGACAGTCTCTTCAGTGGTGTTAAAGACGGTAACTTCTGTCCTTTGGGGGAAAGAGGAGTTAGTGGGAACGGGCTAGAGCGGTCACTGTTATTGTTAAGGTCCGAGCTTGTTTCCTAGAGGGCAAAACAAGCCAAACACACACAAAAGGGGAGAGGAAAGAACAGCAAAGAGAGAAAGGGCAGCTTCTGTCTCTGGTGTTGATTCTCACTTGCACCCTCACTGCTGGAAAATCACAGGCCCAGCCCATGGTGTGATCAGCCACTCTGAGACGGGACAGACTTGTGCCAGCAACAGGCTGTTTAGGTCATTGTTTTTAGCTGCCTTTCTGGTCACAGGCTTACGGCCGGGTTGCAAAATGTAGAGTCTTGGCTGGCCAAGCCAGACTCTTATGAGACAGAAGGAATTCAGCAAGAGAGAGGATTGAGGAAATAAGGTGGGAAGGAAAAGGGCACTCGGGGGGTGGGGAGTGACAAAGGCTCACATCCCAGGTGGTGTTTGGGATTTAGCCAAAGCTAGGGGAGGTGGCGACGTCATCTGGGTCCCTACTCTGTGGCCCACAACGTCTCTCAGGATCAGGAGTATGAGTGTACGGTGGCGTCATGAATCCCAGGGTCCCAGGAGCTGCGGGTTGGCAGCCATGTTGGCAAAATTTGTTCCTTCCTGTCTGTCATCTTTCAGCTGGCCAGCAGTGTGGTAGCCCACTCTCGCCCCAAACGTTTTCTCTGTTCTAAGTCCCCGAGGGGAGGGATGGGTGGAATAGCCCATCCTCTCATTATTTTGTTCACCAATTAGGCATAAATTCCAATACACCCATTTTGGTGCATTGATTTCCAGTCTTACTGTTCTTGTTTACCAGGCATGATTTTAACACAGCCTTTGAATTATATCAGGAGGCCTATTTGTCAGGATTAATTCCCTTTTTCTGGCTCGTCCTGTCCCATCAGTATTTGTTGTTCTAAATTATTGGGACATTTTATGAACTTCCACTCACTTTTCACAGTTGAGCTCTCACAGTTTCCCCAGGAATGGAAATTAGGGGGGGTGTTCGAATTTACAGGGGGGGTGTCAAGGCCGATGAGGGGTGAGGGTGAAGGTGGGCTGTATGGCACCATAGTAAAAACTGAAAAATGTTTCACGATCATTTTATTAGATTTAACTCGTGTTTTAAAACCATCACAAAAATTAAAGTTGGCTACTCAAGCCTACTATGAAGCAGTACAGCTACATCAGTCTTGGTTTCTTGTTGTAATTTTGCACTCTTTGGTGTCTTCTTGTGTGTCCATTACTTCCAGTCCTTCATGATATGCCCATGATCAGGCAGAAGGTGACTTCTTTCAGAACACAAAATTCTATTAAATGAGGAAAAAATATGTTCAAATGTAGCTGTTTTGACTGGGATTAGCAAGAGATGAATTCCTACTTTCATCCCAGGAAACATAGAACAAAGATTGGGTCGAACCATTAGTAATGATAAAGAAGTTGAAGTTAAATCTTCATTCGTTCATCGTGTGATATTCCATGCTGTGTTCAAAATTCTCTATTCTGCCGTGAGCACATGGCAGCCCCATTGCTGGTAGTGCCTCACTCCACTCAACTGTATGTGTTTTATAAGACAGGCATCTGTAAAAGCTACGTGGAGGTTGAATAGAATCCAGAAATCTCTATTGTAGATTTGTAAGAATCAAGTCTTTGTACTTTTTCAGCTGTCTTAACAAACACTTCTTGTCCTCTTCACTTATGGAGTCAATATAAGTACCTTCATTAGTCAGCTTCTGGACTGAAGTCTTTGCTTCTTCCAGTACATTTTCAATGGATATCTCTGATTGATCCAAGGGATAGCTTCTATTTCTGGACAAAGATCTACTACTGTTGTAGCAGATGCCTGGATTACATTGTTTAATGACCCAAGTGGTTTCAACAGTAGACTTACAAGAGAGAGAATGGTGATAGTCTTCTCTGAACTTAGTAACAAAAGTAGTCCACCAGCCTCACTACTTAGATCTGTCCTATCTTGGTGGATACTTTTTAAAGCCAGTAATAACGTTTGCAGTAATTTTAAGACAACTGCCAAGAATCACTCATGAGAAAGCCAGCAGGTTTTCCCAGGTTGGACTCATTTGAACTTCAATCCCAGTGTATCTTCTATTTGCTTCCAAAATGTTCAGTCCTTTGGACTCTTGCTGAAAAAAAGAGTATAAAAAGCCATTAAATGTATGGCTTTTTAATGTCTTTTGAAGATTCTGCAGCTTGTACTAGTGCTAGCTGGAGTAGATGGCCTCTACAGTGTGTATAGGAAAGATGAGGGTTACACTTTTCTCTGAGCACTCCACTATGTCTTCCAGAGAAGTATGTACCTCCATCAAATGCACAAGCAGCCATCTGTTTGGGGTTCAATTTACAAGCATTTAACTCTTCTAAGATGTCACAGATGCAGCTGATGTGTCTTCTATAACCTGAACATCTAGAATGCATCTACTGGCCTACCACGGACATCAAGATAACATACGTAATGACTTAATACTTGATGCCTATTTGCACTGGTGCATTTGTCGGCCATGTATGCACATGGATTTTTAATATAGTTAGAGAATTCTTCACTTTTTCAACTCCTGAGTCTTTCACTGTTGCACCACATGTTTCAAGAGAGTCAGCTGAGTTTTTTGCAGAAAGATAGTGAGCATTTGCCAGTCTTGTTCGGAACCAATGTCCAACTTCAGGATTAACAAGTGACAATGCACTTAACATAGGCCTCTAGTTTGTAGCGTGTGGTATCTCTTGGTTAAATAGAAAGTGTGATGCAATAGCCATGTTGGTTCACATAAACTGTGTTGTGTCTCCAGCATTCTTAACAGCCTCATTAAGTTCTTCTAAAATTGGCTTTGACAGTGACTGGCTTATAAGACTTTCTGCATGTTGATGCAGTCCAGAGGCATGGTGTTTTGCAGCCTTTTCATATAGGTTGTCAGAATTGGCTTAGCTGATCAGTGTGGCAAACCAAGCTCCTCCACTTTTACTATATAAATCCATGACAAGCCCACATCTTAAATACTGCGTGCAGTTCTGGTCACATCATCTCAAAAAAGATATCTTGGAATTGAAAAAGGTACAGAGAAGGGCAACACAAATGATTAGGGGTATGGAGCAGATTCCATATGAGGAGAGAAGACTGGGCCTTTTCAGCTTGGAAAAGAAATGACTAAAAGTGGATATGATAGAGTCTTATAAAATCTTGATTGGTGAGGAGAAAATGAATAAGGAAGTGTTATTTATCCCTTCACTTAACACAAGAACCAAGAACCCAATGAAATTAATAGGCAGTAAGTTTAAAACAAAAATTGCTATTGCATCAAGTTTTAAAGGAAGTATTTCTTCACACAACGCACAGTCACCCGTGGAACTTTTTGCCAGGGATGTTGTGAAGGCCAAAATTATAACAGGGTTCAAAAAAGAACTAGGTAAGTTCATGGAAGATTGGTCCATCAATGGCTATTAGCCAGGACGGGCAGGGATACAACATCATGATCTGAATGTCCCTAGCCTCTGTTCACCAGAAACTGGGATGGACGACAGGGGATGGATCAATCTATGATTCCCTGTTCTGTTCATTCCCTCTGAAGCACCTGGAACAGTCACTGTCGGAAGACAGGATACTGGGATAGATGGACCATTGATCTGACCCAATATAGCCATTCTTACATAAAAAATAATTATAATAATAAAGAAGTTTAGTACAGAAACTCCCCAAGATAATGATCTCTTGAGATAGCGATGATGTGAGATAATGATCTTGGCAAATAATGCATTTTTAAAATCTTGGCCTACTAGGAAACATATATTTATATAAGTTTCCCAGTCACAAATATAGCTTCTGGAGAAAGCTCACTAAAGCATAGTCCAATTAGGGTGACCAGAAAGCAAGTATGAAAAATTGGGATGGGGGTGGGGAGTAATAGGAGCCTATATAAGAAAAAGACCCCAAAATTGGGACTGTCCCTATAAAATTGGAACATCTGGTCACCCTAAATCCAATGCTCTGGCCGCTGTTGTTTGTCATGCCACCGTTCACTCTATTGCTCTGCCCCAATAGCCCTACACTGTCATCTTCTGCTGCCACCTGCCACTGTGACCTCTGTGAGTCGGTCCCTCGCGGTTCCACCCGACTCTCAGTGATTTCAGCTCTTTGGGGTGGGAGGAACCTCGGTGCCAGTGCAGACTGGGGCATCTCTTCCACAGAAACACTGTCCCACAGCAGGTCTAAGCACTAGGAGACCTGATTATCAGAGATTTCCGCTCTAGTGGTCACTTAACAAACCAAAAGACTCTCTATGAAGCCTAATCAGCTCTGTCTTTAAACAGTGGAGAGGCGCAGGTCAAATAGTACTTGTGACTCAGGCAGACCATATAGCAAAATACCTGTCCCCACCCTCTCTCTTGATGCCCTCAATCAGCACAGGCTAAGGACAGTTCTACTGCCCTTTACTCATACAATAAAAACAACAACATTTCATTACCCCCCCCCTCCCCCGCATTCAAGTGATTTGTAACCCAACCCCAGCCAAAATCCATCACTTGGGCAACACAGCTCTGCTTTCTGGATACCTAGATAGATTAGGTGTGAATGTAAATACAATTTGGTCCTGAAGCCTTTCCCCCCAGTCCCCAGCTGATCACTAGCTATCAGGGAGAGCTCATTTAAACTTTGCTTACAAATCATCATTTGAAATTATTAGGTTGGCCAACATCACCGAAATGAATGCACTGACAGTCACAAAAATCAAAAGCTGTATAAGGAAGCTAGTCTGTGTTTTATCATACACTTTATATGCTTTTAAAGTGTGTATTAATGTTTCAATTTCAATTTCAATTCCCAAACAATCACTAAAGTGGCAACACTGCATGTAACTAGTTCACAAAACTGGGGGGGGTGTTGGGAAAATTCAGGGGGGGTGTACACCCCCCCTAGGGGTGGGTGTAGGGAAATCACTTCGGCTACATTTGTAGGCCCAGTTATTGCAACAGGCCCCAGTGTGGTCGGCACACTGCACACCTCCCACCCAGGAATGTCAGATCCTTTTCTGAACCTGACTGAGAGTTCCACAGGCTCCTCCCATCCCATCAATTGGATAGTGATTCCCATTGCCTGTCTGCAGCCCTGCACCATCCCCCTGGCTCTTGGAGTACACAGCCGCCTCCTCTGCCCCATCATAGTAACTGCACCATGGAGCAACTTTGGTTAAGGCTGCCTAAGCCAGAGGTTCCCTCATTGTTCCACTAAAGCTGGTGAGTCACATGGTACCAGCTCCCTGTCTTGGCTCCGGCTGCTCAGTTCCCTCTGGTAATGAGACAGCCTGGCTCTTCCAACATTCCTCGCTCTCAGCTATGCCTGTTGCTAACACAGGCACCTGGTACGGGGCAGGCAGGGAGAAGAGTGGGGTGCATAAGTGCTGGAACTAGGGGTGCTGGAGGGGCTGCCACACCCCCTGGCTCGAACATAAGAACATAAGAATGGCCTTACTGGGTCAGACCAAAGGTCCATATAGCCCAGTGTCCTGTTTCTGACAGTGGCCAATGCCAGGTGCCCCAGAGGGAATGAACAGAACAGGGAATCATCAAGTGATCCATCCTCTGTCGCCCATTCCCAGCTTCTGGCAAACAGAGGCTAGGGACACCATTCCTGTCCATCCTGGCTAATAGCCATTGATGGACCTATCCTCCATGAACTTATCTAGTTCTTTTTGAACCCTGTTATGGTCTTGGCCTTCACAACATCCTCTGGCAAGGAGTTCCACAGGTTGACTGTGTATTGTGTGAAAAAATACTTCCTTTTGTTTGTTTTAAACCTGCTGCCTATTAATTTCATTTGGTGACCCCTAGTTCTTGTGTTATGAGAAGTCCCACTCTTATTAATCTCTCCTCATATGGCTGCTGTTCTATACCCCTAATCATTTTTGTTTCCCTTTTCTGAACCTTTTCCAATTCCAATATATCTTTTTTGAGATGGGGCGACCACAACTGCACACAGTATTCAAGGTGTGGGCATACGATGGATTTATATAGAGGCAACATGATATTTTCTGTCCTATTATCTATCCCTTTCTTAATGATTCCCAGCATTCTGTTCGCTCTTTTGACTGCCGCTGCACCTTGAGTGGATGTTTTCAGAGAACTATCCACAATGACTCCAAGATCTCTTTCTTGAGTGGTAACAGCTAATTTAAACCCCATCATTTTATATGTATAGTTGGGATTATGCTTTCCAGTGTGCATTGCTTTCCGTTTATTAACATTAAATTTAATCTGCCATTTTGTTGCCCAGTCGCCCAGTTTTGAGAGATCCTTTTGTAGCTCTTCGCAGTCTGTCTGGGTCTTAACTATCCTTAGTAATATTGTATCATCTGCAAATTTTGCCACCTTACTGTTTACCCTTTTTCCAGATCATTTATGAATATGTTGGATAGGACTGGTCCCAGAACAGACCCCTGAGGGACACCACTGTTTACCTCTCTCCATTCTGAAAACTGACCATTTATACCTACCCTTTCCTGTCTTTTAACCAGTTACCAATCCATGAGAGCACCTTCCCTCTTATCCCGTGGCAACTTACTTTGCGTAAGAGCCTTCGGTGAGGGACCTTGTCAAAGGTTTTCTGAAAATCTAAGTACACTATATCCACTGGATCCCCTTGGTCCACATGGTTGTTGACCCCCTCAACAAATTCTTGAAGTGGTTTCCATCATAGAATCATAGAATCTCAGGGTTGGAAGGGACCTCAGGAGGTCATCTAGTCCAACCCCCTGCTCAAAGCAGGACCAATCCTCAACTAAATCATCCCAGCCAGGGCTTTGTCAAGCCAGGCCTTAAAAACCTCTAAGGGTGGAGATTCCACCACCTCTCTAGGTAACCCATTCCAGTGTTTCACCACCCTCCTAGTGAAATAGTGTTTCCTAATATCCAACCTAGACCTCCCCCACTGCAACTTGAGACCATTGCTCCTTGTTCTCTCATCTGCCACCACTGAGAACAGCCAAGCTCCAGCCTCTTTGGAAGGCTGCTATCAAATCCCCCTCACTCTTCTCTTCTGCAGACTAAATAATCCCAGTTCCCTCAGCCTCTCCTCATAAGTCATGTGCCCCAGCCAGTAGCATAGCCAGGGGAGGAGCAGGGGGAGCGGCCGCTCCCCCTGTGAGCAGAAGCGGTGGAAGCGGCACCTTTCTTTAGCAGCAATTAAAAAAGGCGCCGCTTCTTTTTAAGCGCCGCTTCTTGCACTCACCGGGCGGCGCTCCAGGTCTTCAGCGGCATTTCGGCGGCTGGTACCACCGAAGACCCGGCGTGAGTGAGGACCCGCCACCGAAGTGCTGCCGAAGACCCGGAGCGCTGCCGGGTGAGTACAGGGAGAGGCGCCTTTTTATAGCGCCGCTCCCCCTGCGCTCTGGACCTGGCTGCGCTACTGGCCCCAGCCCCCTAATACTTTTCGTTGCCCTCCACTGGACTCTCTCCAATTTGTCCACATCCTTTCTGTAGTGGGGGGGACCAAAACTGGATGCAATACTCCAGGTGTGGCCTCACCAGTGCTGAATAGAGGGAAATGATCACATCCCTCGATCTGCTGGCAATGCTCCTACGAATACAGCCCAAAATGCCGTTAGCCTTCTTAGCAACAAGGGCACACTGCTGACTCATATCCAGCTTTTCGTCCACTGTAACCCCTAGGTCCTTTTCTGCAGAATGGCTGCTTAGCCAGTCGATCCCCAGCCTGTAGCGGTGCATGGGATTCTTCCGTCCTAAGTGCAGGACTCTGCACTTGTCCTTGTTGAACCTCATCAGATTTCTTTTGGCCCAATCCTCTAATTTGTGTCTAGGTCACTCTGGATTCTATCCCTACCCTCCAGCGTATCTATCTTTCCTCCCAACTTAATGTCATCCGCGAACTTGCTGAGGGTGCAATCCATCCCATCATCCAGATCATTAATGAAGATGTTGAACAAAACCAGCCCCAGGACCGACCCCTGGGGCACTCCGCTTGATGCCGGCTGCCAACTAGACATGGAGCCATTGATCACTACCCGTTGAGCCAGACTATCATATACAGGGTTTACAGTTTGGTTCAATGGCTCTTGAGCACCCCTGCTCTACAAGTTGTTCCAGCAGCCCTGGTAGATTGGAGAGGATCAGGGGGCAGGGTGGAGAGGTTGGAGTGTGCAATGGGGAGGTTGGAGGGTGGGGAGTTGGCTGCAGGGCGAGGAGGGGGCTGGGCTGCAGGATGGCAGGAGTTTTCTCTGCTTCCTTGAGGATTTTCCTGCCTAGATTTGTGCTGTTTGCGAGGGAAGCAGAGAGCTCCTGGGTTTGCCGAGTGGCCATGGGGTGGGGCGGGGTAGGGCCAGGCCGTCGGAGAGCAGCCCCTGTGAGGAATGGTTGGTGTGGGCCGCACGCCGCTTTCCCATTAGCGAGTGTTTAGTTCAGCGTTTTAAATAATTGTGTCCTCAGAATGATATTTAAAATCCATTTGGGAGGCAATGAGGCAGGAAAGTGGCTGTGCCATTGTGATGACGCCGCGCGGGAAGCACCACACATGCATATTACAAACTCATTACGGGGTAATTTACACACGCACTGCTCGCCTTCGCACACAATTTCTCCCTGATGCTGCTAATGTCCCTTCCAGGTCGCACACTCTCCCGGCTCGTTGTCACCCAGCGCTGCCGCCTGCACCCAGAGGAGCAGAGACTGGGGCAGGGGAAACAAGGGAGCAAGGCCAGAGCAGGGTTAGGGGCCCGCTGCCATGGCAGGAAATGAAGGCGCTAATGGCTCTAACATCCCCCTCGTCAGTCCCCCAACCTGACCCCTCCCCCCGGTCACTACAGGGCCCCATCCTGCTCGTGCTCCCCCCTACCTTGGTCAGTTCCGGGGTGTTCCCATGTTCCTGCCCTCCATCTTTCTGGTCCTCCCCCTGCAGACCCCAGACCCCAAGGCCTTGGGCCTGTCGGGCGCCATGCTGCGGGCCCAGCTCGGGGAGGAGTTCCGGCGCCTGCGACAGGCTGACTATGAGGCCGAGTACCAGCAGGCCCTGGTGAGCATCCAGGACGGGCTCTACGAGGTGGAGGGACCTGACATGAGGGAGGAGATGAAGGAGCAGCTCCGGCAGTGGTTCATTGAGTGCCAGTGAGTGTGCAGTGCTGCATAGGCCCTTCCCATGCCCCTCCATGTTCCCATCCCTTTCCTGGGCTCCCTGCTGCCCCGCAGTCACCCCACTCCTCCTACACACCCCCAGTGCTCTGCAGCCCACCCCTGTGTCTCCTTCCAGCCAAACCTGCAGCGCTGACCCATCTGCTCACTGCCTCCCCCAGTCCGAGCACACTTCCCAGCCTGCCCTCTCTCTCCTGGCTCCCTCACTGCCCAGGCCTCCCATGAGCCCCGGGGCCCACCTGGCAGTGGCTGCAGCTAACGAACCAGCACAGGGCTTTGCACCTGGGACATGCTCACTGGGTCACGGCGGAGTGCTGACATTCCTGTTTTGCTTCCACAGTGACCTGACTGGCCGCTTCCCCGAATTCCCTGACGAGGAGATTGGAGGCTCCAGCATCCTTTTTGCAGACAAGACTCCAGAGCAGGTATCAGGGCAGGACCCAGGCTGGGGGGCAGCGGCTAATGGGCCAAGAGCAGGAGAGTGGGGCCTTTCCTCTTTAGGGAGCACCAGCGCCAATGCAACCCAGGGTGTGGGGAATGGAATACGGGTCACTGGCTCTGAGCCGGAGAGTGGCTGGCTCAGGTGGACAGGGACTGGGGATGGGGCCTTTCCCTGCTAAGAGGGGCCAGCTCTGATCCAGCCCCAGGGCAGAAAGGGCTCTCAGTGATCCTCGCCTCCACAGCTGCCTGCCCCCTGGAGACTCAGGGAGCTCTGCCCCCTGCCCCCCAGTCACATCCTGCTGTGGCCTGGGGACTCTGGCACTGAGGGGTGGGTCCAGCTGGCTGGGATTCCCACAGGTCAAAGAGGAGCTGGACCTTCTGGAAGATGAGGGACAGAAGAAGGATAAGAAGAAGGATAAAGAGAAGACCAAGGAAGGGGAGCAGAAGAAGGGCAAGGGCAAGAAGAAGGTGAGAGGCTGGCTGGTAGTGGGGCAGGGGAGAGCCGCATGGCAGGGAGAGAGTACCCCAAATGTGGGGAGCAAGGGGGGCACATGGATTGAATCATAGAATATCAGGGTTGGAAGGGACCTTAGGAGGTCATCTAGTCCAACCCCCTACTCAAAGCAGGACCAATCCCCAATTTTCCCCCCCAGATCCCTAAATGGCCCCCTCAAGGATTGAACTCACAACCCTGGGTTTAGCAGGCCACTGCTCAAACCACTGAGCTATGGGGCAGAGTGATGGTGGCAGATGGAGGGTAGTTCTGGGGCAGGGCCAGGCACTGCTTGTTCCTTGTGTCCTTGGGCTCCCCCAGGGCTCCCCCCAATGGTGGTTCAGTTCATTTGAGTAACTTGCTGGGTTTGGGGTTTTTTTTCCAGGAAGAAGATGGAAGTTTGAAACTGGCTCTGTCCAAATTCCTGCCAGTGATCAGCGAGGGCTTCACACAGTATCAGAGTGAGGGGGACCTGAGCCTGGGCAGTGGGGGGGGGCCTGAGAGCACCGTGCTGACCTGCACAGACCCAGGAGCGGGGTGGCGGGGTCGTGAGCAGGTTAGGGCAGAGACCCGGCCCTGGACCCTGCTGCCTGGCTTGGGTGGTACCGTTGTGACTTCCTGGCCTGGGATGAGAACGTCCGGCCTGGCCCAGTCACTGGAGTCTAGTCACATTTGCCTGGGTCTTGCTGTGTTAGACCAAGACGACTCATCCCCTGTACTGCCCCCCCTGTGACCCCCCCCCCCCAAACCCTCCACCCTGTGGGCAGGGGAGGCCCGCACCTGCCCTGCCGAGCTCAGGGCCTGGCTGAGCTGGGAAACAGCCAGCACAGAGCTTGTGTTACGCCAGGGAGATCTGCCGTCGCTGAGCTGCTGAAGCCATGGCACAGAGGCAGCTGTGCGGTCTCCGGTAATGCCACTCCTACACAGCTAGGTTGTTATCCTGGATCACTCACATGTTCACACAGGGCAGCTGGTTTTGTAAAATCTGGCATATTCTTGCCTTGGGCATTAGTCACTGTGCTACTGTGTCGTTTCCTGCTGACGGGGAGAGCTGGGAGCCTATTCCCAGGCTGCACTGAGCTCCTTGGGCCTCATTGATCTGAGCCAGGCTGTCACACGTGTGTTTGAGACCGTGTCCTTTTGCGAGTCCGTAGGTACCTGCAGGGCATGGCTAGCTCTGCTCATGGGGTCACTGCTGCATGGCATTAAAATGCAGAGAACTTTACTGGGCTTAAATCCTTTCCTAATGATGTTTTCCCATGTAAGTGGTTGCTATAGATACCCCGGGGTTGTTGCGTGATTGTGAAATTGCAGGGAGGGAGGTGGATGGGAAGAGGGAAGTTGCGCTGAGATATTCTCCCTATTAAAATGTGGTCCACACTGTGAAAAGGTGGCGACCCCAAGGGAAAGCTCCCAGTGCCCCAGGAGGAGGGGCAGGGAAGGCAGAGCTGGGAGGGGCAAAAGCAGCATCTGACCTGCCCCCCTACCCTGCAGACATCTGGGGGAATCGGGATGAGTCCGATAACTTCGAGCAGCGCTACGAGCCGGAGCTGATCAAAGCCCAGAAGAGGAAGGAGGTGGAGAAGGAGCTGCGCCTGCAAGTGAGGGGCAGAGACAGGGCTGTGTCATGGGGGCACAAGGGGGCCCTGCTGAGTAGTCACTGCCCCAGGGACCGCATCCTGAGTGTGGGGTGGCTCTGAGGTCCCCTGAGGTTGGGTTTGGGGGAGGGGAGCTGGGGCTCTGGGTGCCCCTGGTTCAGGGGTTCTGGGGGGTGAGTGGGGCTCCCAGGCCCCCTGGCATGGGGTGGGTAAGTGGGGGGTCTCTGCTTTAGAGGAGCTGGGGCTCTGGGTGCCCCTGGTTGAGGGGTGCTGGGGGGGAATGGGGTTCCCAGGCCCCCTGGTGTGAGCTGGGCCCTGGCTCAAGATGTTAAAATTGTAGCTGGACTGAAGCCCCAGGCTGCTGTCACCCAAGATGGCTGCCATACCCCTGTAGCCCTTGTGGGGGGCTGCGAGGCTGCCCCTAGTGAAGATGGCTGCCATGCCCCTTGTGTGCAGTGGGATGGAAGCCAGGCTGCCGTCAGGGAAGATGGCCGGCCGCTGTTCTCAGGGCATCCCAAGCAGAAGACAGTGAGGGGTAGCAGGGAGCCTGGGGGGAGGGAACGTGTAGGTCAGAAGACTGACAGTGGGGAGTTCCTGGGCTTGTGGGGAGGCCCCATTTGCTGTCTCAAGGGCTCTCTCCCCACAGGTAGATGAGCTGATGCGGGAGGAATTGCAGCGACTGAAACTGGCTGTGGATCGAGATGAGGGGAAATCTCGGAGGGCAAAGCAGAGCAGCAAGGTCAGAGGGCATGTCCCGTACCCCTGGGCCCCCAAAAGGTGAAGGGGTGCACTCATTAGGGGACAGCCCTGGGGACCTACACCAGCGAGTGGGGACAGAGTGATATTACTGGGCCCATTGATGGGGGGGACTCTCACAAAGGGTGGGGGGCTGGCACTGGAGACGGGGAGGGGGCCCTTACGAGGGAGTGGGGGGGGGGGGGCTCTCAGCCTGCTTAGCGGTTGTTGTTCTTTTCCCAGCAGAAGAAGGGGAAGAAAGGTGGGAAAAAAGAGAAAGATTTAACCCCGGACAGGTATCAGCTCTGACCGCCTTTCCTTGGGGGAGACCCCCTGTCATGGATTCACAGGTCGTGCCCACTCTTGGCCCCATACGATCCCTGGGGAGAACCCCCTTCAGTGTGACAGCCCTTCTTGGGGGGTCCACTCTCTCTCGGGGGTCCAGCCCCTCTACCTCCTGGAACCGCACCTCTCTGAGCCTTAGCATGCCTGTCTCTGCCGTGGGCCCCCTCAGGGAGTCCCCTCGCTCTGGACCCCCAGGGCCTCCACCCCCGAAGGGGATGATGCCCCCTGTCCTCTAGGCCGGAGCGACTCTCAGCCAGCGTAACACAAGAGGGTTTAGTGAGCGTCTGAACCCAGCACAGGAAACTCTCCGGCCTCAGGCCTGGCCTCCCTCAGCCCAGCACATCCCAGTCTCCCCTGCATCCAGGTGGGCTCTGCCTGCTCCCCCTCTCCAGCCTAGAGCCCCCCCTGCTTCCCAGCTGGGCATCTAACATCACCCCCAAGCCCGCCTCTGTCCATTGTCTTCTCTCCAGGTAAACAGGGTCGCCTGGGCCCCCTCTCCTCTCCTCTCTTCCTCTTCTGGCCCCCTCTGGCTGGAACCGGCTGGTCAGGTCACTGGGGCTCTCTCCCCGCAGCCCATTGTCCTTCCACTGGCCAGAACTGGCTGGGACTCCTGAGCTGGGCCTCCCGGTCACCGGGTCTCCATTCTCCAGGCCATTGGCCGGGGTCCCAATTCCCTCGCTGGTCCTCTGTAACCACAAACTCCCTCTCCCCTCACCTCGTTAAACCCGTAACACCCAGGGAAACTGAGTCCCACCCCCTCTGCATGCAAGCCAGTGGAAAAACAAGGAAAAAACAAGAAAACCCCCACTTGGTCACACACACACAGCCCGAGCTCCCCTGTGTGCCCTGACCCCTCCTGCACTCCAGTGGGCCGGACACACCCAGCTCCTGCTCCCCACAGCTCCCCTTTCCTGGGTGACCCCCCAGCTCCCCTGACATGCTTCTGTCCCCCAGTGTGCCCTGCTAGGTCCCTGCTAGTCTGTCCCTTGCAGAACAGTCCTGTCCGGGGCTAGATGGGATGGGCCCTGGTCGGGCTTCCCCAGCCTCTGCACCTTGCTGCAGCTCTCCCTGGCTCTGGTGGCAATACTGACCCAATCTGCCCCCCAGACTGTGGGTAGAGCTGGGCACAGCCAGGCGCCGGGCTCCCCTAATCCCCGCTCCCCCTCCAGGACCCTGGACTCTCTGTACGAGGAGCTGGTGCTGCAGGGAATCCTCAAGCAGGCGCAGCGCGTCCAGCTGGCTGACTACACGGGTGAGTCCGCCAGGGCCCTGGGGGTGGGATGGGCCCTGTGGGGGGCGGGGACCAGCTCGCTGCCCCGGCTCTATGACGGGGGTGCAGGCCGGCTCCCCACCCTGGGGGCAGGGGGTGGGGGTGCAAAGGGGACAGGAGCTGCTTGCTGCTTCAGGGGAGGGGGTGGGGACAGGAGTCCTCTCTTTGCCCTACGCAGGAGGGGGAAGAGCCAGCTGCTCTGTGTGTGTGTGTGTGCGTGCGTGCGTGCGTGTGTGTGTGTGTGTGTGTGTGTGTGTGAGAGAGAGTGACCCAGCCTGTGTCTCTCACCACCGGCAAGGTGGAGGGTGGGGAACTGTCTCTGTCCCCTTCCTCCCTGCCGCTCATGCCTGCCTCCCCCGACAGGCGATTTCTGTTACCTGGGCACCACCCTGCGCATGGCGGGCATTGAACCTACGCCCTCGGTGATGGACATCAGGCAGAATATCGCCCTGTATGCCATCCTTCGCCTGGGTAAGGGACCAGCCACCCCGTCCTGGTGCATGTGGGGGGGCTGGTGAGGGGGGGCAGGTGGGTGATGGAGGTACCCTGCCTTGTGTCACGGAGTGTGGGGGAGTCAGGTCCTGCACCCCTCTTCCCGGGATTCAATGTGACTCTCAGCCAGCCAGTAGAACAGAAGGTTTATTAGGGTTGTCAGGAAAGAGTCCAAACAGAGCTTGTAAGTATGACCAGGACCCCTCAGCTGGGGCCTTCTGGGGCAGGGAGCTTAGACCCCGGCTCTGGGGCTCCCTGCGTTTCACCACCCAGGTCGGGGATGGCCTGGCGTTCCCGTGGGGTGGGGGGAGGTCGGGCATGGCCTGGCGTTCCCGTGGGGTGGGGGGAGGGTCGGGCATGGCCTGGCGTTCCCGTGGGGTGGGGGGAGGGTCGGGCATGGCCTGGCATTCCCGTGGGGTGGGGGAAGGTCGGACAGGGCCTGGGGTTCCCGTGGGGTCGGGGGAGGGTCGGGCATGGCCTGGCGTTCCTGTGGGGCGGGGGGAGGTCGGGCAGGGCCTGGCGTTCCCGTGGGGTGGGGGGAGGTTGGACAGGACCTGGCGTTCCCGTGGGGGTGGGCCTGGCATTCCGTGTGTGTGTCTGTGTGTGTAGGATCGGGCATGGCCCGGTATTCCATGTGTGTGTGGGGGGGGGGGGTCAGGCATCCCACAGCATTGCTATGGGGGTTTGGGGGTCAGGCGTGGCCTGGAATTGCCATGGGGGGTGGAGGGTGGTTGGGCATGGCCCAGTTTTTCTGTAGGGGAGGTGATGGGCATTCCCATGGCAGGGTCGGGAGGAGAGCATGGCCTGGCATTCCCATGAGGGGGTTGGGCATGACTCGCTTTCTCCATGGTGGGGAGGGCGGTCGGGCATGGCATGGCATTCCCGTCCAGGGGGCAGGTATGACTCGGTTTTTCTGTGAGGTAGGGGCTGGGCATTCCCATGGGGGAAGGGCGGTCGGGCATGGCCTGGCATTCCCGTCCAGGGGGCAGGTATGACTCGGTTTTTCTGTGGGGTAGGGGATGGGCATTCCCGTGGGGGGAGGGTGGTTGGGCATGGCCTGGCATTCCCCTACAGGGGGTGGGTATGACTCGGTTTTTCTGTGGGGTACGGGCTGGGCATTCCCGTGGGGGGAGGGCGGTCGGGTCAGGCATGGCCTGGCATTCCCCTACAGGGGGCGGGTATGACTCGGTTTTTCTGTGGGGTACGGGCTGGGCATTCCCGTGGGGGGAGGGCAGTCGGGCATGGCCTGGCATTCCCCTACAGGGGGCGGGTATGACTTGGTTTTTCTGTGGGGTACGGGCTGGGCATTCCCGTGGGGGAGGGCGGTCGGGCATGGCATGGCATTCCCCTACAGGGGGCGGGTATGACTCGGTTTTTTGGGGGGGTAGGGGCTGGGCATTCCCGTGGGGGAAGGGTGGTCGGGCATGGCATGGCATTCCCCTACAGGGGGCGGGTATGACTCGGTTTTTTGGGGGGGTAGGGACTGGGCATTCCCGTGGGGGGAGGGCAGTCGGGCATGGCCTGGCATTCCCCTACAGGGGGCGGGTATGACTCGGTTTTTCTGTGGGGTAGGGGTAGGGGCTGGGCATTCCCGTGGGGGGAGGGTGGTCGGGCATGGCCTGGCATTCCCCTACAGGGGGCGGGTATGACTCGGTTTTTCTGTGGGGTACGGGCTGGGCATTCCCGTGGGGGGAGGGCAGTCGGGCATGGCCTGGCATTCCCCTACAGGGGGCGGGTATGACTTGGTTTTTCTGTGGGGTAGGGACTGGGCATTCCTGTGGGGGAGGGCGGTCGGGCATGGCATGGCATTCCCCTACAGGGGGCGGGTATGACTCGGTTTTTCTGTGGGGTACGGGCTGGGCATTCCCGTGGGGGGAGGGCGGTCGGGTCAGGCATGGCCTGGCATTCCCCTACAGGGGGTGGGTATGACTCGGTTTTTCTGTGGGGTAGGGGTAGGGGCTGGGCATTCCCGTGGGGGGAGGGCGGTCGGGTCAGGCATGGCCTGGCATTCCCCTACAGGGGGCGGGTATGACTCGGTTTTTCTGTGGGGTAGGGGTAGGGGCTGGGCATTCCCGTGGGGGGAGGGTGGTCGGGCATGGCCTGGCATTCCCCTACAGGGGGCAGGTATGACTCGGTTTTTCTGTGGGGTAGGGGCTGGGCATTCCTGTGGGGGAGGGCGGTCGGGCATGGCATGGCATTCCCCTACAGGGGGCGGGTATGACTTGGTTTTTCTGTGGGGTAGGGGCTGGGCATTCCCGTGGGGGGATGTCTCCATAGGTTGCTCTGACAGCTGTGTTGGGATGAAGCAGAAACCTTCTCCCCGCTCCGCCCCTGTTGTCCCCCAGGGTCCCCCACACTGCACGAGCTGGCACCGCTGGTGAAGTCCGTCCTGCTTGCTGGGCCTGCTGGAACTGGGAAGAAGATGCTGGTCCACGCTGTGTGCACCGAGACGGGCGCCAACCTCTTCGACCTGTCCCCAGACAACCTGGTGGGCAAGTACCCGGGGAAGGCTGGCCTCAGCATGCTGATGCACATGGTGTTCAAGGTACCGGCACAGTGCGGGGCAGGACGTGGGCCATGCCCCACCTGAGCAGGGCAGAGCTCAGCCCCCAGAGGAGGGACGGGGGCAGAGTCTCACCCGGGCCTAGTGCAGTCTGGTGTTGCGGAGGGGGGGCTAGCGGGTCGGGGGGCTACCCTCTCCTTCCCTGTGGCTGGGAGCTCCGGCTAAACCTCCTCTATGGGCGTTCTAGGTGGCCAGGCTGATGCAGCCGTCGGTGGTCTGGATCGGGAATGCAGAGAAGACCTTTTACAAGAAGGTGCCGAAAGAGGAGAAGCAGGTGAGAGTCGGGGCCGGGGGCTGCTGGGGATGGGGAGGGGGTTACCAGGAGTGGGGAGGGTGTCATAGAGCCTAGCTAGCACCCCCTCCTGGCCACACACTGAACTGCTGGCAGGGGAGTCCCAGCCTCTGCTGCTCTGGGTCCCGGAGCCTGTATGGTCCAGCCACTGCCCCAATCCTTGGGGCTCTAGGCACAGTCTCAGGGCACAGGCCCTCTGCAGTGCTGGAAGCCACTGTCCAGCTATCTAGCACAGCTGAGCGCAGTGCTGACCCTTCGGCCGCCCCTGTACTCACACACCCTTTCCCAGAGCTCGGCCCGAGGGGCGACGCTCCTGGCTACTGTTTAACGGTCATGGGGCACGCAGCAGCTGCGACGCAGTGAACGCACTCACGCCTTATGCATAGAGGGTAACACATTAATACTCTGACATAACCATGTAAAGCCCAGGAGAGTACAAAACACACACTACCCCCTTGTCCCTGCCTCAGTTTCCTCACCATTCCAGGGCAGTCTTTGGATGGGTGCCAGCATGCCATGGGCTGTGCAGTCTTTGGGACCACGTGGGCTCAGGAAAGTGGGAACGGGTCCCCTGCCCTATAAGGCTGCTCCATGGTGGGTGACCTGGTCTCTCCTGCTTCCTCTTATCTGGCCCCCCTCTGTTCGTGTGCCTCGCTACGTAAACCCCCTGGCATCCTTTGCTCTGTCTTCGGGGTGAGTTCCCACAGCTCCTGCCTTTCCCTCTCCGGTCCCAAGAGTCAGCGAAACTGGTTTCTAGGGATTTCTCTCCCCTATTGTTCCCGGGTGTTTGCCCCTGAGTAGGGCTGTTAAATCTAAAGAGCCCCATGGTATCTTTCATGTGTGTCCCCACGATGAGACCCCTCAGCAGTGCTAGCCCCACAGCCATAGAGGCACTCAATACACCTCACGGCATTAGCCAGATTTCATGAATTGTACAGACGTTGCCCCAGGTCATGCCAGAGGGGCAGGGGCACCTGAGAATGTGCATCGGGACAGCTGTACCCAAACCTGGGGCAGGCCCCATGCTCTGGTCCCAGTGACCCCACCCCCACCTGCGGGCTCGACCTGACCCCAGTAACTCTGCCCTGCCCTGCCCATGGGCTCAACCTGACCCAGAGACCCTGCCCACCCCAGCCTTCAGGCTCGACTTGACCCCCGTAACTCTGACTCCCCGCCCACGGGCTCGACCTGACCCACTGACCCTGCCCCGCCCCCACCTGTGGGCTCGACCTGACCCTTGTGTCTCTGCCACCCACCCCCCACCGCCCGCAGGCTTGACCTGACCTCAGTGACCCTGTCCTGCTCCCACCCGTGGGCTCGACCTGCCCCCAGGGACCTTGGCTCCTGTGACTGTGCACCCCACCCGTGGGCTCGACCTGCCCCCAGGGACCCTGGCCCCAGTGACCCTGGCCCCAGTGACTGTGCACCCCACCCATGGGCTCGACCTGACCCCAGGGACCCTGGCCCCAGTGACTGTGCACCCCACCCGTGGGCTCGACCTGACCCCAGTGACTGTGCACCCCACCCGTGGGCTCGACCTGACTCCCATAACTGCTCCCTCGCCTGTGGGCTCGACCTGACCCCAGTGACCCTGGCCCCAGTGACTGTGCACCCCACCCATGGGCTCGACCTGGCCCCAGTGACCCTGGCCCCAGTGACACTGGCCCCAGTGACCCTGGCCCCAGTGACACTGGCCCCAGTGACCCTGGCCCCAGTGACTGTGCACCCCACTCGTGGGCTCGACCTGACTCCCATAACTCTGCTCCCTCGCCTGTGGGCTCAACCTAATCCCAGTGACCGTGCCCTGCCCGGGGCTCGACCTGAGCCCAGTTACTCTGCGCCCCTGTCCGCAGGCTTGACCTGACCCCCATGACTCTGCCCTTTGCTGCCTCGCAGGCTGACCCCAAGCGACTGAAGAGGGATTTACCCAAAGCCCTGAAGCTGCTGAAGCCAGAGGACCGGGTGCTGCTGATCGGCACGTCAGATAAGCCCTATGCAGCTGACGTGAAGACGCTGTGCAAAGCCTACGAGCGGATCCTCCTCCTCCCTCGGCCTGACTATGCATCCCGCTACGGTGAGGGAGCAGGCTGGCCCTGGCAGAGGTGGTTGTGAGGGTCAGCCAGCTGGTGCCAGTGACTGGCTGGTTCCTTCCCCTTTCACCAGTGCTTTGGGGGACTAACGGGGTGCAGGCCCTGCCCTGTCGGATTTGGTCCCTCGACTCAGGGACACTCCAAGCTGGTGCAACACCCGTGCTCTTTATTTAGTGTCCGTTTCCTACCACCAGTTTCCCACTATTGACAGGCTATTTACACAGCTTGGCCTGACCAGCAACAGACTAGTAGACTCTTTCCTCCCTCTGAGCCTGACCTTCCCCTCCTGGTCTCCATTCCCCTGTAACGATGAGGCCTCTGGCGGGACACTACCGAGAGTATCAATTCAGGACACATTACTTAGAGCAGGGCAGTCACAGCCCAAAGCTGGGGGTCCTTCACTACTAAGGCACCAAACCAGACAGACAGAGAGGACTTTGGTTTTACCCCACTGGCTAACCATAAGTCTCACAAGCAATCCCCTTAGACACTCCAGTTTCCCAGTATCACCACCAGTGCCACTCCTTATGGGGACAAATGGTTATGAAAACCAATGCCCCAGTAAAAGAAAAAAGGTTCTCCCGATCGCAAAGGACCAAGCCCCAGACCCAGGTCAGTGGAAGGAATTTTCCTCCAGGGTAGATTGGCAGAGGCCCTGGAGGTTTTTTGCCTTCCTCTGCAGCATGGGGCACGGGTCACTTATTGGAGAATTCTCTGCATCTTGAAGTCTTTAAACCATGATTTGAGGACTTCAATAGCTGAGACATAGGTGAGAGGATTATTCCAGGAGTGGGTGGGTGAGATTCTGTGGCCTGCATTGTGCAGGAGGTCAGACTAGATGATCATAATGGTCCCTTCTGACCTTAAAGTCTATGAGTAATATACAAGTCAGATCTTACCCACAAATCACGCTGTTGCCAATCCTTTAGAATCTAACATCTAAAAGTTTATTCAGAAAAAGAAAGAAATATAGATGAGAGCTAAAATTGGTTAAATGGAATCAATTACATACAGTAATGGCAAAGTTCTTGGTTCAGGCTTGTAGCAGTGATAGAATAAACTGCAGGCTCAAATCAAGTCTCTGGAGTACATCCACGGCTGGGATGGGTCATTCAGTCCTTTGTTCAGAGCTTCAGTATAGCAAAGTTCCTCCAGAGGTAAGAAGCAGGACTGAAGACCAGATGGGGATGAGGCAGCTGTATTTTATAGTTTCTTCCAGGTGGAAGGACACCTCTTTCTTCTTACTGTGGAAAATTACAGCAGCAAGATGGAGCTCGGAGTCACATGGGCAAGTCACATGTCCATGCATGACTCAGTTTGCAGGCCGATGCCATGAATTATATGTTAGTTTGAATGTTCCCAGGAAAGCTCAGATGTGGATTGGTGTCTCCCAAAATCCATGGTCAGTTAAGTGCCACTATATGACCTTGGTTGCAACAATGATCTATTCGGTCAGAGTTCATATTAATAACATCACACACCTTCACTTCCTTCCAGCCTGTTAGCTCCTGCTAATGAGGCTGGCAGGTGCGGGCAGTTCCCAGGCAAACACTGGTTATTTACCCAGCCCCAATCCATTCCCCCTGACTGGGGCTGGGGTGGCAGGAGCTGATTAAGGGCTTTCCTAGCAGCGCCCTGCCACAGGGACAGAGGCAGCCCCAAAACATCCTAGGGGCTTAGATTATAGAATCTCCTTCTGTAGGACATCCGTGGGCCTGACATCCATGGAGAGCAAGTGGAGCAGCCTCCAGCGTGGCTAGTCATGGGCTGCCAGGCGCTGAGCCATCAGAGATGGGTGTTGATGCTAGAGAGGTTGTGGAGCCCTCCCCCACTCTGGGGTTCCTGCTGCCGGCTCCTGCCAGCCGGGGTCTCAGCCCCCTGCCAGCCTGGGTTCCTTCACCCAGGCTGGCAGCAGGCTCTTGGTGGGGCCAGCGGCAGGACAGCGGCAGAAGCCAGCGGCAGGAACCCGCGGTGGGGCGGGGGAGGGTGGCTGAGCTGCCACCGTGTGCCGTCAACAACCGGCTCGCGTGCCACCTTTGGCATGCATGCCGGAGGTTGCCGACCCCTGGCATATACCAATGTGATATATACCATTATGTGTGTGGTCTACATGAAATTCCTATAAGGAGGGTGCACAACTGGTTGGAAGTCAGTAATCACAGAGTTGTTATCAATGGTTGCTATCGAACTGGGGGGATGTATCTAGGGGTCCCGCATGGGGTCATTCCTGGATCTGGCACTAGTTAACGTTTTCATTAATGGGCTGGTTCTCAGCTGTGGTCCACCACTTCTTCAGGAAAAGCCCCTGGTGCACCCCTGAAGAAGCGGTGGACCACAGTTGAGAACCATCGCATTAATGGCTTGGATAACGAAGCCCAGCCCCAGTTTGAAATACAGACAGTATAAAGCCAATATTCATAACTTCAACTACAAACTGATCCATGCATATAAATGGCATAATCATAACCAGCCAAGCATAACCCGGTCTTAGACACCTCATTTGACCCCCTGTATATAAGATTTGGTGCCACTACAGGACCTTTGTTGCAACAATGATCTATACGGTCCCAGTTATTGTCAATAACGTCACACATGGGCAGCAGCAAGCCAGCTGCGAGTAGGGTGACCAGACAGCAAGTGTGAAAAATCAGGACAGGGGGTGGGGAGTAATAGGAGCCTATATAAGAAAAAGCCCCAAAAATCGGGACTGTCCCTATAAAATCGGGACATCTGGTCACCCTAGCTGCGAGCAGCGAGAACCATTTGCTAGCCAGGGAAGGAGCCTACGCTAGTGCAGGGGGGAGTGGCCTGGATTGTGCGGGATGATCATGTTCAAGTCCAGGGCCCTAGGGGACGCACTGCAGGATGGGGCTTGGACTGAGGGGGAGACTGGGGGATTTACCGTCTTTTATTGCTTAGCTTGGCTTCACCTCGGGACATCGTTGCCAGGCCCCCGCCCCCCAAAGCTGCCTGGGGACATCGCTGCTGCCAGGCCTCCCCGAGGGGTGCCCGCCCCCCCCCCCAAGCTCTCTGGAGATGACGCTCTGTGACTTCCCATTCTCCTTGCGCCCCCCCCCCCCCCCGCGAATTGCAGCCCCTGGGTTAACACCAGAGTGTGGGGGAAGGTGACTGCAGGCTTCAGACCCCAGTCCAGCCAAGGAGCTGGCAGTGCCCAGCTCCAGGACCCCAAGCAGCAGCAGCCAGAGCAGCGGGCTGGGCGCTGCCGAGGGCTGAGCTGGGAAGGTGTGACGTTATCAGTGTAAATATAATATCTCGTTGAAAGGTAACACAGGGCCAGAAAGAGCTGATTAACTCACAGACTGACCTGACCGAACTTTAAAGACTTGTTAGGAAGAGATGTAAATGAACAGAGCTTTGAAATGCAGCCGGCATTGATAGAGCTAGACGGGTAGATAGATGTTTGCTCAGGTCTTGTGACGTAAGCAAACAAGTCTTGTCTATGGCTATAGCTTTGATTCAAAGATCAAAAAAGGAATATTAACATTTATGAAGTATCAGAGGGGTAGCCATGTTAGTCTGGATCTGTAGAAGTGACAAAGAGTTCTGTGGCACCTTATAGACTAACAGACGTATTGGAGCATAAGCTTTCATGGGTGAATACCCCCTAGATGCATCTGAAGAAGTGGGTATTCACCCACGAAAGCTTATGCTCCAATACATCTGTTAGTCTATAAGGTGCCACAGAACTCTTTAACATTTATGAAGACACTTGAGTGAAATAGTATTATTGTCTATATGGCTCTTTGAAGGTTGTGGTAACCTGTATCTGAACAGTTTAATGGATAAATTACCTTGTGCTAATTGCCAGGATGTTTGGGAGAAGGACAGTTAAGCCTATTGTTTTCTCGGGTCAAAAGGCTGCTGGAAATGTATAAAAACCCTGGGACACGATCCTTCTTCATCTCAGATCTGCTTTGGGTTTCAAGAAGGGGAAATCCTGAGCCATAAGGATTGAGATCCCCAGTCATTGACTAGAGTCACCCTGAACATGGACATTGGACTGTAACCTGTGGACTATTTCTAAAAACTTTTGGCAACTACAAACTCACCATCTCTGCTAGGTATCTGAACCTCAAGAAATTGAACTCAAGACTGTATGTATATTGATCTTTTAACCAACACTCTCTCTTTTTTCTTTTTTAATAAATTGTAGTTTAGTTAATAAGAATTGGCTATCAGTGTGTATTTTGGGTAAGATCTAAGTTATCATTTGACCTGGGTGTGTGTTCGATGCTTTGGGATTGGAAGAACCTTTTCTTTTATATGATGAAATAAGATTTTCAGAATTTATCATCATATGCTTGACATGTGTGTCTGGATGGAGGCCTGAGGCTGGATCACTTTAAGGGAATTGCGTGGTTTCTGAGTCACCAGTGAGGTGCTATAGAAGCTGTTTTGGGCTGGCTGGTAAATCTAAGTATTGGAATATCCCCCAGCGTTTGGGGTTTGTCTGCCCCGTTCTGTTTGCAGTTCACCCTGATTGAGTGACCAGAAGGCTCTGGAGAAAACCTACTTTACACCTCCCTCACCCAGCCTGTTCTGCATCAGAGGTGCAGGCTGTGCCCATCCCCACAGCGGCTGCACAGATGGGCTTGCCTTGCTCCATGGTGGTGGGGGGGAGTTGGTACATAATGTCTTTCCCCTGCAGCCCTCCCTCCCTCAGTCTGAGCCCCCACAGTTCCTCCCCCCGTGCCCTGTCTCTCCTCCTATCCCCTCCCTCCCCGGCACAGGTGGGTCCCTACCAGAGCTCGCCCACCATTGTCCCCTTTGCCTCCGCAGTGACCTGGCAGCGCCTGATCAAGAAGCATGGCGGCACCATCACCGCTGCCCTGGACGTCAGTGCCCTGGCCAAGCTCTCGGACGGCTACAGCCAGGGGCACCTGGCGTGGGCCGTGCAGATGGTGCTGAGTGAGCGGCGCCTCCTGCAGATGCCCAAGAAACCACTGGGGGCAAGCGAGTTCCTGCAGCTGCTGGCCAAGGCCGACCCCATTTACAGTGAGGAGGAGAAGACACTGCAGGTGCCTGGCTGAGCCCCAGAGATCCCAGCCCCCCACGTTACTGTCACGCCTTGGGGCAGGCACGGGGGCCCTTCCCCTGTCCCGCCCTAGCCTGGTCCCTGCCCCCCACGTTACTGTCACGCCTTGGGGCAGGCACGGGGGCCCTTCCCCTAGTCCCGCTCCAGCCTGGTCCCTGCCCCCCACGTTACTGTCACGCCTTGGGGCAGGCACGGGGGCCCTTCCCCTGTCCCGCCCTAGCCTGGTCCCTGCCCCCCACATTACTGTCACGCCTTGGGGCAGGCACGGGGGCCCTTCCCCCAGTCCCGCCCTAGCCTGGTCCCTGCCCCCCCACGTTACTGTCACGCCTTGGGGCAGGCACGGGGGCCCTTCCCCTAGTCCCGCTCCAGCCTGGTCCCTGCCCCCCACGTTACTGTCACACCTTGGGGCAGGCACGGGGGCCCTTCCCCCAGTCCCGCCCTAGCCTGGTCCCAGCCCCCCACGTTACTGTCACGCCTTGGGGCAGGCACAGGGGCCCTTCCCCTAGTCCCGCTCCAGCCTGGTCCCTGCCCCCCACGTTACTGTCACGCCTTGGGGCAGGCACGGGGGCCCTTCCCCCAGTCCCGTCCTAGCCTGGTCCCTTCCCCCCACATTACTGTCACACCTTGGGGCAGGCACGGGGGCCCTTCCCCTGTCCCGCCCTAGCCTGGTCCCTGCCCCCCACATTACTGTCACGCCTTGGGGCAGGCACGGGGGCCCTTCCCCCAGTCCCGCCCTAGCCTGGTCCCTGCCCCCCATGTTACTGTCACGCCTTGGGGCAGGCACTGGGGCCCTTCCCCTAGTCCCGCTCCAGCCTGGTCCCTGCCCCCCACGTTACTGTCACGCCTTGGGGCAGGCACAGGGGCCCTTCCCCTAGTCCCGCTCCAGCCTGGTCCCTGCCCCCCACGTTACTGTCACGCCTTGGGGCAGGCACGGGGGCCCTTCCCCCAGTCCCGCCCTAGCCTGGTCCCTGCCCCCCACATTACTGTCACGCTTTGAGGCAGCCACTGGGGCCCTTCCCCCAGTCCCGCCCTAGCCTGGTCCCTGCCCCGCCACGTTACTGTCATGCTTTGTGGCAGGCACGGGGGCCCTTCCCCCAGTCCCGCCCTAGCCTGGTCCCTGCCCCCCACATTACTGTCACGCTTTGAGGCAGCCACTGGGGCCCTTCCCCCAGTCCCGCCCCAGCCTGGTCCCTGCCTCCCCACGTTACTGTCACGCCTTGGGGCAGGCACAGGGGCCCTTCCCCCAGTCCTGCCCTAGCCTGGTCCCTGCCCCCCACGTTACTGTCATGCCTTGGGGCAGGCACGGGGGCCCTTCCCCCAGTCCCGCCCTAGCCTGGTCCCTGCCCCCCACATTACTGTCACGCCTTGGGGCAGGCACGGGGGCCCTTCCCCCAGTCCCGCCCTAGCCTGGTCCCTGCCCCCCACATTACTGTCACGCCTTGGGGCAGGCACGGGGGCCCTTCCCCTGTCCCGCCCTAGCCTGGTCCCTGCCCCCCACATTACTGTCACGCCTTGGGGCAGGCACAGGGAGCCCCTCCCTCCAGCCCCCTAACCTGCCCAGGTCCCTGCCCCTCATGTTACTGTCACCACTAGGGGCTGACTCAGGCCCACCCTTGCCATCCCCCCGACCCGGGGTGTCCTCTGCGATGCAGCATCAGGTCTGCGCTGAGCTCACCTGCTCCTTTGCCCCTCTTGGCAGGAGTGGTACATGAAGACCCCACTGGGTAAGAAGCGACTCAAGGCAGCGGAGGAGAGAGCAGACAGGAAGGAGGGAAAGGGGAAGGACAAGAAAGGGAAGAAATAGTGCTGGCCGAGGGGCCTGCATCTCCCTCCCCGGGCTTTATGCTCTGGGACCCCTGGGGCAGGGCAGCCCCATAAAGCCAACGTATTCTTTATTCTTCGTCCTGCCCGTCTGTGCAGGAAGAAGTCTGTGTGCATGGACGGGAGTGAGCCGGGGAAGGGCAAGTGCGCATGTGGGGCAAACCTGGGGGGGCGGGGTACTTGAGCTTGTGTGTGTGTGTGCGTGTGCACGCATGTGGGGTGAGCCTGGAGTGTTGTGAATGCATGTGGTGTGTGTGAACATGTGTGCATGTACCGGGTGCACCTAGGGGCTGTGTGTGCGTGTGGAGGCATGTGGGGGTTGCATGTGCATGTGGTGTGTGTGTGTGTGCATGTGGGGGTTGTGTGTGCATGTGGTGCGTGTGCATGTGGTGGTTGCGTGTGCATGTGGGGTGTGTGTGTGTGTGTGCATGTGGTGTGTGTGTGTGCATGTGGTGTGTGTGTGTGTGTGTGTGTGCATGTGGGGTGTGTGTGTGTGTGCATGTGGGGTGTGTGTGTGTGTGCATGTGGGGGTTGCGTGTGCATGTGGTGTGTGTGCATGTGGTGTGTGTGTGTGCATATGGGGGTTGCGTGTGCATGTGGTGCGTGTGTGTGCGTGTGCATGTGGGGGGGGGTGTGTGCATGTGGGGGTTGTGTGTGCATGTGGTGTGTGTGTGTGTGCATGTGGGGTGTGTGTGTGTGTGTGCATGTGGGGGGTGCATGTGGTGTGTGTGTGTGCATGTGGGGTGTGTGTGTGTATGTGGGGGTTGTGTGTGCATGTGGTGTGTGCGCATGTGGGGGCATGTGGGGGTTGTGTGTGCATGTGGGGTGTGTGTGTGTGTGGTGTGTGTGAACATGTGGGGGCATGTATGCATGGACCGGGTGCACCTGGCGGGTTCTGCAGGCATACACAGGATGAGCAAGGGTGGTGTGTGTGGGGTGAAAGAGAGCCCAGACGCACACTCCCAACTACGCCTGCAATGGCAACCGGGAGTACGTTGGGGGTCTGCCCAGACCCTGGCCACAGGGGTAGCCCTGCCCAGCTCCAGTCTGAGGGGGCCTGGCCCACGGTCTGGGTCACTGCCCTCATGCAGCCTGAGAGGGAACAAGCCCCCTGCCCCTGAGCCCAGGCAGCTCTGAGCTGTGCACACCGATGCCTCTACTCCAGAGAATGGGGGGCAACCCCTGCCTCTAGGGTTCTGGGCAGAGACACTTCTGGGACTCCCATCCCCTGATCCCTGCATGCAGCTCTGGGGATCCAGTCCCTGAGCAGGCAGTGGTTCCGAATTTCCACAGGCCAATTCCCCTTGCGCTGGGATTCTCCAGCCAGGAGAGTGGCCCCGAAGTGCATTTTTTTCATTATTATGATTTTAAAGTTTGGGCAAAATCAGTTCATCCTATTTAGCGTTAAGTGGGGGCAGAAAAGATTCTTCCGCATGCTCCAGTCAGAACCGGGCTCGGGAGCTCTCTGGTGTCTGGCTGGAGGAGCTCGGACTCAGCTGGGCTGGTAGAACTCATTGAACCATTGAAGACAAGCCAGCTTTGAGAGTCAGCTCGGGATTTGCCAGGTTCCTACTTGCCTTAGCAGAGCTTTCTTGTTTGGTTTCTGAAAGACAAGGTGGGGGAGGGAATCTCTTTTATTGGGCCAAATTCTGTTGGTGAGAGAGACGAGCGTTGCAGCTACCCCGAGCTCTTCGTCAGGTCCAGGGAAGGTTAAAACGCTGCGGCTGCACGGACACAGCTTAAGGGCACGTCCACACATGCAGCGATAGCTGCGTCGCTGCAGCGCGTCTGCTGAAGACGCTCTATGCCGACGGGAGAGACTGCTGCTGTCAGTATCCATAGGCATGCGCAGCACATTTCATTAGGGTGCACCCAGGGAGCCCCGCCCTAGCCCCGCCCCCGCCCACTCCCTCCCACTTCCCGCCCCCCTCAGAATCCCCAAGCCCCCCTGCTCCTTGTCCCCTGACTGCCCCCCAGGACCCCACTCCCTACCTAAGCCTCCCTGCTCCTTGTCCCCTGTAACTGCCTCCCTAGGACCCTACCTCCTACCTGTCCCCTGACTGCCCCGACCCTTATCCACACCCCCGCCCCCAGACAGACCACCAGGACTCCCGATCCATCCGGAATACTCAGTCATAAAGGACATTTTTATTCATCAAACAAACTAAAGAAACTAAAACTTAACTAAACTTAATTTTTTTTAAATTAACAACTAAACTTTACTTAAAAAATACAAATTTAACAACGCACTGATCCATACTTTAAAAGTAAAAGAGCATATCATGCGATTAAATTAAAACGCAAAGCCACTCTTTTTTTGGAGACATTAGGGCAGGGGCAAGCAAACTTTTTGGCCTCAGGGCCGCATCGTGTTTCGGAAATTGTATGGAGGGCTGGTTAGGGGAGGGGGTCATGGCCCACCCCCACCCCCCGGGACTCCTGCCCCATCCAACCCCCCATGTTCCTTGACATCCCCCCGGGACCCCTGCCCCATCTACCCCCCCTCCCTGTCCCCTGACTGCCTCCCACCGCCCCATCCAACCCCTGCTCCTTCCTGACTGTCCCCACTGGGACCCTTGCCCCCATTCAATCCCCCTGTTCCCCGCCCTCTGACCACCCCGACCCCTATCCACCCCCCCACCCCCGACCACCCCCCCGAATCCCCCTGCCCTCTATCCAACACCCCCTCCCTGCTCCCTGCCCCCTTACCACGCTGCCTGGAGCACGGGTGGCTGTTGGCGCTACAGCCGCACCGCCCGGCTGGAGCCGGGCCACGCCACCACCACTGCACAGCACAGGGCACCGGGTGAAGCCGGGCTCTGCAGCTGCCTCAGGAGCTCCCAGCCCCACCACTCAGAGCATACACCTGAAGCTGCGGGGGAGGGAGGAACAGCGGGGAAGGGGCCGGGTACTAGCCTCCCCCGCAGGGAGCTCAAGACTGGGCAGGAGGGTCTCATGGGCCACCGTAGTTTGCCCATCTCTGCATTAGGGTGTGCCTGGGAACACCCGGCACACCCTGTGTGCACGCCTATGTCAGTATCATACAGCCAGCCCTGTGAGCAGCGGTAGCTATGGGAGACGCTCTCCCGCCGACAGAGCGCTGCGCACACCATGCTGCTTGGGGGATGGTTTATTCACACCCTGAGCAGCGTAAGTGGCAGTGTAGACACAGCCCAAGTGAAGATGCTCCTATGCGGATGGGAGAGCTGCTCCCATCGGTGCAGTTAATCCATCTCCCCCAGAGGCGGTGGCTGTATCCGCAGGAGAAGGTCTCCAGACTTTTCACACCCCTGAGGACATAGTTACACTGACCTAGGTCTGCAGCGCAGACCCGGCCTCAGAGCCTCACGGCTCAATGCAAGCTGGAACAGACTGCTTAGCATAAGCAGTTAACAGCTTTCAAGGGAGCATTCAAGGAGAAGGTGCTTTGAACCAAAACTTTTCTGTTGCTTTATTTAGAACAGGGGTGGGCAAACTTTCTGGCCCGAGGGCCACATCTGGGTTGCAAAATTGTATGGAGGGCCAGGTAGGGAAGCCTATGCCCCCCCAAACAGCCTGGTGTGACGGAGTGGGGAGCAGGGTGGATTGACCGGGGAATGTCCTCTAGTTTTACTGGGGCTGTTTGCAGTGGGGATGTGAGACAAATACCTGAGGCTGTAACATGAGCCAGGAGGGGGGTTGGGAGGTGACACCTTTGGCTGGGAGAATGGACAGAGGCTAGAGGAGGGGCCCCGGGGGAGGGGAAGAGCCTGCTGGAGGGTTTGTCTGGTTGGTTTCAGTTTGGAGCTGGGGGGTGAAATGCAGGGAGCCCCAGGCTGGGGTCTAAGCTCCCTGCCCCCCAGAAAGGCCCGACTGAGGGGTCCTGTTTGTACTGACAAGCTCTGGTTGGACTGTGTTCCTGGCATCTCTAATAAACCTTCTGTTCTGCTGGCTGGCTGAGAGTCACATTGAATCCCAGGAAGAGGGGTGCAGGGCCTGACTCCCCCACACTCCGTGACAACTGGCCCCGACCCGCACCCACTTCCCGCCCCCTGACTGCCCCCTCAGAACCCCCAACCCATCCAAACGCCCCCTGCTCCTTGTCCCCTGACCACCCCCTCCAAAGACCCCCCCACCCCCATCTAAGCCCCCCTGCTCCTTGTCCCCTGACTGCCTCCTCCCGAGCCCCCACACCCTACCCGCCCCCCCAGGACCCCACCCCCTACCCAACCACCCCTGTCCTCTGACTGCCCTGACCCCTATCCACACCCCCACCCCCGACAGACCCCCGGGTCTCCTAAGCCTATCTAACCCCACCCCCCATTCCCCATCCCCTGACCGCCTCCCCCGCCAGAACCTCTGCCCCATGCTGCTCAGAACAGCGTGTCTGGCAGCCGTGCATCCCGCCAAAGCTAGACAGGCTGCCTCCCAGGAGCTCGCAGCCCCGCCGCTGCAGCGCTGCCCAGAAGCAGCGGGCCAGAGCGCTGGCGGTGCGGCACGCTGAGGCTGCGGGGGAGGAGGGAGCGGCCTCCCCGACCGGGAGCTCAGGGGCCAGGCAGGACGGTCCCGTGGGCCGGATGTGGCCCGCGGGCCATAGTTTGCCCACCGCTGGCCTAGAGTGATTCCCAGCGGCTGTTCCCCTCTCGCGATGGCTGGAGCCGCTTGAACAGCGTATTCAGCTTGTGGTGTCCCAGCTAAAGGTGCCATGCGCCCAGGAGAGGCTGACCGCTCAGCTGGGTGTGTGAGCTGCCAGGCAGCAGAGCAGAGAGCCCAGGCCAGCTCCCATTCCAATCCCACCTTTTTACTTTGGAACAAACTCACAAGACAAATAAATGCAAAAAATAGTTTGCTGCCTCGTGAGGCTGCAGAGTCAGCCCAGCCCGGCCAGGCCAGGGAGCCACCCCAGCCACACGGCCCACCTGGGGTGCCCTCCTTGGGAGCACGTCTCTGACTGGGGGGAGCATTGGCAGCTGCATCTCTCTCACCCTGAACCAGGTCGTGTCTGAAATGGCTGCTGTGTTCTGGTGTGACTTAACCAAACGGAAAAGTTCTTTAGAGCCCTGGTGGTTTCCATAGGAACCTCTCCCCTCTGAAGCAGCTGGGGAGAACTGGTTCCCTCCCTTTTCTGGGGGCTGGATTTGGATACCCCATAGAAATGGGCTGGCCCCTCCCTGCCCCTCGGCTTGGAGTTGAGTGCAGGGTTCCGAGAGGGGTCTCCTGGGAGCCCCATAGAGAGAGGGTGTCTCTTCCCTGCCTTTGGCCAGAGGCTGCCATGCACAGTCCCCACGTCCCCTGCTCCCCACTCCTGCCCAGCCCCACGCCCCTAGGTGAGGTCTATTCACTTCACTGCCCCAGCCAAGTCGTACCCTAGTATTTCTCCCCTTCCCCCCCCTCCTGCCCCCGGTTCTCTCTGGGCTCCTCCAGGGTTGTCACTATTCTGCTGCTCTGTATCCCAGGTGCCATATGCAGAGGGTAAAGGAGAGCAGGCTGAACCCGGCCCTGGCATCGCCCCCAACTCCTGTCCCAGATCCCTCCCCGCCTCCCCCACTGCTTGCTGCTCCTGCATTGCACATCTCCAGTGAGATCTGGGCCAGGCTGGCTCTGCTCTGGTGTGCACATTTCCGGGTGCTGTGGGCATGACTCCTCCGTCCCTGCACCCACTGCCCAGGGGCACAGGGAGAGTATGCACTGCCCTGTGCTAGCCAGGGAGAGTGAGCTGTCAGTGGGCTGCCCCCGCCCAAAGTCACCCTGGAGATCAGTGCCAGCAGTGGAGGATAAACAAACTCTGGTGGTGGGTGCTGCCAAGGGCGCTATTTATAAAGGCTGAGTCAGGCCTATGCCTGACCCAACCAGCCAGCCCTGAGCAGCCTGCATCCGGGAGCAGCCCACCAAGGACTCTGGGGCTGCAGCAGCAGCCAATTGCCCCTTTATAAAGCCAAGGCTCAACCTGTGCGTCTCCCCCTGACGGGCTACAGCTGCCCCTTCACCTCTGCACTGCAGCCGGACGAGGCTCTGCTGGGCAGGCGGCCGCACGCCAGGCACATGGACCAAGGCCTGACGGCCGCAACGCCCAGGGGCCGGGGATTCCGCAGCCGCCGCATGGAGCCGATCGAGTGCCGAGACGTGCTGGTGCAGAATGCGCTCTTCACCGGGGACCTGGAGGCGGTGCAGAAGCATTTCACCGAGAGCGCTGCCGTCAACCTCATCATTGAATCCAAGGGTGACGAGCTGCGGTGGACCAGCCAGAAATTCGGTGAGCGTGAGCACCTGGGGGACAGAGTGCTGGGGGGTGGAGGCTGGGGGGTGAGAGGGAGTGCTGGGGGGGATACGGGGGGGAGGAAGTGCTGGGGGGGAGGCGGTCCAGGAGGATGTGTGTTGGGGGCAAAGAGAGCGCCGGAGGGTGATGAGGGAGTGCTGGGGGGTGGAGGCTGGGGGATGAGAGGGTGTCAAGGGGAAGGGAGTCCAGGTGGATGTGTGTTGGGGGTGCAACTTCCTTTTGGGTCAGGACCCCCAATTTGAGAAACGCTGGTCTCCCCCGTGAAATCTGTATAGTACAGGGTAAAAGCGCACAAACAATCATATTTCACGGGGCAGACCAGATTTCACGGGTCGTGATGTGTTTTTCATGGCCGGGAATTTGGTAGGGCCCTAAACGTACGTGTTCCTGGGCACTATTCAGATCCCCCTGCTGGGATGGAGGCAGGAAACTCTTGGGGGTTTAGCAGTGCCTCTGCCAGGTGACACAGAGGGAGCGCTCGCGAGGGTGACTCAGCATAAAGCTGTGATGACGTCACGTCTGTGCTCGGCCCCAGCCTTGAAACAGTTCCCAGTGGTACCTGCATGCTAGGGCCCCCCACCTTTACCTTCATGGGCTTAAGCTGTAACCGGGCTAATGTAGGCACCCCCTACCCTTACCCCTCTGCGGGGGTGTGGGGCCTTTCACTAGTGAAAGAGCCTTACACGGTAATACCCTTAACCCCCAAACGGTGGGGCACCCCCGAGGGGTGCATGGAGGGATGTCCGGGGGGCATGGCACAGCAATGCCCGGGTCAGCCCTCACGGGGGGTGGGGGTGGGGAGGGAGCACGACTCAGACCCTCCCAGCTCTGCTCCAGTCCCTCCCGCCCCCAGCTGCGTTCCTGACCCCGGCTTCAGAGTGGCTCTGCTCCCGCCCCCAACCTGGGCCCTGGCTGCAGCCCCACTCTCAGCCCCAGCCTCTCCCCTAGCTGTGGCCCCAGCCCCTTACCCGCCCCACCAGCTGCGGCCCCGCCCTGGCTCCGGGAGGGGCTGCAGACAGCGGTAAGGAGGGACGTGACCCTGAAAAGTTTGGGGACCTCTGCCTTAAGCGCTGTTGATTAACAATCACTAGAACAGAAGGCGCACACTGAGCACACACTGCTCACCACTCCCAATAAGGCAGACAAACTTCCTGCCAGCCAGTCAGGGTCAGGTCATCTGGGGACTCCAGCTTCTGCACGGTGTGGTTGGCAGGGTGTTGAGGTCTGGCAGCTCTGATCCTGGGGCTGGGTCCTGGAGTTGGTTCCCAAGAACTTCCCTTTGGACCCCAGTTTATATAGTGCAACTGGAGTCCTGCTTAGCTGTACCTAGTCACTCACTCACTGTCACTGATCGGTCCATCAGCCCTTACAGAGAGAGCGCCGATCACAACACGTCAGACGCGCTGTTCTAGCCAGTCCTCCAACTACCCGCTGGCCAGGCTGTCAGTAGCACCGGACACCCGATTGACATAGTGCACAGCAGCCTAGAACTCCTGAGCGATCCGCCAACGGCAGCCTCCCAAGCAGCACGCGCCACCACACCAGGCCACTGTACCTAGTACTACAACTTAATTCTTTGACCAATCCTAACATATTGCGAAACAATTCTTTAACCAATCAGAGAGGCCCCCACTTTAGTTGATTTACATCTTGCAGAATTAGTTATGCAACAGACAGAAACAATCAAAGGCCCCGAAAGAAACCATATAGATAAACAATAGAGCAGTAGGGACAATAAAGGCCAAACAACAGAGAAGTAGGGATTTCACAGCCACGACTATTGATAAGTGGTTTCTGGCCGGACAGACGCCATCAAACAAAGTTTTCTTGAACCATCCTAAGCTCTGTTTCTGTGTCTGGTGATGGTGGGGGCTGTTAGGACAGGAGCCTCCTGCACAGCCCGATATGACCTTGTTTTAGTGTAATGTAGATGGAATGTGGGGATGTGACTTTCTGCTCTTTAGCTCATGGCTACTGCTGTCCTAATATGGCTTCAGACCAAGGTCTCAGATCTTACATCAGTGGTTCTCAAACTTTTGTACTAGTGACCCCTTTCGCACAGCAACCCTCTCAGTGCGACCCCCCCCACACACACACCCTTGTCAATTAAAAACACAGTATTTTTATATTAAACACTACTCTAAGTGCTGGAGGCAAAGCGGGGTTTGCGGGTGGAAGCTGACAGCTCACAACCCCCATGTAATAACCTTGTGACCCCCTGAAGGGTCACAACCCCCAGTTTGAGAGCCCCTGGTGTAGCCCCTTCAGTGGGCCAGACCCCACCCTTTCCCCAGGACAGATCAGGTATTCTCAAGGACTCCGAGACTGGCCCTTTGCGTTCCAGCAACCCTCCTTTCTCTCCGTGGCTCTCACCAGTGAGGCCAGTGGAGACCAGACGCCTGAGAGAGGCTTTTCCTTCTTAGGGAGCATTACAATCAGTGAGAGACTGCACTGAGGCAAGGCAGCCTGTTCAAAACTAGGGAGCATTTATTAGTCACCTGTCTGGGGTGTTGGGGCAGAGCAGGGGGTGTCGCTGGTAGTGTCTGGGGGGTGTTGGAGCAAGGGGTGTCGCTGACCCTGTCTGGGGGGGTTGGGGCAGGGCAGGGGGTGTCGCTGGTAGTGTCTGGGGGGTGTTGGGACAAGGGGTGTCGCTGACCCTGTCTGGGGGGGTTAGGGCAGGGCAGGGGGTATTGCTGGTGCTGTCTGGGGGGTGTTGGGACAAGGGGTGTCGCTGACCCTGTCTGGGGGGGTTAGGGCAGGGCAGGGGGTATTGCTGGTGCTGTCTGGGAGGGGGGTTGGGACGCTGTATTAATGTAACTGGAATATATGGACGAAAGGTGTTAATATAACCAGGTCACTATTCAACATTAACCAGTTTCAGACGAGGTTTGGGCTTTGATATACAGAGTCTTCCGCCTGCTCAGTGCCATAGCAAAGGCATGGGTGGCCCGTGCACCCCAAGTTTGGGGAGGCTAGACCCCTGCCCTGCCTCTTCCCCCAAGGCCCCCCCCCACTCCACCTCTTCCGCCCTCCAGCTCACTGGCCAGCCCACTGGCGCAGCCCCGAACCCCGGCCAGTGCCCGGAGCAGCCCTGAACATTGGCTGGCCCGCCGACACCCGGAGCAGTCTGGGGGAGCCCCGGCTGGGGCTGAGTCCTGAGCCTGGGCCACCCAGAGGAGCTCTGAGCCTTGCTGCGGCCTGGCCCCAGGGCTGCGACGTGGAGCATTAGCGGAGGTTTGGGGAGGCTTAGCCTCCCCCAGCCTCCATTTCCTGCTGCCATGGAAACGTGCTTTGATCCTTTTATTAAAGACATGGGACAGGTGGACAAATCTGCTGGAGCATTTGCAATGTGAAGTTTTGAGTGAGGCTCTCAGGCCTGGGCCACCCCCCCCCCCCACCATGTAAGTGCCCCTCACGCCGCCCCAGTAACACCGCCTCCCCGAGCGAGCGGCTCTGAGCTACCGTCGATGTCCTTCGGGCAATGCAGCACGAGTCGAGACCCTGTTACTCAGGTTGACCCTTGCTGCTGTCCCACAATGCCCTGCACTGACCGTTGTGGTCACCATTGGTGCTGCCTTTCCAAAGTGCCGGGGGGTGCTTGACCCCCGGCCCTGCCCCCACTCCACCCCTTCCCCCTAGGCCCCACCCCTACCCCGCCTCTTCCCGCCCCCGCTACCCCTCCCAATTCCGTCCTCTCCCCTCCCTGCCCCGTTCCCCGAGTGCATCGCATCCTCACTCCTCCCCCTCCCTCCCAGCCTCCTGCATGCCACAAAACAGCTCTTTGCGGCGTGCGGGAGGCACGGGGAGGGAGGGAGAGGCAGGGGGAGGCGCTGATCCACGGGGCCTGCCGGTGGGCGGGAGGCACTGGGGGAGGTGCAGGGGAGCTCAGTGGGGCAGCACCCATCATTTCCCCCCCATGGGCTGGGGCAGGGGCGCAGTGTGGTGGGGGGCCGAGAGAAGGGGGGGGCTGATCTCCCGTGGGAGAGGGTTTGGTGGGGAGAGGCAGGGGTGGGCATTTGTCCCCCTCACAGCCCTTCTCCCGCTGCAGGGCTGTGGTCGCTGACCTACGAACAGGAGCTCACCACGCCGCTGCACATCACGGCTGGGCGCGGCTACTTGGACTGCCTCCAGCACCTGCTGCTCAGGGGCGCTGCCGTGGACTTGGCACCTGGCGGCACGACCGCTCTGCACGAGGCCTGCGCGGCGGCCAGGACGGACTGTGCGCGCCTGCTGCTCTCCTTCGGGGCTGACCCCACCTCCGTCTCGGAGGCTGGCCACCAGCCCCTGCACCTCTGCAAGAGCCCAGCCTCCATCCAGTGAGTTCCCTCCGGGGGGGCCCGCACACCCCAACCCACCTGTGCCCACGCACGCAGGGCCTGTCGGCCGCCCCGCCCCAGGGCTGAGTGTCTGGGTGCCACAGCCCCTGGGGGAGAGGCCTGCTTTCGCCCCGGCGTGTCTGCACTGCACTGCCCAGCGGGGTCAGACGCTGGGAGCTGACTGCAGGCGCCAGTCCCAAAGCCAGAGCTGCTTGCTGCTGAGCATGGGGCCGGCTCTGCGGGGTGGGTCACTGCCTCCCCCGCCGGCAGGGCTCATGTGCCCAGAACCCTAGCAGGAGGCTAGTGGGGCCCCGCCAGCCTGCATTGCACTGGCAAATCCCAGACCACGTCACCGGGGGTCATGTAGGAGCAGACCGTCCACAGGCAGGGGCAGACCGAGGCACAGAGTGATGGACCTGCCCTAGGCCACACAGCAAGTCCAGGGCAGAGCTGGGAGAGAACCCAGGAGTCCTGCTGCCCAGACCCTTGTCCTGTTTGTTGGAACCCACTGGTCTGGATCCAGTGCTGCACGGGGCCCCTGGAGCCTGGGACGCCAGGGCCTAGCCACTGGGATTGTGGACAAGGTGTGGGCCCCACAGGGTGTCGTCATAGGGTGGGTGAATGGCAGGATTGAGTGATGGTCAGTTGGGTGACTGAGGAACTAGTAGCCAGGTAGGTAGGTGGGGGCAGGGCAGGCGGCAGGTGGATCTGGAGCTGAGGGTTGGGGGGGGTGGGAATGGTGGGTGGTGAGGGGATAGTGAGTAGGTGGGTGGGGGACAGCAGGTGTGGGGGGGTGTTACAGGTGAGGGATGGGCAGTGGATGTATAGGGGACTAGCAGGTAGGGGGTGGGTGGATGGGGGGACAGAGGGTGGAGGGAGGGGGGCTAGAAGGCAGGCGGTAGGTGGATGGGGGTCGGCGGGTGGGGCGTGGGGGGGCTATCAGACAGGCGGTGGGTGGATGGGACAGCCGATGGGGGCTGGGGGCAATGGGTAGTTGTGGGCACAGTGGGCAGGCGTTGGGCAGAGGAGGGGGGATGAAGGGAGGGAGGGGAGCTAGCGGGCAGGCGGTGGGTGGATGGGACAGCCGATGGGGGCTGGGGGCAGTGAGTAGTTGGGGGCACAGTGGGTGGAGGGAGGGGGGCTCGCAGGCAGGCGGTGGGTGGATGGGACAGCCGATGGTAGCTAGGGGGCAGTGAGTAGTTGGGGGCACAGTGGGTGGAGGGAGGGGGGCTCGCAGGCAGGCGGTGGGTGGATGGGACAGCAGATGGTAGCTAGGGGGCAGTGAGTAGTTGGGGGCACAGTGGGTGGAGGGAGGGGGGCTCGCAGGCAGGCGGTGGGTGGATGGGACAGCCGATGGGGGCTGGGGGCAGTGGGTAGTTGGGGGCACAGTGGGTGGAGGGAGGGGGGCTCGCAGGCAGGCGGTGGGTGGATGGGACAGCCGATGGGGGCTGGGGGCAGTGGGTAGTTGGGGGCACAGTGGGTGGGGGGGGGGCGCTCGCAGGCAGGCGGTGGGTGGATGGGACAGCCGATGGGGGCTGGGGGCAGTGGGTAGTTGGGGGCACAGTGGGTGGGGGGGAGGGGGGCTCGCAGGCAGGCGGTGGGTGGATGGGACAGCCGATGGGGGCTGGGGGCAGTGGGTAGTTGGGGGCACAGTGGGTGGAGGGGGGGGGCTCGCAGGCAGGCGGTGGGTGGATGGGACAGCCGATGGGGGCTGGGGGCAGTGAGTAGTTGGGGGCACAGTGGGTGGAGGGAGGGGGGCTCGCAGGCAGGCGGTGAGTGGATGGGACAGCCGATGGGGGCTGGGGGCAGTGAGTAGTTGGGGGCACAGTGGGTGGAGGGAGGGGGGCTCGCAGGCAGGCGGTGGGTGGATGGGACAGCCGATGGGGGCTGGGGGCAGTGGGTAGTTGGGGGCACAGTGGGTGGAGGGAGCGGGGCTCGCAGGCAGGCGGTGGGTGGATGGGACAGCCGATGGGGGCTGGGGGCAGTGGGTAGTTGGGGGCACAGTGGGTGGGGGGAGGGGGGCTCGCAGGCAGGTGGTGGGTGGATGGGACAGCCGATGGGGGCTGGGGGCAGTGGGTAGTTGGGGGCACAGTGGGTGGAGGGGGGGGGGTTCGCAGGCAGGCGGTGGGTGGATGGCACAGCCGATGGGGGCTGGGGGCAGTGGGTAGTTGGGGGCACAGTGGGTGGAGGGATGGGGGCTCGCAGGCAGGCAGTGGGTGGATGGGACAGCCGATGGGGGCTGGGGGCAGTGGGTAGTTGGGGGCACAGTGGCTGGAGAGAGGGGGGCTCGCAGGCAGGCGGTGGGTGGATGGGACAGCCGATGGGGGCTGGGGGCAGTGAGTAGTTGGGGGCACAGTGGGTGGAGGGAGGGGGGCTCGCAGGCAGGCGGTGGGTGGATGGGACAGCCGATGGGGGCTGGGGGCAGTGGGTAGTTGGGGGCACAGTGGGTGGAGGGGGGGGGGTTCGCAGGCAGGCGGTGGGTGGATGGCACAGCCGATGGGGGCTGGGGGCAGTGGGTAGTTGGGGGCACAGTGGGTGGAGGGAGGGGGGCTCGCAGGCAGGCGGTGGGTGGATGGGACAGCCGATGGGGGGTGGGGGCAGTGAGTAGTTGGGGGCACAGTGGGTGGAGGGAGGGGAGCTCGCAGGCAGGCAGTAGGTGGATGGGACAGCCGATGGGGGCTGGGGGCAGTGAGTAGTTGGGGGCACAGTGGGTGGAGGGGGGGGGGCTCGCAGGCAGACGGTGGGTGGATGGGACAGCCGATGGGGGCTGGGGGCAGTGAGTAGTTGGGGGCACAGTGGGTGGAGGGAGGGGGGCTCGCAGGCAGGCGGTGGGTGGATGGGACAGCCGATGGGGGCTGGGGGCAGTGAGTAGTTGGGGGCACAGTGGGTGGAGGGAGGGGGGCTCGCAGGCAGGCGGTGGGTGGATGGGACAGCCGATGGGGGCTGGGGGCAGTGAGTAGTTGGGGGCACAGTGGGTGGAGGGAGGGGGGCTCGCAGGCAGGCGGTGGGTGGATGGGACAGCCGATGGGGGCTGGGGGCAGTGGGTAGTTGGGGGCACAGTGGGTGGAGGGAGGGGGGCTCGCAGGCAGGCGGTGGGTGGATGGGACAGCCGATGGGGGCTGGGGGCAGTGGGTAGTTGGGGGCACAGTGGGTGGAGGGGGGGGGGCTCGCAGGCAGGCAGTGGGTGGATGGGACAGCAGATGGTAGCTAGGGGGCAATGGGTAGTTGGGGGCACAGTGGGTGGAGGGGGGGGGCTCGCAGGCAGGCAGTGGGTGGATGGGACAGCAGATGGTAGCTAGGGGGCAATGGGTAGTTGGGGGCACAGTGGGTGGAGGGGGGGGGGCTCGCAGGCAGGCAGTAGGTGGATGGGACAGCCGATGCTGGGGGCAGTGAGTAGTTGGGGGCACAGTGGGTGGAGGGAGGGGGGCTATCAGACAGGCGGTGGGTGGATGGGACAGCAGATGGGAGCTAGGGGGCAATGGGTAGTTGTGGGCACAGTGGGCAGGCGTTGGGCAGAGGAGGGGGGATGAAGGGAGGGAGGGGAGCTAGCGGGCAGGTGGTGGGTGGATGGGACAGCCGATGGGGGCTGGGGGCAGTGAGTAGTTGGGGGCACAGTGGGTGGAGGGAGGGGGGCTCGCAGGCAGGCGGTGGGTGGATGGGACAGCCGATGGGGGCTGGGGGCAGTGAGTAGTTGGGGGCACAGTGGGTGGAGGGAGGGGGGCTCGCAGGCAGGCGGTGGGTGGATGGGACAGCCGATGGGGGCTGGGGACAGAGAGTAGTTGGGGGCACAGTGGGTGGAGGGAGGGGAGCTAGCGGGCAGGTGGTGGGTGGATGGGACAGCCGATGGGGGCTGGGGGCAGTGAGTAGTTGGGGGCACAGTGGGTGGAGGGAGGGGGGCTCGCAGGCAGGCGGTGGGTGGATGGCACAGCAGATTGGGGCTAGGGACAGTGAGTAGTTGGGGGCACAGTGGGTGGAGGGAGGGGAGCTCGCAGGCAGGCGGTGGGTGGATGGGACAGCCGATGGGGGCTGGGGGCAGTGAGTAGTTGGGGGCACAGTGGGTGGAGGGAGGGGGGCTCGCAGGCAGGCAGTAGGTGGATGGGACAGCCGATGGGGGCTGGGGGCAGTGGGTAGTTGGGGGCACAGTGGGTGGAGGGGGGGGGCTCGCAGGCAGGCGGTGGGTGGATGGGACAGCCGATGGGGGCTGGGGGCAGTGAGTAGTTGGGGGCACAGTGGGTGGAGAGAGGGGGGCTCGCAGGCAGGCGGTGGGTGGATGGGACAGCCGATGGGGGCTGGGGGCAGTGGGTAGTTGGGGGCACAGTGGGTGGAGGGAGGGGGGCTCGCAGGCAGGCGGTGGGTGGATGGGACAGCGGATGGGGGCTGGGGGCAGTGGGTAGTTGGGGGCACAGTGGGTGGAGGGAGGGGAGCTCGCAGGCAGGCGGTGGGTGGATGGGACAGCCGATGGGGGCTGGGGGCAGTGAGTAGTTGGGGGCACAGTGGGTGGAGGGAGGGGGCTCGCAGGCAGGCAGTAGGTGGATGGGACAGCCGATGGGGGCTGGGGGCAGTGGGTAGTTGGGGGCACAGTGGGTGGAGGGGGGGGGCTCGCAGGCAGGCGGTGGGTGGATGGGACAGCCGATGGGGGCTGGGGGCAGTGAGTAGTTGGGGGCACAGTGGGTGGAGAGAGGGGGGCTCGCAGGCAGGCGGTGGGTGGATGGGACAGCCGATGGGGGCTGGGGGCAGTGGGTAGTTGGGGGCACAGTGGGTGGAGGGAGGGGGGCTCGCAGGCAGGCGGTGGGTGGATGGGACAGCGGATGGGGGCTGGGGGCAGTGGGTAGTTGGGGGCACAGTGGGTGGAGGGAGGGGGGCTCGCAGGCAGGCGGTGGGTGGATGGGACAGCCGATGGGGGCTAGGGGGCAATGGGTAGTTGGGGGCACAGTGGGTGGAGAGAGGGGGGCTCGCAGGCAGGCGGTGGGTGGATGGGACAGCCGATGGTAGCTAGGGGGCAGTGAGTAGTTGGGGGCACAGTGGGTGGAGGGAGGGGGGCTCGCAGGCAGGCAGTGGGTGGATGGGACAGCAGATGGTAGCTAGGGGGCAATGGGTAGTTGGGGGCACAGTGGGTGGAGGGAGGGGGGCTCGCAGGCAGGCGGTGGGTGGATGGGACAGCCGATGGGGGCTGGGGGCAGTGAGTAGTTGGGGGCACAGTGGGTGGAGGGAGGGGGGCTCGCAGGCAGGCGGTGGGTGGATGGGACAGCAGATGGTAGCTAGGGGGCAGTGAGTAGTTGGGGGCACAGTGGGTAGGCGTTGGGCAGAGGAGGGGGAACTCATGGCCGAGGTGTCCCATGCCCTGCAGGTGTGCGAAGCTGCTGCTGCAGTACGGTGCCAGCGTGAACAGCCCGACGGAGGAGGAGGAGGACACCGCGCTGCACGTGGCGGCACGGCACGGCCTGGAGGAGCACGTCCAGCTGTTCCTGAGCCATGGCGCGGGGCTGGAGGCCAAGAACGAGGAGGGGCAGACGCCCCTGAATGCTGCCTGCGCCCAGGCGCACCCAGCCCAGGACATGGAGCGCTACCATCGCGTCTGCCAGCAGTTGGTGCAGAGCGGTGCCAGCGTCGAGGCTGCGGACCGGGACCAGCAGCGCCCGCTGCACCAGGCCTGCAAGAACGCCAGCGCCCGTGTGGTGGAGCTGCTGCTGGCCCATGGCGCCAACGTCAACATCATGAGCTACAGTGGCAACACGGCCATGCACAACATCTTGCAGGTGGCGGCCTACAAGCTGGGGCACCGGCCGGAGCTCGTGGTGCGGGCGCTGCTCAACCGTGGCGCCATACGCATCTGGCCCGGGGCCCTCGTCAAGGTGGGGAGCTGCCTGGGAGCGGGGTGTGATCGATCGGGGTCCCCTCCGGGAGGCAGGGCCCCCTCCCCTAGTCGAGGTCTTGTTCCCTGCTTGAGTTCCCTCTTGCTGCCCAGCAACTGGGGACCCCTGACCCCAGGCGCCAGCGTTTGGGTTCCTTTCCCTGGCTGGGCTGCTGATTGAGGGGCCCCATTTAGACCACATTAAGGTATATAGTGGGGCAGGACACCTGCCCCCTGCTGAGGTTACATGGGCCCTGGGGGGGGCTGTGAGGGTGTGAGCTCCCGCCCTGGCGTTGTGAGCAGTGGGGACTCGGCTGGGAAGGAGGAATTGATCCTGTCTCTCTGGCGCTGGCCGTGGGAGATGCCATCCGGCTCGAGTTGTTTAGTCCTGGTGTAGTCAGTCTGGCCACTCGTTCTTCAGGAGGGGGTGTGGGCTGTGTGGGTCCAGGCTGTGAGGTGGGGCGGGACACAGAGGGTGCATGGGAAAGGCCAGCCAGGCTCCGGAGAACCTGTGCTCTTAGACCAAGGCTGTGGAGGGCAGGACAAGGTGGCAGGATCTCACGCTCAGCCCCTGGTCACACCAGCTGGGGCTCCCTTCCTTGCACATGGCCCTGAGGGCTTTGTCCTGGGGGGGCTGGAGGGGGGCTAGGTGTGAGGAGAGGCAGCTGCAGGCAGCATGTCCAGGTGCTGGCCACATGCAACTTCCTGGCTCTGCCCTCTCTGCAGGGAGCCTGCAGGCTCTCCCAGGGCCTGGGGCTCATCCCAGAGCATGCTGGCCTGGAGGGGCAGCGGGGAAGCTGTCTGCCGGGGAGGGTGGCACCATGAGCGAGATCTCTGTCAGCTCCAAGCTGGGTCAGCACACTGTGCGCCTGAGATCAGCTAGGACGGGCGCTGAGGTGGATGCAGAACGTGTCGGCTGCCTGGCAAGCAGCCCCGAACAGCCCATGACCTGCCCCCTCCCCTGCCTCGCGGCCTGGCTGTGATGGGGATTGGGCAGCGCAGGAAGGGGGCAGCATGGCAGGGTGTGGGGCAGGGGTTGCAGCTTGCCCAGACCTACAGAGATTGACGTGTGTGGGGAGAACAGGGGTGACTTGGGGGTAGGCATGGTCTGGGGGGGGGGCCGCAGCAGGAGGGGGATTGAGGGGGGATCCACGTGGAGTGATATTTCCCTGTAGGGGTCTCTTGCCTTCCCTGTGTGCTGAGCATGCAGCCTGCCACCAAGCTCCATCAATCTCCAGGCCCCAGGAGGTGCTGTCCCGCCTTGGCAAAGTTGGCCTGTCTCTCTGGCACTGGCCTTAGGAGGTGCTCTCCTTCCATGGGGCATTGTCCCCAACTCCTCACATCCTCTGTGCGAGACACCGGCAAGCAAAGGGTTAACTATCTTCCTTAATTCCCGAGCAGCGCAATAATTACCCAGCCTGGAGATCTGCAGATTGCTCTCCCCTTTGGGAAAATACAGGAAAATCAACAATTAACACTAATTAATCTCCTATTAACACCAGATAATGAGGCTCACTCTTGCAGCTGGAATAGGCTCTGACAGCTACTGATGGCCTGGGCCATGGGGAGTGGGAGTCAGGGGATGGGGAAGGAATCCACCTAAACGCAGCTCTCCTACCGCCATAACAACCCGCAAGCCTGGAACCCTCAGGCACGGCCCACCCCACCCCACCCCACCCCACCGCGTGCGACATGTGGGCACGGCACGGCCCACCCCACCCCACCCCACCCCACCCCACCGCGTGCGACATGTGGGCACGGCCCACCCCACCCCACCCCACCCCACCCTTTTCGACATGTGTGCACGGCACGGCCCACCCCACCCCACCCTGTCCGACATGTGGGCACGGCCCACCCCACCCCACCCCACTGCGTGCAACATGTGGGCACGTCCCGTCCCACCCCACCCTGTTCGACATGTGAGCATGGCCCGGCCCGTCCCACCCCACCACGTGTGACATGTGGGCACGGCCCATCCCGTCCCGTCCCACCCCACCCTGTTCGACATGTGGGCACGGCATGGCACGGCCTGTCCCACCCCACCGCGTGCGACATGTGGGCACGGCACGGCCCGGCCCAGCCCACCCTGTTCGACATGTGGGGACGGCCCGTCCCACCCCACCCCACCGCGTGCGACATGTGGGCACGGCCCATCCCAGACTGGGAAAAGACACAGGTTACAGGACTTGCCCAGGGTCACAGGGAGGCAGTAGCAGAGCAGGGACTCCAAGCCAGGTCTCCAGAGGCGCAGGGTGGTGCCTGGTGCACGGGCCCAGCCTTCTCCGCTCCCCTCTCCTGCTGCAGGTGTTGCGCTACTGCTGCTCCTCGCCTCGCACCATCGAGGTGCTGATCAACAGCTATGACCGTGTGCGGGTCACTGACGAGTGGGCAGAGGCTGTCCCAGCTGAGATCATGCAGGTAAGAGCCAAGAGCCTTCCGGGACCTGGGGCTTCCCCCCACAGTGCCGGGCTGGCCGGGCAGGTCCCAGCAGCACCCTCTGAAGCTGGGAGGGGGCTGGGCAGAAGCTCTGCAGGGAAACAGGGAGAGACCGGAACCGAACGGCTGCAGGGATCAGGCGCTGACCTTTGTGCGAACTCAGCGCCTCGCTGAGTGTGGGTGGAAAGTGTCTGCCCAGGATTTGCTACCATTGTCCCATGACATGGGGTAGAGGCACCAGCCAGCTGCCAGGAGGAACCGTGGCCCGCGCTGACGCTCTCTTCTCTCCTGACAGAAGCACCCAGATTTCTACGAGTCCCTCTTCTCCCTGGGGCAGAGGCCCCGCTCCCTGCAGCACCTGGCGCGCTGTGCACTCAGGAGCTACTTGGAGGGCCGGCTGCTGCAGGTCTTGCCTGAGCTGCGCCTGCCATCTTCCCTGCACCAGTTCCTGCTGCTCAGCTTCGAGGACATTCTCTACTAGGGGCCTGGAGCCTGGATTGAGCCACCTCGAAATCACCCTGCCCTTCCTGTGACAGCCCAGCCCTGCCCAGGTCAGCTTTGCCCTCCCCACTCACACCAGCCAAAGCCAGCCCTTCAGTGCCCATCCCACCCGTGCCAGGCCTGCCCTTTGTACTCCCAGCTGCGACACCCTCTGCCCGCACTGGCCCGGCCCTTGCCAGCAGGCTCCATTGCCGTAGCCTGTGGGGGGTCCCTGCCTTTCGTGGGGCCATTGCGCTGGCCCTGCTTTGTATTCTGGAGAGTTTGGAATAAATCCTGGTCTTTGTATGTGTCCTTCCTTGTGGCACTGGGGCTGCCGTCCGACCTGCCCCACGCTGTCTCCGTCTCTGCAGGACACGTGGTGCAGGCACAGCCACAGAGGGACACCGGGGCCACGGCTGCAGGCGAGGGCCAAGAGCCCAAAGGGTTAATCACCTGCGGGGCTGAGCTCTGGCTCCAAGGTCCGGGAACGCTGCCCTTGTGTAGGAGCCACATGAGACGCTTCTCCCCTGCAAACCCTCGGGTGCCTGGAGCAAAATGACCTGGCCGGTCGGGCACAATGGATGGGGGGTGATTGGGGGAGGGGGCAGCTGGGCAGGGAAGGGTGCAGGGCAGAGGGAGGTTGGGCAATGCAGAAACAGCCTCTGGCTGCGGCCTCCTTCCCCCCCCCCCATTGGTAGCTTTTCTGGGCTATAGTTAGCACTGAGGTGTGGCAGAGCCAGCCTGGAGCTCAGCCTGACAGAGTCCCAGCCGCCTGAGTTCCTGTTCTTCACCACGAACCGACTGAATCCAGGGAGGAGCTGGGGGTGTTTCGGCTCAGAAGCTCGTCAGTTCTTGGTTACGTTGGGCGTGTGGCAGTTTGTGTTGTGCAGCCGGGCGCCCAGTCGCTCACTCCTCTCGCTGTCTGCTCCGGGAGGTGCATGGCTCCACCTTGGCTTGTGCGGCCGCGAGAGGCATGCAGCAGAGGCAGCAGGATCGCATGTCTCTCTTCCTGAGCCAAGATTAATTATAGCACCGTGGCAGCTCTGCTAGAGGTGTCTGGGACTTGCTTGCTGGAGGAGTATTCCAAGTGCTCCAAAATCTGTATGCTAACTTGGATCGGTGTGACGTGTTTTGTGCTTCATGGGGATGCAGGGTGGGATTAGGGATCCAAATTTGGGGTCATTTGAGCAAGGAGCTCCTGAGATACAACTCCCCAAATTCATCTGGTTCTTATAAAATCGTTTGCCTGGGGCTCAAACGGTCATTCTGATCCTCCCTTAACTGATCTCAGCCCTTGGGATTTATATCTGGTAGTGCAGGGCACCTTCTGCCCCCTGGGGACGCAATATTGGAAAAGTTACTCCAGCTTAACTTTGTTGCTTCTTGTTGACTTGAGCTAACGACACGCCAAAGAGTGAAATGCGCGTGTCTAGTGAGATAGACGCATCTCTTAGCAGCCAGAGGCTTTGCTGGTACTGGCTGGCCAGGGCCGGCGCGCCCACTAGGCGACTCTAGGCAGTCGCCTAGGGCGCCGGGAGCCAGGGGGCAGCTGGCCGCGGCTGCCTCCCGCCCTCCGGGGCGGGGGGGTGCCTGGCCGCAGCTGCCTGCCCTTAAGGCTCCACAGCTGAGCCGGGAGCCGGCGGGTGGGGGGGGCGCCTGGTCACGGCTGCCACACGCCGCCCAGCTCTGCGGCTGAGCCGGGAGCTGGGGTGGCGCCTGGCCACGGCTGCTGCCCTCCGCCTGGCTCTGTGGCTGCCGGGAGCCGGGGGGGCGGGGGAGGCTGCCGGGCGGGGGGGCGGAGCTGCTGGGGGGGGCAGTGCTAGCTGGGCGGGGGGGTGCAGGAGGGTGGATTGGCTGCGGAGGGGGGTAGTGTTGGCTGGGGGGGGGCGGTGTTAGCTGGGGGGGGTGCAGGAGGGTGGATTGGCTGCGGAGGGGGGTAGTGTTGGCTGGGGGGGGGGCGGTGTTAGCTGGGGGGGGTGCAGGAGGGTGGATTGGCTGCGGAGGGGGGTAGTGTTGGCTGGGGGGGGCGGTGCTAGCTGGGCGGGGGGGTGCAGGAGGGTGGATTGGCTGCGGAGGGGGGTAGTGTTGGCTGGGGGGGGCGGTGTTAGCTGGGGGGGTGGGGGCGTAGTGCCGGTGCAAGGAAGTTTCGGGCGCAAAACGTCCTTGCACCGGCCCTGTGGCTGGCAGAGTATCTGCGTGGCTCAAGGTGATGTGCTAGGGCTGCCCAAGCAGACTCTGTTTTTACCTTAGAATTAGTGGCAGGGAAATGAGCAGTAACTAGTCACAGGGAAGATGAAAGATGCTACTAGGCAGTTAGAAAAACGTCAACGTGACTCGTACTCTTCACATGTTTCTTGAACAATAAGTGACCAGAGCAAAGCAAACGGCTGGGTCGTTTGCTCCAGGGATTCCTGAGACACAGTCGCACTAACATGAGCTACTCAAAGCTTCAGATGCATATCATGGTTTTGGTGCAGAGCTAGGGAGTGTGGAGGAGTTGGGAAGTTGCAGCGTGTGGGGTTCTGCCCCTTTGCCAATCTTCACCTTCGGGGCTGAGGCAGGGCCAGCTCACCTGCAGACAGCCACCCTTGCTAGTGCAAGGCACAATCCTACATTATGCTTTTGAACCCCAGTTCACCGACTACAGCTTTGACTAACTGGGTTTCAAAAAAAAAGCAGCTTTTCTACAATCCCTCAGTGAATAAGGGCTCATCCTCAAAGGGACCTTTGCTGTCTGGGAGCTCAGAAGTGCTGACACCTTCCCCTCCAGTGACATATTCGGGGAGGGGAGGGGAGGGGAAGGGAAGCCATCTGTGCCCTGGGCCCTTACTCCCCTACCAATAGCCTCCATCCTCCACAGTTGCTCCACCAGGCCAAGGGAGGGTGCTAAGGGAAGGAACCCAGAACTCCCCACCTGCCCCATGCTGCCCCCAGCAGTGGAGCAAAGGCTCCAAGCTCCCCCCACCTTTAGCTGCTGATTCGAGGCAGTGGGGGGGAGGGGAAAGCAAGGGAGGGGTGTCAGAGCTGAGCTGTGCTGTGCAATGGGGAATGTGGGACAGGCTTCAGCTCTGCCCCCAAACCGCCTCACATTCATACCCCCCATTTCTGTCCCCCTTCAAAACATAGCCCTACAGTGTTGAGTCTGGGATGGGGACCCAAGAATGAGCACAGTCAGTGCCTGGCACAGGCACACATAGCTGAGATGGGGTTAGGAGCTGAAGACAGGCATGCTCAGGGCTTGACACAGGCCCCAGAGCTGGAACACTGCAGGAAGGGTGAGAACACACATGGAGCGAATTGGAGCAGTTTGCACCTCTGAGAGCGATTCTTTCAGGCAGTGCCCATCTTCATGGGGTGTTCTCATTCATCTGAGAACACCTCATTGAGATGAATGGGCCACTTCACACCTCACTGAGTCTGCTGTGCTGCCGATGGCTGTGAGACCCCCTTCCCCATACACTAGGTCCGGATTTGGGGTAGGGACTCTGTATCGCCACTTTTCTGCCTCCTGCTGGCACATGAACCCCTCCCAGCCCACCTCTGTCTCATGGCCCAGCAGTGAGGCATGGAGTGGCAAGGTGGAGGATGGAGTTGGTGTCAGAAATCAAGGCCTGCAGCAGAGCCAGTCTCCAGGCAACCTCATGCATGGAGTAGGTGACCTAATTGGCTACATCACCTGATTGGTTGGAAGACTCAGCAGCCTTAAGCACAACCTCAGTCAGCGCTAGTTCAGGGACCACTTAAAACATTTACCTACAGCTGTGACAGCACCAGTGTTTGCTTGATCCAGCCCTGGCTTGGCTGGCTGCAGAGAACCCACTTCTGACCCCTGACTTTGGCCTCCATCTCTGCTTCTCAGCCTGGGCTCTGAGTCCTGCTGCCTGCTCTAGCTGGTAGGGGACTGGTCAGTGGCTGCTTGGGAGGGGTTAGCAGAGGGGCTGTGCGGTGCGGCTCAAGCAATGGCATAATGGAGGGACCGTTGGAGAAGTGGAGGACTCAGAACACTTGGGTGTGGTTGGAGGGGGTTGGAGCATCGAGGGGGCATACAGGGGGTTCTGGAGCAGTACAAGGGAGGGTACAGGAATTGTATTGCGGGAGTGGTGTGTACCTTAATTTTGTACTGCCTGGTTTTCGTAGATACCAAGGTCAGACGGGACAATTATGATCATCCAGTCTGATCTTCTGTACAGCACAGTGTCAGATGGGCCAATGGGGCCCAGGAGCCAACTGGGGGCCCCTGAAAAAATGGGTGCCCCCATGCCTCAACCTGCTTTGCCTGCCCAGTGCTCCTGCTGAGGAGCGGGGCAGGTCCCCCTCTCGTGCCTTAAACCCATTTCCCCAGCAGGAGTGCTGCGGGGGGGGGGGGGGGGGGACTGCAGGCAGAAGGCGTGGGGAGGGGCCCCCACTTGCTTTGGCCCAGGGCCCCACAAACCTGTAAGACACCTATGGTACAGCACAGTTCCTAGAACGTGCCCCAAATAATTCCTAGCGCAGAGCTTTTAGACAAACATCCCATCTTCATTTAAACACTGGCAGTGACAGAGAATCCACCAACACCCTGGGTAAATTGTTCCAAGCGTTAATTATTCTCACCACTATAAATTTACACCTTGTTTTCATTCTGAGTTTATCTAGATTCGGCTTCCAGCCATTGGAGAATTTAGACCTTTCTCATCTAGATTGAAGAACCCATTAATAAATATTGGTTCCCCATGTAGATGTTAGGGCTTGAAATAAAAACAACGGGGAGTCCAGTGGCACCTTAAAGACTAACAGATTTATTTGGGCATAAACTTTTGTGAGTAAAAAACCCCCTTCTTCAGATGCATGGAGTTAAAATTACAGATACAGGCATAAATATCCTGGCACATGAAGAGAAGAAAGTTACCTTACAAGTGGAGAACCAGTGTTGACAAGGCCAGTTCAGTCAGGGTGGATGTGGTCCACTCCCAATAATTCATGAGGAGGGGTCAATACCAAGAGAGGGGAAATTGCTTTTGTAGTGAGCCGGCCACTCCCAGTCCCTATTCAAGCCCAAATTAATGGTGTTAAGTTTGCAAATGAATTGTAGCTCTGCAGTTTCTCTTTGAAGTCTGTTTTTGAACTTTTTTTGTTGAAGGATGGCTACTTTTAAATCTGTTATTGGATGTCCAGGGAGATTGAAGTGTTCTCCTACTGGCTTTTGTATGTTACCATTCCTGGTGTCTGCTTTGTGTCCATTTATTCTTTTACATAGAGACTGTTTGGTTTGGCCAACGTACATGGCAGAGCGGTATTGCTGGCACATGATGGCCAATATCACATTAGTAGATGTGGAGATGAATGAGCCCCTGATGGTGTGGCTGATACGGTTGGGTCCTATGATGGTGTCGCTAGAGTAGATATGGGGACAGAGTTGGCAACGGGGCTTGTTACAGGGATTGGTTCCTGGGTTAGTGTTTCTGTGGTGTGGTGTGTAGTTGCTGGTGAGTATTTGCTTCAGGTTGGGGGGCTGTCTGTAAGTGAGGACTGGCCTGTCTCCCCAGGTCTGTGAGCGTGAGGGATCATTTTCCAGGATAGGTTGTAGAGCGTTGATGATGTGCTGGAGAGGTTTTAGCTGGGAGCTGTACGTGATGGCCAGTGGTGTTCTATTTTCCTTGTTGGGCCTGTCCTGTAGTAGGTGACTTCTGGGTACCCGTCTCGCTCTGTCAATCTGTTTCCTCACTTCCCCAGGTGGGTATTGTTGTTTTAAGAACGCTTGATAGAAATCTTGTAGGTGTTTGTCTCTGTCTGAGGGATTGGAGCAAATGTGGTTGTATCTTAGAGCTTGGTGTGACGAACTAGGACTGTTGTTACTGTTTTCCCTGAGTACTGTGTGGGTGCCTCGGTTTCCCTATGCAGTGCTTGAGTTTCTAGGTGGTGGAACAAGGATGCATGAGTGTTACAGAGGGGCCTGGACACAGAGAAGGGCTGACACTCTGTATCCTAGCAACCGATGGCCCCGGGCCCTCCCCTGCTAAGGTGAGAGCTGAAGGTGTTCGAACAAAGGGATCAGGTGACCTCCTGGCCCGGGAGGCAGACAAAGGGGGGGGAGGGGCTGGATAGTTTCAGTTTGGAGCTGGCCAGAGAAGAGGGGAGGGAGGCAGACAGGGTCTGGCCTCCCTGCCCCCGTTTGGAGCTGTGGGGTGAAATGCAGGGAGCCCCCAGGCTGGGGTCTAAGCTCCCTGCCCCCTGGAAGGACCCGACTGAGGGGTCCTGGATGTACTGACAAGCTCTGGTTGGACTGTGTTCCTGGCATCTCTAATAAACCTTCTGTTCTACTGGCTGGCTGAGACTCCCAGTGAATCCGGGGAAGAGGGGTGCAGGGCCGGACTCCCCTATACTCTGTGACACTTGGCTGTAGACAGTGGATCGTGTGATGTGTCCTGGATGGAAGCTGGAGGCATGTAGGTAAGTATAGGGGTCAGCAGGTTTCCAGTATAGGGTGGTGGTTATGTGACCATCACTCATTTGCATTGTAGTGTCTAGGAAGTGGATCTCTTGTGTGGACTGGTCCAGGCTGAGATTGATGGTGGGGTGGAAATTGTTGAAATGCAGGTGGAATTCTTCAAGGGCCTCCTTCCCATGGGTCCAGATGATGAAGATGTCATCAATGTAGCACAAGTAGAGGAGGGGCGCTAGGGGACGAGAGCGGAGGAAGCGTTGTTCTAAGTAGCCATAAAAATGTTGGCCTACTGTGGGGCCATGCGGGTACCCATAGCAGTGCCGCTGACGTGAAGATATAAGTTGTCCCCAAATCTGAAAGGTTGTGGGTGAGGACAAAGTTCAGCCACCAGGTGTGCGGTGACCACATCAGGGATACTTTCCAGACAGCTTGTATCCATCCTCATGTGGAATATTGATGTAAAGAGCTTCTACATCCATGGAAGCGACAAAGGGTCCTGTGGCACCTTATAGACTAACAGAGGTATTGAAGCATAAGCTTTCGTGGGTCAATCTACATCCATGGTGACCAGGATGGTGTTTTCAGGAAGATCACCAACGCATTGTATCAAGTATCATAGGGGTAACCATGTTAGTCGGGATCTGTAGAAGCGACAAAGAGTCCTGTGGCACCTCAACTGCTAGAAGAGGGCCTCATCCTCCCTGATTGAACTAACCTCGTTATCTCTAGCCTGACTCTTGCCTGCAGATTTATACCTGCCTCTGGAGATTTCCACTGCATGCATCCGACAAAGTGGGTATTGTGATACAGCATGGCCAGAAGGCAGCAGGAGAGTGATCTAGGATGAGGAGAAGCCTTATTCCCTGTAGATTAATTAAAAGCACCTGAAACCAATTAGAGCACCTGAAACCAGTCACCTGATACAATCCCCCTGCTTCAATCAGCCAGAGGAGGAGCTGGAGCAGAGTGAGGAGGAGTTGGAGCAGAGTGGTTTGGTGGTGGAGCAGAGAGCAGTTTGGAGGAGTGAAGCAGAGTGGTTTGGTGGTGGAACAAAGAGCAGTTCGAAGGAAAGCGGAGGAGAGTTTTGAGAAGTGCTGCAGCGGGCTAAGAAGACCAAGATCCTAGGTAAAGGGACACCTGGCTTGTGCAGAGGGAAGGCAGGAAGCCCCACAAGCTGAAGGTCAGGAGAGGGAAGTAGCCCAGGGGAAAGAATCACTGGTACAAGTGGTCCACCTGTTATCATGGGGCCCCTGGGCTGGGACCCGGAGTAGAGGGCGGGCCTGGGTCCCTCCCTCTCCACTTCCCTTCCCTGGGATACTAGTAAGATAGCTGTTACCCCAGTTCAGGGGCAAGAAATGGCACCCTGAAACCCCCCCACAAGAAGAGAAAGTGCGGGACCCATCCTAGTAGTGCCGGAAATTTGCCACACGATTCACCCACAAAAGCTTATGCTCCAATACGTCTGTTGCTCTATAAGGTGCCACAGAACTCTTTGTCAATGCATTGTAGTTTCCTCAGGAAGTGGGTGGTGTCTCGAAGATAGCTAGGAGTGCTGGTAGTGTAGGGTCTGAGGAGAGTCCAAATAGCCAGATAATCCTGCTGTAAGAGTGCAAATGCCTGAGATGATGGGGTGTCCAGGATTTCCAGGTTTATGGATCTTGGGTACCAGATAGAACCCCAACCAGAGGTATTCTAGAAGTGTGTCTGTGTAGATTTGTTCCCGTGCTATAGCAGGGAGTTTCTTGAGCAGATGGTGTAGTTTCTTTTGGTGGTACTCAATGGCATTGGAGGATAGTGGCCTGTAGAATGTGGTGTTGGAAAGTTGCCTGGCAGCCTCCTGTTCATAATCCGACCTGTTCATGATGACTACAGCACCTCCTTTGTCAGCCCCTTTAATTATAATGTCAGAGTTGTTTCTGAGGCTGTGGATGGCGTTGCGTTCTGTATGGCTGAGGTTATGGGGCAAGTGATGCTGTTTGTTCACAATTTCAGCCTGTGCACGTCTGCGGAAGCACTCTATGTAGAAGTCCAGTCTGTCATTTCGATCGTCAGGAGGAGTCCACGCAGAGTTCTTCTTCTTGGTAGTGTTGGTAGAAGGGTTCCTGTGGGTCAGTGCAGGGTTCAGTGGTTTGTTGAAAATATTCCTTGAGTCGTAGACGGCGAAAGTAGGCTTCTAGATCACCACAGAACTGTATCATGTGCATGGGGGTGGTGGGGCAGAAAGAGAGTCCCCGAGATAGGACAGACTCTTCTGCTGGGCTACGTGTGTGGTTGGATAGATTAACAATATTGTTGGGTGAGTTAAGGGTACCACTGTTGTAGCCCCCTGTGGCAAGTAGGAGTTTACATAGTTTATGTCCTCTTTCCTCGGTAGAGCAGTGAAGTGTGCATTGTAAATGGCTTGTCTCGTTTTTGTAAAGTCCAGCCACACGGTAGTTTGTGTGGAAGGTTGGTTTTGTATGAGAGTCTCCAGTTTTGAGAGCTCATTCTTGATCTTCTCCTGTTTCCTGGACAGGATGCTGATCAGGTGGTTCCTCAGTTTCTTTGAGAGTGTGTGGCACCGTCTCTCCCCATAGTCAGTGTAGTATGTCGATTTGCAATGGATTTTTTACCTTCAGTCCATTTGGTAGGATGGCTCTGCCCCTGCCCTGCCTCATCCCACCCCTTCCCCAAAGTCCCCCCCCAAATGCCCCCCAACTCCCTCCTGCCTCATTACACCCCCTTCCCCAAAGTCCCCCCCAATTCCCCCCCCTCCCTGCCCCTATTGCAACTCCTTTCCCAAATCCCTGCTCCGGCCCCGCCTCTTTCCCACCTCCGCCCCTGAGTGTGCCACGTTCCCGCTCCTCTCCCGCCCCCCTTCAGCTGTTTGGCAGTGGATGGGGGGAAGCACTGGGAGGTAGGCAGAGGAGTGGGGACACGGCGCACTCAGGGGGGGAAGAGGAGGTGGGGCAGGGGGTGAGGGGAACCTGGCTGCCAGTGGGTGCAGAGTACCCACTGATTTTTCCCCATTGGTGATCCAGCCCCAGAGCACCCACAGAGTCAGCGCCTATGACCCAGACTGCCAGCTTCCAGCGACCCGACCTCTCACCCCCACCCCTCATTGCTCCTCCTCCTTCTCTTAGAATCATAGAATATCAGGGTTGGAAGGGACCTTAGGAGGTCATCTAGTCCAACCCCCTGCTCAAAGCAGGACCAATCCCCAATTTTTGCCCCAGATCCCTAAATGGCCCCCTCAAGGATTGAACTCACAACCCTGGGTTTAGCAGGCCAATGCTCAAACCACTGAGCTATCCCTCCCCCTCGCTTCCGGGCAAAAGGTGTCACCTGGTCGCACCCCCCCAGCCTCACCTGCCCTGACGGCCTCAGCAAATATCACACACCCAATTCCCACCCCCGAAGTACTGGTGCAGTACACAGGGAAACTGAGGCACACACAGTATTAGTATAGGACAGTAAGACTCACATGCAACATAACAAGATGAATAAAACCCCAT